>LR749640.1:1218299-1306646 GCA_902729485.2 Mus minutoides | reverse complement strand
TTTTGTTGTCTACTCTTTTAGATTTCTCTCCCACACACTGATTCTGTTCTTTGGATGCATGGCAAGTGCCATTAAGTGTTTCTTCTAAGTTTTCTTGTGGTATCACAAGGTTAGGTATTGTGTTTAAGTATAAAGCATTTAAAATGAAAATCAGGTTACCCTTGAAGTGAAAACATTGTAGCAACTTTGTCAGTGAGACACTCATTCAAGCCAGTGTCTCAGCATATGTATAAACCCCTAGGACTACTCAGATCCAGTCAGTCTCCAGATAACATAATTAGATATTGCATAACTGTGGTCTAATAAAACTTCTAATAAATTCTCTCAAGAAACAAGATGAAGAGAGTGCTATTGTATGTATTTTAGAGAGGGATCTTCTAAACCATACAAGCTACATGAAATAAATGATCTTTTAATGTGTTTAAGCTCAGACATTAGAAACAAAATGAGTAGTGATGTCTCCAGGTGTGTGAGATCATATATGGTGTCTTGAACGAGAATCATTTTTGCGTGGCATTGATACTCATTGGAATGCTGAGAGTGAGTGTAAAAGTGTGCTTTCCAAAGAGAATTTGAGCACAAAGTACTCAAGTTAAAGACTGGAGAGGCAACTTCAAAAGCCCAACACAAAGCATAAAGTAACTCAGAGGACAAATCAATAAAAAGCCAAACCTGAAGAGAGTAAAGTCTCTAACAAATAAAGAAATAAACTAGTTATAAACAGGAGGACTTCAGATCAAACCCCACTTACAAAAGTGTTTGGCTTATACAGGGTTTATAAATAACAAAAACAACAACAGAAAATTAATTGACAATATTTAAATCAAAAGACTTCAATGAAAAAGACAATTCCTGTTTACCTGAGAAACTGGACAGTGAGTGCAGTAAGAGTGAGTCAACATTTCTGCCTCGCCACGGTTATCTGGAACAGAGCAGTGACTGCTCCTCCAGAAAGGGCTTGGCTTTCCAGCTCGCTTCAGCGGCTTCCTGTTTCATTCCACCATTCTGGCCTCTGTAGGCGGTTAGGTTTCCAACTTCTGGAATAGAAAGGACTTTGAGAATAGGGCCAAAGTACCCACTTTGGGCCTGGTGAGAGGCAAAATTATATTTTATTCATTATTTAAATTATATTTTCATTTCCTTAAAAGGGTGAAGGGTGATAGGCCAGCACACATTCTGTACGTACAGGGCCATTAAACCAGTTAAAAACCATAAGCACACAGGTTATTACTAATGGTGCTGAGTTGGCCCTTAGCCTGGTGATTCTGAGTCAGTGACTACATAGAGATCCTCCCCACCAAACCATATCTTCTACATCTCCACTGTTTACACAATTATGCATCAGTATCTTGGTATACCAAATTTGTGCTAAGTGCTATGATGGCCATTGAAAACCCAAACAGTAGAACACAGTCCACATCTTAAGGTGCTTACTACATGGGAAGAGAAGGGTGAAGAGTTAGATAGCCAGGTTAACATTTAATGGACCTGGCCATGGCAGAGATAAGCATAAAGTACTAAAAGGGCACAGAACCAGTCTATTTTTCTAGGGTAAGGGTAGTAGAGGGCTATGGCTACATATCAGACTGCATAGAGGTTAGACAGGCAAAAAAAAAAAAAGTCAGTAGGGGACTAGAGACTTCACTGAATTCATTCAAAACATTTCCATAACGAAACATTAATATGAAAGAGTTTACATTTCTGTCTATAGATAATACTTCCAACATTGTGCTCATTTTTAGCAGATAATCAGACATAAATGTCTATTTTGGTCAGACATTTAACTTTGTGATATGGTAAGGGATAAAGTTTTGATTATTTGCTTGATTTTTGAAATGTAAAATGATGATGAGACATCTTCAGGATATATTAATAAAGAATGCTTATTTATTTCAGTAAGAAAGAAATGCTTCTGGTTTCTGTCTGCGCCTGGAGCTGATCCTGTGCCACAGTGCTCCTTACCCAAATACCACTGAGAGAGAGTGGGTCTCCCAGGAGTGCTGAAAAGCCTGTGAGCACAGATAAGACCACCACTTCTGCTCAGAGAGACCCACTTGGAGCCCTCAAGGTCACAGGAACCAAGGAGCAGCCTGGGACAGGATCCTTCTAGTTTCTGTCTGTACCCCAGAGCTGACCCTGTGCCATAGCTGTCCATACCCAAATTCCTCCCAGAGAGAACTGGTCTCTCAGGAGTTTTGGCACACAGGCTTGCAGGAGGGACAAGCCACATTCAGAGACAGCAAGACCAGCTCCCACTAGAGATAACCAAATGGTGAGAGACAAGGTCAAGAACATAAGCAACAGAAACCAAGGCTACTTGGCATCATCAGAACCCAGTTTTTCCACCACAGTGAGCCCCGGGTACCCGAACATACTGGAAAAGCAAGATTTGTATTTTAAATCACATCTCACGATGATGATAGAGGACTTTAATAAGGACATAAATAACTCCCTCAAAGAAATACAGGAGAACACAGGTAAACAGCTTGAAGCCCTTAAGGAGGAAACACAAAAATCCCTTAAAGAATTGCAGGAAAACACATCCAAACAGGTGAAGACATCGAACAAAACCATCCAGGATCTAAAAATGGAAATAGAAACAATAAAGAAATCACAAAGGGAGACAACCCTGAAGATAGAAAACTTAGGATACAGATCAGAAGTTACAGATGCAAGCATCACCAACAGAATACAAGAGATGAAGAGAGACTCTCAGGTGCAGAAGATACCATAGAAAACAATGATACTACAATCAAAGAAAATGCAAAATGCAAAAAGTCCTAACCTAAAACATCCAGGAAATCCAGGACACAAGTAGAAGACCAAACCTAAGGATAATAGGTATAGAAGAGAGTAAAGATTCCTAACTTAAAGGGCCAGTAAGTATCTTCAACAAAATTATAGAGGCAAACTTCCCTAACCTCAAGAAAGAGATGTCCATGAACATACAAGAGGCCTACAGAACTCCAAATAGATTGGACCAGAAAAGAAATCCCTCCCATCACATAACAGTCAAAACACCAAATGCACAAAACAAAGAAAGAGTATTAAAAGCAGTAAGGGAAAAAGATCAAGTAACATATAAAGACAGACCTATCAGAATTACACCAGACTTCTCACCAGAGACTATGACAGTTAGAAGATCCTGGGCAGACCTCATACAGACCCTAAGAAAACACAAATGCCAGCCCAGGCTACTATACCGAGTAAAAACTCTCAGTTACTATAGATGAAGAAACCAAGATATTCTATGACAAAACCAAATTTACACAAATATCTTTTCACAAATATAGCCCTACAAAGGATAATAGCTGGGAAAAATCAACACAAGGAGGGAAACTTCACCCTAGAACAAGCAAGAAAGTAATCTTCTTTCAACAACCCCAAAAGAAGATAACCACACAAACATAAAAATAACATAAAAAATAACAGGAAGCAACAATCACTATTCCTTAATATCTCTTAATATCAATAGACTCAATTTCTCAATAAAAGACATAGACTAACAGACTGGATAGGTAAACAGGACCCAACATTTTGCTACATATAGGAAACGCACCTCAGTGTCAAATAAAGACACCACCTCAGAGGAAAGGGCTGGAAAACAATTTTCCAGGCAAATGGTTCCAAGAAACAAGCTAGAGTAGCCATTGTAAGATCAAATATAATCAACACATTAAAGGAAAAATCTACCAGGATCTCTCAATGCTTCAAATTCAAGGACACCTACATTCATAAACAAAACTCTACTAAAGCTCAAAGTACATATTGCACCTCACAAAATAATAGTGGGAGACTTCAACACCCCACTCTCATCAATGGACAGATCATGGAAACCGAAATTAACAGAGACACATTAAAACTAACAGAAGTTATGGGCCAAACAGATATAACAGATATCTATAGAACATTCCATCCTAAAAAAAGAATATACCTTCTTTGCAGCACTTCATGGTACCTTCTTCAAAATTGACCATATAATCAGTCACAAAACAGGCCTCAAGCGATACAAGAAGATTGAAATAATTCCATGCATCGTATCAGATCATCATGGACTAAGGCTGGTTTTTTCAATAGCAACAAAAAAATCAGGAAGTCCATATACATATGAAAGCTGAACAATGCCCTACTCGATGATAAAGTCAAGGAAGAAATAAAGAAGTGAAAGACTTTTTAGAATTTAATGAAAATAAAGGCACAACATACCGAAACTTATGGGACAAAATGAAAATAGTGCTAAGAGCAAAACTCAGCTCTGAGTGCCTCCAAAAAGAAACTGGAGAAAGCATACACTAGAAACTGGAGTGATCATACACTATCAGCTTAACAACATACCTGAAAGGTCTAGAACAAAAAGAAGCAAATGCACACAAGAGGAGTAAAAGGCAGGAAATAATCAAACTCAGGGCTGAAATCAACCATGTAGAAACAAAAGGAACTATACAAAGAATCAACCAAATCAGGAGCTGGTTCTTTCAGAAAATCAACAAGATAGATTCACCATTAACCAGACTAACCAGAGGACAGAGAGACAGTATCCAAATTAACAAAATCAGAAGTGAAAAGGAGATATAACAACAGACATTGAGGAAGAAGCCTATACTCAACAAAATGGGAAAATCTGCATGAAATGGACAATTTTCTAGACACATACCAGGTGCCAAAGTTAAATCAGGATCAGATAAACCATCTAAGCAGTCCCATAACCCCAAAGAAATAGAAGCAGTCATTAAAAGTCTCTCAACCAAAAAAAAAGCCCTGGATCAGAGGGGTTTAGTGCAGAGTTCTGAGACCTTCAAAGAAGACCTAATACCAATACTCTTCAAACTATTCCACAAAATAGAAACAGAAGGAAGACTACCCAATTCATCCTACAAAGCCACGTTACACTGAGTATTCTCCCTTGTAGTTGGAAGGGTTTCTGTCTAATCAGGATCTTGTCACAATTTCCTTTCATAGAGGACTTAGATTTTTTTTCCTACGTCTATCATGTTTAATGTTCCAAATAGATTTTAAAAACTGGTTGAGTGCATATTACTTTTAGCTTCAGAGAATATGATGTATATTTAAGAGGCATTTGACTATTATAAATTATTTTGATGACTTAAAAATGTTAATACTGCATTGTATATTTTAAAATAAATTTTATTAGTTTAATAAAAAATAAAAATAAAAAACTACACTTAAAAAAAGAGAAAAAAATACTAGAAATTAATGCATATAAGAAAAGTTGCAAAGAAAGCTGGGTGCAACAATATCTGGGAGGCTTGAGATTTCAAAGTCAATCTTGTATACAAAATCAGTTTGAAATATGCTTTGGCTGAAGGTGTCCCTATCTTATGCACAAAACCAAACACACAAAGAAGTCAAAAGAGACTAAGCATAGCTAGGGTATACCAGACAATGTAGTTGCAAGCTATGGGGGAAAACATCCTTCTTTATTAAAGGAATTCTGAGTCAAGCGAAGATGTTGGCTACAGTGCTAAACAGCTGAATACATGAATGATATTAGGATTATGCTTTCACCTAGAAACATGTTGGACACTTTACACATGCATCTGTTAAGCCATTTAATCTTCAGTATAACTCTACAAGGCAAGTGCTTTTAATATTTTATTATAGAATGAAATTAGTGCCAGAGAACTGAGGCAACTTCACCACCTACTTAGTTTTGGTATAATTCACATAGAGTTTCACCCAAGTGTTATCATTATCTAGCATCCATACACTTTACTGTTTATCATGGTCCTATTTGTCTCTTCTGAAAAGAAGGCAAGCCCTGTAAGCACAGGGGATTCAGTAGACATTATAACAGACAGAAATCCTCGAGAACTTTTGCTTTGAGTTCAGTAACTTCTCAAAGACTAGCTTTGTAGCATGTCTCTTCCCTCCCACCCCCCCAACAAAACACAAATTATTTTATAAATGCTTGAGTTAAAATATTTTCTGGGTAGATCTTAAATACAGCTGATCATTAAGCATATCCTTGCCATGTTCATCACCCTCAATGTAAGATAGGGGCTACAGAGTACAGTTCCCTTTTCTAAAGAAAACTTAGAAATCAAAGCAAGGTATAAGCATGAAGAATACCTAATGCATAATATGATACATCCTTGTGTTTCATGATATTCATTGTTCAGTTGACAAAATTTATCTAAAATATCAACTCATTTATCCTCCCCATCATCATAACAGAGGCCTAACTAAACATTATTGTAATGTTCATACCAGGAACTGGAACTGACCTGAAAGCTTCCTTCTGAGAACTAGGTTTCATGGTATCAGAAGGCACAGTGCAAACTGCCAAAGGAAGGAAGGAACCATCATGACTGCCTAAACAAGAGTCTAACAAGAACAAAATAGACATGCTAACAAGGATGGGCAAAGACCAAGAGGCCTCCTTCCTACTCAAAGAACTACAGCAACCAAGGATTGCTGAGACGGGGAGAGTCTTCCCCAGTGAAGAGCACACTGATTGGCTATCTAATACCAGATAGTTACACTATGCATACTGAGCAGTCTGTACCTCTATGTTTAGGAATATATGTAAGTATGTATGTAACAACAAGTAATGAAGAGACAGGTCATAGATTGACAAGAAAGGAAGGAAGATCATATGACAGGCAGTAAAGGAAGGAAAGGGAAGGGGGAAAGGATGGAATTATAATCGCAGAAAAGTAAAAGAAGTAATAAAAAGAATAAGACTGGAAACAGTAGTTCAGACCACATAAGAATAAGCATAGCCAAGAGAATGTGGGAGGAAAGCAAGTGTGGCTATAATTACTGAGACAAACAATAGGACTAAGGACACAGACAGAAAATACAAACCACAAACAAAAACTGAGTGCAATCAACACACATCATTCATTAATAACCTTAATTTCTCAATTAAAACACACAGCTTAGTTGATTGGATTAAGTAATAAAACCCATCTTTCTGTTGCCTTCCAGAAATTTGTGTCAGCTGAAAAATAGGAACCACCTTAAAGTGAAAGCATGGAAAAAATATTCTAAGCCAATGTGAACAGGAAGGAAGCAGGCTTCTTTGTACTAATATTTGACAAATAGACTTTACACTAAAACAAGTTAGGAGAGATAAAGAAGAATAGTTAATTCTAATTAAAGGAACAATCAACTAAGTAGACATTCTAATCTTAAACACATATGTACCAAGCTCAGGAACCAAACTCAACTCTAAATACAAACACACCCATTTTCATAAAAAAGTATATTACTAGACTTGAAGACAGATTAACTCGAGCATGGTAAGAACAGCTGATTTTAATAGGCCACTTACTCCAACAGCAGGCCATTAGAAAAACAATAAAAGGAGAAACCCCAGAATTAAATGGCATCATGTAGGGATAGAGAGATTTGTCAATGGTTAACAGGGCTTGTTGGTTTGCCAGAGGACCTGTTCGGTTTCCAGTACATACATGGTGTCTGACAACCTCCTGTAACTCTTGTTTCAAGGAATCTGACACCCTTTCCTGGCCTCTGTAGATATCAGACATGCACAGAGTACTTTCTCTATATATATGTGAGAAAAACATTCATAGACTTATAAATAAATAAATAAATTATTAAATAGAACCATTCATCAAATGAATACAAAAGGTATTTATAGAACATTTTATGGAAATAAAAAGAATATACATTCTAGACAGCAGCCTAGTGAAGCTCATTTAAAAGAGATTACATATTGGGAAAAAAACCCAAACATTAAAAAAATATAGAAGATATGATTAACTTCATGCATCCTATCTACTGTAATGCAATAAAGCTGAAAATAGACTATTGTCTCTAGTAAGTACAGAATAACATGGACCAAAACACAAGTCAGGAAACAAACAAACAAACAAACAAATCCTAGAATTAAATAAAAAATAAAATACAACATAATTAAGCTTCTAGGAGACATTAAAAGCAGCCCTAAGTGAGAAATTGCTCAAAGCACTACCTTAAAAATCAGAAGATGCACAGTAACAATGATGCAATTGAAGAATTTGAAGAAACAAGAACAAATAAAACCCAAATTCAGAAGATAGCAAGAAATAATAAAATCAAACAAGAAATTAATAAAATAAACACACAGCTAACAATACAATTACTCAATGAATCTAAGACGTCGTTCTTTGAGAAAATAAACAAGATCAACAGAACCTTGGCACAGTTAATTCAAAGAAAGAAAGAAACTACTCAAATCAATAGAACTAGCGATGAACAGGGAAACATTACAACAAACACCAAAGAAATTCAGGCTATTATAAGCAAATTCCTTAAAAACCTAGACCTAGAGTCCATTAAATTATAAAATCTAAAGCATAACCAAGTTTCTAGAATCACCCAAACCATCCAAAGGATCAAACAAGTGATTACCAACTCACAAAAATAAGGTCAAAACAATGAAAAAGAGCTTCTGTCAGATGGAGGGCTGGTGAAGATCCTTTCCCAATATTTAGGCTGTCATTTTGTTCTATTGATGGTAACCTTTGTCTTACAGAAGCTTTTGAGTTTCATGAGGTCTCATTTATTAATTGTTGATCCTAGAGCAGGAGCTCTGGGTGTTCTGTTTAGGAAGTTGTCTCCTGTACCAAGGAGTTCAAGGCAATTCACCACTTTCGGTTCTATTAGATTTAGTGTATCTGGGTTTATTTTGAGATCTTTGATCCACTTGGGCTTAAGTTTTGTGCAGGGTGATAGATATGGGTCTGTTAGCATTCTTTTACATGCAGATATCCAGTTAGACCAGCACCATTTGTTGAAGATGCTCTCCCTTTTCTATTGTTTGGTTTGGCTTCTTTGTCAAAAAGATCATGTGCCTGTAGATGTGTGCGTTTGTTTTGGGTCTTCGATTTGATTGCATTGATCAACCTGTCTTTTTTTATGCCAATACCATGCAATTTTTATGACTATTGCTCTGTAGTACAGCTTGAATTTAGGGATGGTAATAACTCCAGAAGTTCTTTTACTGTAAAGAATTGTTTTAGCCATGCTGGGTCTTTATTTTTTCATATGAAGTTGAGGATTGCTCTTTAAAAGTCTGTAAAGAATTGTGTTGGAATTTCGACGGGAACTGTATTGAATCCGTAGATTGCGCTTGGTAAGATGGTCATTTTCACTATGTTAGTTTCACTATCTATCCATGATCATGGGAGATCTTTCCATCTTCTCATACCTTCTTCAATTTCTTTCTTCAGAGATTTGAAGTTCTGTCACATAGGTCTTTTACTTTCTTGGTTAGAATTACACCAAGATATTTCATATTATTTTTGGCTATTGTGAAGTGTATTGTCTCTCCAACTTCTTTCTTAGCTCATTTATCATTTGCAAAAAGGAGAACTACAGATTATTTGAGTTAATTTTGTATCCAGCCACTTTGCTGAAGGGGTTTATTAGTTGTAGGAGTTCTCTGGTGGAATACAGAGCTAAACAGAGAATTCCCAATAGAGGAATATCTATTGCTCAAGAAAAACTTGAAATGTTCAATGTTTTTAGTCATCAGGGAAATGCAAATGACAATGACCCTACACACATCAGAATGGCTAAGATAAAAAAAAAAACTCAGGGTACATACAGCACATGCTGGTGAGGATGTGGAGGAAGGGGAACATTCTTTCACTGATGGGGGTGGGGTGGTGGTGGTGGTGGTGCAAACTTGTATAGCCAAAGTTGGGAATAGTTCTACCTCAAGATGCACTCCTGGGCATATATATCTCAAAACCCAGCTATACCATTCAAGGGTACACAAAAAATACTCTACCATACTACAAAGATAGTTGCTCAACTATGCTCATAGCAGGTTTATCCATAATAACTAGAAATTGAAAACAACCCAAATGTCCCTCAGCTGAATGGATAAAGAAAATGTGGTTCATTTGCACAATGGTATACTACTCAGCTATTAAAATAAGGACATCATCAATCTTGCAGACAAATGGATGGAACTAGAAAATATTGTGAGTGAAGTAACCCAGATCTAAAAAGGACATGCACAGTATGTACTCACTTATAAATCTATATTAGCTAGACAGTACAGTATAGCTATGCTGCAATGCATTCACTCAAAGAAGCCAAATAACAAGGAAGGCCCAAGAGAGGATGCTTGAGCATTACTCACAAGGGGAAATACAATAGATATCCGAGGTAGATGAAGAGAAGGAACTGGGTGGGAGAGGGGATGGGGAGGAGAATGTGGTGGGGGAATGAGGTGTAGGGAGAGCATGGGAGAGAGAACAGAAACTGGCTGTGGGCAGGGAGTGGACATGTCTAGGAAGTGCCAGAGACCTGGGATGGGGGAGGCTCCAGGGAGTCTATAGGGGTGACTCTTGCTGAGACTCATAACACTGGAGGATATGGATCCTGAGGTGGCTACCTTTTGTTACTAGACAGGACTCCCAATAGCAGATCAAGGACAGCAACCCATTCACAAAACCTTCAACCTAAAATGTATCCTTGGTACAAGATGTTCAGGGACAAAAAGATAGAGCAGAGACTGAGGGAATGGCCAACCAATGACTGGCTCAACTTGAGACCTATTCCATGGGCAATCCTGGACACTACTGATGATACTCTATCATGCTTGGAGACAGGAACCTAGCATAACTGTTCTCTGAGAGGATTCACCCAATGGAAACAGATGCAGAGAACCACAGCCAAAAATTAGATGAGGCTCAGCAGTCTTATAAAGAGTTGAGGAACTAACTTGGACTCTTGGAGGCTCCCAGAGATTGACCCACCAACCAGAGTGGGCATGGGTTGGACCTAGGCCTCTCCTGCACATATGTAGCAGGAGATGTGTAGCTTGGTCTTCATGGGGGATACCCTAACTACTGGAGCAGGCTCTGTCCCAATTCTGTTGCCTGTTTGTGGATCCTGTTCCCACAAATGGGGTACCTTGTCTGGCCTCAGTGGGAGAGGATGTGCCTAGTCCTGCAGTGACTTGATGTGCCAATGTGGGGTAATACTCAGGGGATGTTCTCTTTCTTCTCAAAGAAGTAGGTGAGGGAGAATAGGGGAAGAGCTGTGTGAAGGGGGTACTGAGAGGATGGGGTTCTGATATTGGCATGTAAAGTGAATAAATAAACTAATGAAAAAAATGAACAAAGAATTACATCTAATTTCTCAATAGAGACTCGAAAAACCAGAAGACCCTGGGTAGATATATTCTGCATACTCTATGAGACCATAGGTGTCAATCTGGATTACTATATCCAGCAAAACTTTCAATCACCATATATGGAGAAAACAAGTTATTCCATAATAAAGTTGAATTTAAACAATATAATTTTATAAGTCTAGCCCTACAGTAAGTACTAGAAGGAAAACTCGGATCCATGTTAGTTAACTATACCCTCCAAAATAAAGGAGATAAATAATCTTATACCAGCAAAACCAAAAGAAAAGAAATATATGCCCACCTCCACCACAGTTGTGGATGGCCCTTGTGCTATTTGTATTGTGATGTTAATTTTGCTTTCCCGGGAGGGGCTCTCTGGAATGAGGACTAGAGTGCTCAGGTTACTTCCCCTAATGAATAAAGAAACCATTCACTGGGCAAGTAGGCAGGTCTTACAGGTTGAACAGAGGAAGAGGGGAGGCAGGAGAGAGATAGAGGCTTTTGGGACAGGGGCAGCTAGAGGACAAGATGTAGCTACTAGTGACTCCTAGTTTAGATGGCGAATCCTGTGGATTCTAGTTGATACACCCAGCGATTGAGTTACCATTGATTCTGAACTAAGTTTGTGTGGTGTTTTCTTTCATGCTGTAGCTCAACTGGGTTCCAAAGAGAAAGGTACGGTGGCAAAGCTTGGGTTTGCCAGAAGTGTAACACAAAAGGCCATGTGAGTTTTGGAACATGGGGCTGGTGTGGTAACCACCAGCCAATGGGAACTTAGCAAGCTGGGTGGAGAGATTTTGGAGTTATGAGTCAGACAGTCTCCATGAGATGAGAACAGGCCAGCCATTGCACTAAAATAAGGAAATTAACAATCAGTGGTGATTGACATCTCTCAATATCAATGGATTCAATTCCCTAATAAAAAGACACAGACTCTGCTACATACAAGAAACATACCTAAACACCAAAGTTTGACATTACCTCAGACTAAAAGGTTGGAAAAAGATTTTTACAAGCAAATGGACCTAAGAGCAAGCTGGTGTAGCCATTCTAATATCTAACAAACTAAACTTCAAACCAAAATTAATCAAAAGAGATGAGGAAGGAAATTCTATACTCAAAGAAAAAAATCCACCAGAGTTGATGTTTCAATTCTTAACATCAAATCCTTGAATACAAGGGAACCCAAGTTTTTAAAAGAAACACTACTTAAGCTTAAGTCACACATTAACTTTCACACATTAATAGTGAGAGATTTCAGTATCCACTCTCATCAATGACAGGTCATCCAGACAAAAATTAAACAGAGAAACCTTGGAGCTAACAGAGAGCATGAACCAAATGGACATAACAGATACCTACGAAGCATTTCACCCAAACACAAAAGAATATACTTTCTTCTCAGCACCTCAAACTTTCTCCAAAATTGACCAGACTGGTCACAAAACAAGTCTCAGCAGATACAAGAAAAGTAAAATAACACCCTATATACTATCAGACTACCATTGATTCAACAACAAGAGAAACAAAAGAAAGCCTTCATGGAAACTGAATGAAAACTGGGTCAAGGAAGAAATAAAAAAGAAATGAAAGGCTTTCTAGATTTCAGTGTGAATGAATATACAACATACCCAATGAAAGCGGTGCTAAGGGGAATTTTATAGCACAAAGTTCCTACATTAAAATAAAACCAGAGAGATCTCATACTAGAAACTTACAAAAAGCTCTAGAACAATAAGAAGTGAGCATAACCGAGGAGGAAATGGCAGGGCTGAAATCAACAAAACAGAAACAGAAAAAACAATAGAAAGAACCAATGAAACAAAGAATTGGTTCCTTGAAAAAAAAATCAGCAGAATAGACAAACCCTTATCCAAATTAACTAAAAAAAAAAAATCAGAGAGAACATCCAAATTAACAAAACCAGATATTGAGGAAATCCAAAACATTGTCAGGTTCTGCTTTTAAAACCTGTACTACACAAAATTGGAAAATCTAAAAGTAACAGGTAGTTTTCTAAAGAGATACCAATTGTCACAGTTAAATCAAAATCAGATGAATAACTTAAAAAGACCTGTAACCCAAAGGAAATAGAAGCAGTCATTAAAAGTCCCCCAACCAAAAAAAGCACAAGGCCAGAAAGTTTCAGAACAGAATTCTACCAGACTATCAAAGAGCTAATGCCCATACTTCTCAAACTATTCCATATCATAGATATAAAAGAAATATTGCCAGATTCATTTTATGAGGCCATAGTCATCCTGATACCCAAACCATACAATGACTCAGCAAAGAAAGAGAATTATGAACTACATGAGCATAGACACAAAAATAAACAATAAAATATTCACAAACTGAATCCAAGAACATACCAAAATGATCAACTACCATGTTGGAGAGTAGCCTTCCTCCCATAGATGCAGGGATGGTTTGAAATAGAAAAATCAGTCAATATAAGCCACCATATAAATAAACTGAAAGGAAAACTGTCCACATATCAGATGCAGAAAAAGCCTTTGAGAAACACCCACACCCTTTCATGATAAAAGTCTTGGAGGCTCTCTGCTCCTCCCTGTTCCAGAGACAGCCACATCTTGAGCAGTGCCAGTCTCATCCTGTAGACAAGATGGTGAAGGTCAGTGTGAACAAATTTGACTGTATTGGGCGCTTGGCTACCAAGGCTGTGTTCTGCTCTACACTTGGCAAAGTGGAGATTGTTGCCATGAAAGACCCCTTCGTTGACCTCAACTACATGGTCTTCATGTTCCAGTATGATTCCACCCATGGCAAATTCAACTGTCCAGGCCAAGAATGGGAAGCTTGTCAACAATGGGAAGCCCATCACCATCTTCCAGGAGATCCTACTAACATCAAATGGGGTGATGCTGGTGCTGAGTATGTTGTGGAGTCTACTGGTGTCTTCACCACCATAGAGAAGGCCGGGGTCCACTTTAAGAGTGGGGACAAAAGGGTCATCATCTCCATTCCTTCTGCTGATGCCCCGTTTGTGATGGGTGTGAACCACGAGAAATATGACAACTCAAGATTGTCAGCAATGCATCCTACACCACCAACTGCTCTGCTCCCTGGATAAGGTCATTCATGACAACTTTCGTATTGTGGAAGGGCTCATGACCATGGTTCATTCCATCACTGCCACTCAGAAGACTGTGGATGGTCCTCTGGAAAGCTGTGGCATGATGGACATGGGGCTGCCCAGAACATCATCTGTGCATCCACTGATGCTGCCAAGACTGTGGGTAAGGTCATTTCAGAGCTGAATGGGAAGCTCACTGGCATGGCCTTCCATGTTCCTACCCCTAATGTATCCATTGTGGATTAGACATGACACCTGGAGAAACCTGCCAAGTATGATGACATCAAGAAGTTGTGAAGCAGACATCTGAGGGCCCACAAAAGGGTACACTGAGGACCAGGTTGTCTCCTGAGACTTCCACAGCAACTCCCACTATTCCACCTTTGATGCAGGGGCTGGCATTGCTCTCAATGACAACTTTGTAAAGCTCATTTCCTGGTATGGCAATGAATACAGCTACAGCAACAGAGTGGTGAATCTCATGGCCTACATGGCTGCCAAGGAGTAAGAAACCATGGACCATACTGATTTCCAAAGTGGCTGTACAAGTTTTCTTTCCTTCACATCAGCAATGGAAGAATGTTACTCTTGCACCACATTCTTGCCAGCATGAGCTGTCACTTGTGTTATTGATATTAGCCATTCTGACAGGTGTAAGATGGAATCTCAAAGTAGTTTTGATTTGCATTTCTCTGAGGGCTATTGATGCTGAATATTTTTAAGGTGTTTCTCAGCAATTTGAGATTCCTCTGTTGAAAATTATCTGCTTTATCTCTACAACCTAAATCTAATTTTAATTGGATTGTTTGGTTTGTTGTTGAGAATTTTGAATTCATTATATTTTTCAGATATATATATGTGTTATATAATACACATTATATAAGATGTGAGTTGGTGAAAATCTTTTTTCATTCTGTAGGCTGCTGTTTTGTCCTATTGATGGTGTGTACACAATTGTTAAATTGGGTTACTTGGTTTTTTGCTTTCAAGTTTCTTGAGTGTTTTTTTTCCCCCCAACTATGTGTGCAATTAAGTTTCTGACCAAAAGGGTCTCGTAGGAATCCCCAAACAATTTAGACGATTGACAAGACAATAGGTTGTGCTCTCCAAAAACTTACAGCATGGCCCCATTGCTGAAGACAAACTCCGCACATCTATTGAACATGGAGAGGTTAAACTGGTGTCTACATAGAACATTCACCTCAATGTTCTAGTGTCTTTGACATGGAAAGGTACTCTGTAGGCTATCAAAAAGAGGAATATATGTTGTTAGAGGTGAATTGTGTTTGTGTGGCAATCTTCTTTTGGGATTGTTGAAAGAGGATTACTTTCTTGCTTTTTCTAGGGTGAAGTTTGCCTCCTGTGCTGGAGTTTTCTGTCTATTATCCTTTGTAGAACTGGATTTGTGGAAAGATATTGTGTAAATTTGGTTTTGTCATAGAATATCTGGGTTTCTCCATCTATGGTAATTCAGAGTCTTGCTGGGTAGAGTAGCCTGGGCTGGCATTTGTGTTCTCTTAGGGTCTGTATGAGATCAGCCCAGGATCTTCTAGCTTTCATAGTCTCTGGTGAGAAGTCTGGTGTAATTATGATGGGCCTGCCTTTATATGTTACTTGACCTTTTTCCCCTATTGCTTTTAATATTCTTTGTTTTGTGCATTTGGTATTGTGACTATTATGTGACAGGAGGAATTTTATTTCTGGTCCAGTCTATTTGAAATTCTGTAGGCTCTTGTATGTTTCTAGGCATCTCTTTCTTTAGGTTAGGGAAGTTTTCCTCTATAATTTTGTTGAAGATATTTACTGGCCCTTTGAGTTGGGAATCTTTGCTTTCTTCTATACCTATTATCCTTGGGTTCAGTCATCTCATTGTGTCCTGGAGGAGATGTACAGAGGGGTCAGGAAATTGAACAGAGGTATGTAGCAATGGGTGATGGGCAAAGTGGTAGGAACCAGAAAGTTCCAGATGCCAGGAAACCAAGAGCCTCCCAGGACCCCAAAGGGATGACATTAGTTGAAATAACCCACAAAGGGGAGGGAGAACCTGTCAAGACCATATCCAGAGGTTAGGCATGGCCCCCAGGTTGAAGGATGGGGCCACCCACCCATGTCCAAAATTTTAACTCAGAATTGCTCCTGTTTAAAGAAAATACAGGGACAAACAGTAGAGCAGAGACTGAAGGACAGGCCATCCAGAGACTGCCCTACCTGAGGATTCATCCCATATATGGTCACCAAATGTAGACACTATTGTGGATGGCAAGAAGTCCATGTTGACAGGAGCCTGATATAGCTGTCTCCTGAGAGGCTCTGTCAGAGCCTAACACATACAGAGGCAGATGCTCAGTCAACCATTGGACTGAGTACAGGATCCCTAATGGAGGAGTTAGAGAAAGGACTAAAGGGGTTTGCAACCCCATAGGAGGAACAACAATATGAACCAACCTGCCCCCCAACGCCGAGTTTCCAGGGACTAAACTACCAACCAAAGAGTACATATGGAGGGACCCATGGCTCGAGCCACATATGCAGCAAAGGATGGCCTTGTCAGACATCAATGGGAGAACAGGCCCTTGGTCCTGTGAAAGCTCAATGCCCTGGTGTAAGGGAATGCCAGGGTGGGGAGGAGGAAGTGGGTACCGGTCGGTGGGGGAATATCCTCATAGAAGGGGGGGGGTGAATAGGGGATTGGGGAGGATGACAGAGAAAGGGTATTACATTTGAAATGTAAATAAAAAACTAATTAAAAAAGGGAAAAAGCTTCATGCAGGCACACACACATGTAAATAAAAATTAAAATATAGTAAAGAAAAAAAAAGAATTGGGAAGGAATAAAGAATAGGGACTCAGTGGTTAAGAGCACTGACTGCTCTTCCATAGGTTCTGAGTTCAATTCCCAGCAACCACATGGTAGCTCATAACAGGATCCGATGCCCTCTTCCAATGTGTGTAAAGAGAGCAATAGTGTACTTACATAAAATAAATAAAATCTTAAAAAAAAAAAAGAATAGGAATGCCCTCGCTGGAGTAGGCATGGCCTTGTCACTGTATAGGTGGACTTCGAGGCATTCTATGCTTAAGCTCCACCCAGACCAAAACAGAGCCTCCCCTTGCTCACTGAAGAAGACAGTTTAATCCTGACTGCCTTTGAATCAAGATGTAGAACTCTTAACTCCTTCTCCAGCACCAAGTCTGCCTGCATGCTGCCATGCTTCCTGCCATGATGACAGTGGACTAAACTCTGAAACTGTAAGACAGCCCCATTTAAATGTATGCCTTTATTAAAGCTGTCTTGATCATGGTATCTCTTCACAGCAATAAAACCCCAATTAAGATAGTTTCTTTTTTGAAGATAAGCTTTAATGATGTGTTAAGATGTGTTAAATAAATCTTTGTTTTTATCCTCTGGGGAAAAAAAAAGAGGAATATAAACAACAACCAAACCACAAAACCTTTGATATACAATCTGTACTGCCTACAAAATATGCTAGGGTTTTAAACCATGGAAATAATCAACCAATGTCTGATCTGACTTGAGGCACAGTCCATGAGATGAACCTCATACTCTGCTTGCTGACCAAGAACCATAGTCTCAATAGCTCGAGGCCTATGATAAAAGCAAATACTACTGGTCTTAAAAAAAAAGTAACAATAAAATGGCATCTAATGATACTGTTATATTCATAGATGGGTGCCTGCTTTAGCCATCATCAGAGAGGTTTCCTCTTGTAGTAGGTAGGAAAACATGACACACATCAATTCTCTTCCTTCAGAGTTCACAGAACCCTGTGGAAGAGGAGGCAGAAGGAGTGTGGGAGACAGGGGATGGCGGACACCAGAAAAATAAGGCTCTCTAAGACAACTGAACAAACCTCATATGAGCTCACAGAGAGTGAAGCAGCAATCACAGGATGCACAGGGGTCTACACAGGGTCTTCTGCAGATAGACTATAGCTTTCAGTTCAGTACTTTTATGGGACTCTGGAGTATATGAACAGGTGCTTCTCTGATTCTTGTTCCTTCTCTTGGGGCTCTTTTACTTTTCTGTTGGCTTGTCCAATTTTGAAATGAAGGTTTGTTTTATCTTATATTTTATTTTGTTTCTATCTCTTAGGGTCAGGTTCTTTTTTAGTAAGAGATAGAAATGGAGTGGATCTGGACAGGAAGGGAGGTGGGAGGAGCTGAAAGGAGTGAGGAGAAACTTTATTCAGGATATATTGTATGGGTCTGTTTAATTCAAGGGAAAGTAAAGAGCTAAAGTTGCATGCTATTTAATCCTTCCAGCCATTTATCAGCATTCATCAGATATTTCACCACAGTGTAAGTTCTATTTTTCTATTGACGTTTGTGGCATACTCCATGTATTTTACATAAATACATCAGAGAATCTGTGGGAAATTTCTCATTAGCAAGTCTACTGATCTCACAAGATACAAAAGAAAGAATTGTTATGAACATTTAAAAATAAAATTATATGTATCAAAATGCACATTATGAGGTTAAAGTGTCAATGTTAATTATTTTCATATTGTTCAGCTCAGCTGGTCACATGCAGACTGTGCAAGCATGGCAACCTGCTTTAAAATTCCCATCATCATCACTCATGCAAAAATTGAGCCCCGTGAGGCACACTGGTAATTCTAGTGTTGTAGGTAAGGTGGAGTGTAGAGACAGGAAACCCCTAGAGGTAGCTTGTTAGTCAGTCTGGGTAATCAGTGAGTTTCAGGTTCAGTGAGAAAGTAGGACTCAAAAAAAAAGAGAAAAGAGAAAAGGAAGCATGAAGAAGAAACTGGAAGAAGGAAGAGAAAGAAAGAAAGAAGCAATAGGAGATGACCTGTTGACCTCTGAACTCAATATCTATATGTGCAACTTTACATATATCTACATACCCAAACACACATACAGGCACAGAAACATACACACACTCATGCACAGGCAGACTCCTTTCACATACTTTATGACAAATAAAACGGAATGAGATCTACTTTGATTGAATTGTGATCTGTTTCTATGGTTTCAGGATGTTACTATCATCGAGAGAAACTTATTAATTATAACATTTCTCTATTACATCTCACTGTTTTATACAATTCTATAATTAATTCAATATAATTTCACTTAACAGAATTAACTGTACCATATCCAGAACTAATAAAGATTATAGAATTAAGAACATTAATAGATATTATAACAGTATTTTACATGTTTAAAAATAGATATATAATTTTACAAAAATCCGAACTGAACTTCTAGAAATCAAAAGTCTGAGATGAACAATATGCTAGAAGTAATTAATACAGATTAGCTATTGTAGATTGGTATAGTTGAAAATGTAATGAAAGAAAGTAAACAGGAAAAATAAACAAAAAATAGAATAAAATCAACACAAATAAAAAAGGATAAAGCATTTTTCATCCGTGCAACAATCCAAGTGCCCTACTACATGTACAATTTGAATTCGTAAAGGAGAAAAGACATTTGGAGACACAAGTATTTTCTTAAGAAAAAATGGCTGAAAAGCAACAATAAATTTCTAGCATAAGATGCAGAGGGGTAGAGGTGGGGTATCCTGGGATATGTCATAAACCAGTGATAAAGAAAAAGGTTTATAAGTAGCCATGGATGGTAGGCTTATTATAAAAAGAACAAAGTTTGGATGATAGCAGAAGTTCCCATGAAGATGATGGAGATAGCATATAACATGATTGGTTTTAGCACTGCATCTCCCTATGTTTTGTTCTTGTTGATCCTCCATCCCAAGTCTAAGCCTTCTGTTCTACTACAACTTATTTCTTTGTAACAATTCTCTTTTAATGTCACATGTATTTGGTTACACTATATTTTATTACAAAGGGAGTTTTTCAAAGATCTTTTCTACATTTAAGGAGATATTTAGGTGTTTTCTATTCTTGAGTCTGTTTATTTGGTGGATAAAATTTATCGATTTTTATTGATTTTTACATGTTGAACCATTTCTTTATTTCTGGGACCAAGATGACTTAATCAGAGTAGATACATTTTGTGATGTGCCAAGTTCATCTTGCAATTATTTTATTGAGAATTCTTGCAATTATGTTACTCAGGGAGACTGGCCTAAGGTTTTCTTTTTAAGTTGGACCTTTGGCTGGTTTTGATATCAATGTAATATTGATTTTATAGAAAAAATAAGGGGGATATTCTTGTTTATTTTATGGAATAATTTAAGGAATTTTGGTGTTAGTGTTTCTTTAAAAGTCTGGTAGAATTCTATACTATAATCATCTTGTCCTAAAATTCTTACTTGAGAAGATTCTTTTTTTTCCCCTTCCTTCCATCCATCCTTCCTTTTAAAAAGATTCCACTACTATTTTAAATGAATTAAGTATTTTGTCTGCATGTATGTCTTGTCTGTACACCATGTATACACAGTGCCCGAGGAGAACAGAGAGGGAATTGGATTCCGTGAAACTGGAGTTATAGTTGTCTGCCTCCGTGTGGCTGCTAGAAGTCAAAGCTGGGTACTCTGGAAGAGAAACCAGTGTTCCTAACCACTGAGCTATCTTTCCACATCTCCAGTTGGGAGATTTTTCATATATGATCTCATTCATATATATATATATATATATATATATATATATATATATATATATATATATATATATATATATATATACACACACACACACACACACATAGTTTGGTTTGTTTTGTTTTTTTGAGACAGGGTTTCTCTGTGTAGCCCTGGCTGTCCTCGAACTCAGAAATCCACCTGCCTCTGCCTCCCAAGTGCTGGGATTAAAGGCATGCACCATGACTGCCTGGCTTTATTGCTGCTATCTTAATTGGTTGCTACACGCCTATTTAAATTGTTTGTTTAATCTTGAGATAATTTTGGTAATGGAACATACATATGCATATATAAGTTTATCTATTTTTTTTTTTTTAGATTTTTCTATTTTATGGGACTACAGAGTTTTAAAGTATGTCCTTATAATTCTCTGAATTTCTTCAGTGGTCACTGTAACAATCTCTGACTTTACTAATTTGGATACTTTTATCATTCAGTTATTTTTGCTAAAGGTCTGTCAATACGATATATTCATTGTGCAAGAATAACTAAAGGTTTTTTGACTGTATTTAAGGATCTACTCACAAGATGTAATCTATACTTGACACCAATATTGTGACCAAGAAGCTGTCGCTACATAGAACATACGGTATAAAGGAGAACCAACTAATTGTATTCTGCTAAATGGACACAGTATTCAACACACTCCTATTGATTTATTGCTGTACCCATAGATTGGTGAATATCTCAACCCTTATTAGAGAAGCATCTTTTTGAAGTAGCTGGTGAATCACACAGAAGCTTACAAATGGTCAGAGAGCATGAAACTGTGAAGTGCTCAGTCCTCAATATATACAGCAAACCCTCTTTCCAAAGCTCAGGATCACGGGGGAAGAGGGTGCAGAAAGAGTATAAGAGCCAGAACTGGTAGACTATAGTAAATCTGTTTTCCAAAGAGAACATGGTATTTATAGACACAACAGTGTAACTGCAGTTGTAAGAGTGAACTCACAGTGGTTATAACAGCATGCATAAACTGGATAAAATCCAGTATAGTGTGTGGAAGGTAGGCATGATTCTCATTCCTAGCTCAGGTATTATTGGCAATTGGTAGCTGCTGGAGAGCCCATTTTGTATAAGGGTGTGATGACCATGATTTGGGAGTAACACCACTCCAACAGTATTTAAGCAGCACAATTGGACTAGTGTTTAAAAAAAAAAGTCAAGAGGGCATTAAGCTTCGTGTGTAGGGAGGTGGGAGTGGACCTGAGAGGAGGTGGGAGAGAAGGGGTGAATATGATCAAATGTATATTAAATTCTGAAAGAATTAATAAAAGTATTAAAAGATGAAAAACGGGTTATGCACTCTCAGTATATAATGACACAGAGTAAATGTTCTTATCCCAAAGGGAAAGAACAGGCGAGTAAAGAGGAATAATCAAGCCAAACAACACCCCAAAGCCAACAGTAAGCACCAGTTTCTGCACCTCCATGGCTGAGATCAGGGGCTTATAATGTAATCATCAGTTTTCCAAATGGCAGGTGTCCTTACCTTGCCAGCTCTGCCTGTAGTGCACACAACTTCTCTAATAGGCTTAGGCTGGCTCCCCTCCAACCTCCAGCTCTCTTTGGCAGATGTCTATGATTGTGGCATCTTCTGGGGTTTCCATCGAAACTGATGCTTTTCTTTCAAAGGTTCAGGAAACGAGTCTGTTCAGGGCCTCTTTGCAGAGACTGTAATCCCGCCCTACAGTGTCTGGCCATAGCATCTCTCTATAAACCCCTCAATCTTCCATCTTTGTCTTTAAAACAAGTATCAAGTACATGATGCCTACTAGATTGATAAATTGTAATGCTAGCTCAAAATGTAGCCCAGAGCTCCCCGTGCCATATGTGTCCATACATATACAGAGCACATACACATAAACACACAAAAATAATAAACTTAAAAGTCTCCTTGTCACAAAGATAGCAAAATAGAGATAAATAATCCAAAAATCAAATGTATTTTTACTGTTTGAGTGAACACACAGATCTGTGACTCCATCTTACCACACAGATCTGTGACTCCATCTTCAAAGGCAATCAGCTATTAGAATTCTTTTGTGACCAATGAAAAGGCATTCATTGCAAGTATAGCCAAACGAATATCATTTTCCATTAATAAGTATGAAGAGAAGTTCAACTGTAAAAATAACAAAGATTTAGAAGAACAGATGTAGAAAAAATTTAAAGAATTTGCCTTAGAATGAAATTTAATGGAAAATAAAGATGTCATTTATAGTATATGAACGACCTTCATATACTATAATACTTTAACCTAAATACTTTTTGGGCTAAGTACAAGTTCAGTATGTCTAGTTATAGATATAATTGGTAAAAGGGTAAGGGGAATTCATATTTATCTGAGAAAGACATTTAGTTTACATTAGTATACAGTATTCTTCTGACAAAGTAGTTATTTTCCGTGTTTCATTCAGCAATCTCTTCAAGGATAAAAATTTAGAATAAATTAATCTCCATGGCAGATGGAAATTACAGATGCCTTTGAAACAAGAAAGAATCTTTCTTGAGAAACCATTCTGCCTTGATGGAATGGAAGCCAGGATCTCATTATAGGCAGTGATTGAAAATGGTGGTGAATCTGAGCATGACATGCTTCCATGAGTAAAATGGAGTAGCCTACTTATTAATGCATCATGGCTAAGATCAAGTGAGGATATGTCCATGTGCCAATTCAGCACTGGGCCAGAATGGCAGCAAAGCTAGAGAAAAGGAGGCAATCAGTTCACAAACACTGCTAGTAGATGCTGAGAAGTAATCTTTCCATTATATTTTAGGTGTTAACCCTTCTTTAACTAGAACCAGCTTTAATTTCTTTTATATTAGAATTTCATTTAAATCTGTTTCAATAAAAAATCTACATTAATAAAATGAAAATATATTATCCTTTAGAACAGAAAACAGAAGCATGTGTCAAGATGCACACTCATGAATTAACCAGAGAATTATGAAATCAAATTCAATCTAGCTGAGCATGTAGTCAATTTGTCAGGGGTTATCACCTCTTGCTAAATAGCTTACTTTGACATCAATTCTTTTGGTTTTTTGAGACAGGGTTTCTCTGTGTAGTCCTGGCTGGCCTCGAACTCAGAAATCCGCCTGCCTCTGCCTCCCAAGTGCTGGGATTAAAGGCCTGCGCCACCATGCCCGGCGGCGACATCAATTCTTTTAAATTATACTATTAAAAAAAATTTTTTTTAATAGTTGTTATTGACTGCTTCAAGCAGGACTTTCAAAGTGAGAATAAAAGGAATGGGTACACAGGACTTTCAAAGTGAGAATAAAAGGAATGGGTACACTTTACATAAGAACTTCAGGAAAATAATGGCAAATAATTGTGACCTGACAGGTTTTACTAACAGAACTCAAGCAGAAAATAAGACAGTATACTCAAATGGGACAACATGTGGAAATATACAAATGTAAGGAGGAAAGTTTCAGGTGAACCAACAAGAGCTGGTGGATGACCCCAGGGATGAAATTACCAGAAAGGTCTGACCACAGTAGAGAAGAGCAATTTCTGTTGCTGAAAGTAAAGAGATGCAGCTGCCTATAATTTCCCATGCTTACTTTCTTTGATGTATCACGAAGGTAACTACAGAGGCAGCAAGGCAGAGCAGAGTTGGAGCAGTAATTTTAATTGATAGACAGTTGTTGCCTGAAGCACCATCCAGGATTCCATGGATCTATAACTATGAAAGGCACATGCCTTTAGCACACATATTCACGGGTCACAGAGTTCTGAGTATGGAATGGTGCTATATAATTTACAAGTTTGGACTTTATAAATCTTAATAAGACAAACTTGTTTGCCTGACTTAGTTAACACCATGCCAAAAAACAAATGAAATACACAAAAGGGATAAAACTGGGAGCAGGAATGATATGTTGTACTGATTCTGAAATGCTCAAAGGCTGTTATGTTACGTTTCTTATTGCTGTGACAAAAAGCTTGACAAGAGCAGTTTAAGGAAGGATTTCCTTTGCTTATAGTTTGGGAAAGCAGTCTATCATAGCCATTGGTCACATTGTATCCAAACACAGGAGAGAAAGCGTTCTATTCACTTTCTCCTTCATAGTCACTCCAGAACCCCAAGCTCTAATCTAGGGCATGCTGCTGTCCTCATTCATGGTGGGTCTTTTCTTGTAAGTTAGAATCTGCTAGTAAGACTCTTCTGACACACCCAAAAATGTGCTTCCATGGTGAATCTTAATCTAGTCACCTTGACAAGGTTACCCACTACAGCTACCATGTCTATATGAGAAAGGCTGAAATGGTAATCTGGCAATCAACAGGTTATGTGTGAGTTGAAATGACAAAAAGTGGAATATGTTGGGGAAACTACTAGGTATAGAATCTGTAAATATCAATATGTACGGGGCAAGTGGGATATGGACAGCTTAACACGATAAAATTGTAAAAAACTGCAATATTTACATTATAAGCACACTTTAGAAGGGCAAATTTAAGAAAACAAAGAAGTAGAATATTTGTGGAAGAAAGTTGCCTTTCAGTGAAGTAATAACTGAAATATGGATCGACCATCCAGAGACTGCCCCACTTGGGGATCCATCCCATAAACAACCACCAAACCCAGACACTATGGCGGATGCCAACAAGAGCCTGCTGACAGGATCCTGATAAAGCTGTCTTCTGAGGGGCTCTGTCAGTGTCTGGCAAATACAGAAGTGGATGCTCACAGTCATCCATTGGACGGAGCATAGGTCCCCAATGGAGCTAGAGGAAGTACCCAAGGAGCTGAAGGGGTTTTCAGCCCCACAGAAGGAACATCAATATGAACTAACCAGTACACCCAGAGCTCCTTGGAACTAAACCACCAATCAAAGAAAACACATGTTGGAACTTGTGGCTCTAGCAGTATATGCAGCAGTTGGTCATCAATGGGAGGAGAGGCCCTAGGTCCTGTGAAGATTCTATACCCCCATATAGGGGAATGCCAGGACTAGGAATGGGAGTAGGTGGGTTGGGGAGTAGGTGGAGGGGGGAGGGGATAGGGGATTTTTGAAGGAGAAACTAGGAAAGGGAATAACATTTGAAATGTAAATAAAGAAAATATTTAATAAAAGGAAACAAAATTTATAAAGTTAGAACCTAAAAAAAAAAAAACCAAAAAAAAAAAAAAAACCTCAAGCAGATAAATATCTCTAATCACTTTTACCTTTGTCACCCTGTAGGATAGGAGACTAATCCACAAAAATCTACAAATACACAAGCCTTTCCAAGTTATCTTTAAAACAACAACAACATTGAAATGTAAATTAAGAAAATATGTAATAAAAAATGGAAAGAAAAAAATAAAAAAATAAATAAAAATTAAAATGAAAAATAACAACAACAACAACAACAAAATAAAGAAACCCTATAAACAGCCCGCCTCCTGCTCAGCTCTTTGCTCCTGCTCAGCTCTTTGCAGCTGCTTCTTGGAACAGAGGAAGCTACCCTCTTGTAACTTTTACAAATAATCTGTGTGAGGTTTGTTATGTGGTGTGACTTCGTGGGAGTCCTTGGCTCCCGACCAGCAGGATACTGTTCCCTTCAGATGTAAGTAATATTTCCACGAGTACCCCTCCCCTTCACAGTTCAACATCTCTACTGGGGAAGCTTTGTCCCTAAGCATTGCAACACCTACAGCATAACAGGTATATAACAGAAGACAGAAAGGATACTGAAAGTGGCAAGAGGGAAGATCAAGTCACACAAAAGCAGGCCCATCACAGTAACACCATAGTTTCTAATGGAGACAACCAGAGCTAGAATGGACTGCTGTTCTCTAAGTCATGAAACACTAGATATATCAACTTTGACTACTGCAAACTTCATCTTCAGCAAAACTATCAGCTGCAGTTAAGGGAGAAAGGACAACTTTCTATGATAAAATTATATTTAAGAGATCTGGAACAATAGGCTAGCTCTACAGAGAATACTGGAAGGAATACTTAGGTCTGAAAAGAAAAAAGCATGTTCACCAAAGGGCAAAAGAGACAAATATTGATTGCCAACATGACAGGATCTAGAAGACAAACTTTAGGTGTGTTTCTGATTTTCTAGATTGCATTAATTGAGATTAGAAAAATCCCTCTGGAGAAAGATGGTGCTTGGCTGGGCTTGGATCCTGGACTGAATAAAAAGTAAAGAGCGAGCAGAACACTAGCACTCACCTCTTTTCTTGAGTGCAATAGACCAGATGTCTCCAGCTGCCCCTTCCTTCCTTCCTTCCTTCCTTCCTTCCTTCCTTCCTTCCTTCCTTCCTTCCTTCCTTCAGTTTCTTTTCTTCTCTCTCTCTCTCTCTCTCTTAGATTCTAGGCATTCACTCCTACATGAATGATCCATTGCTTCATGTGGTATTTGGTTGTTGTGTTAGGACAGTCATTCAGAGTAAAACAACCTGACATACTGCTGTAAACAAACATTCTGATAATAATTTCTATCTTAAAACTGTGTTTTTGACAGTTTATGAAATAACTAAATAAACTTCAGTCAAGGTGCACTAGATCATTCCTTCCAGTGCCATACCTCTTTTAATGTTAGTGCTGAAAAATAACAACTACTCACCTCTCCTACTTAATTATATTTTTTCTAGGACATTTGTCAGTTTCTCCTAATTCATTTCACTTGATACAACAGCATTTACAATTTAAACCCTATCAATATTAACAATAGGAGAGTTCATTTACACATAAAAACTATTGTTTTTCCAATTGGGTCAGTGAAAAGTCAAACATTTTAATCATATTTTTTTAAAAAAATATTTTTTGGTATATATTGTTAAAACATATCTAAACTATACTTCATTATATGTCTGTATACCTCGATAAAAATTATGGACATCAGGAAGAGACATTAAGAAAAAGCTAGATAAGCAAATAATTTTAAAAAGTTCGCTTACCAAAATTATTATTTTTACTTCAAGACAGACTAAAACATTTTTCTTATTAAGAGAAGAAAAGTTTGAGTATTTATGGTAAGGGGGAAAAGGGCTATTTAAAACTGTTGAAGAACTTTTCATAATATACCATAAAAACTGAATCCACCGTGATAAAATAGAATTATTTTTTCTCCTTAAGAAAAAAACTAATTGAACCATGCCTTCGTAATCACAAGGCAGTAACATCTTATGAAGTAAAAAAATGCCTGAAACAAGAAAATGAGAAACTGCTCTTCAATTTAGCAAAGACATGTTTCTTAGCTTTTAAAACAGGGTAGTAATTCTGGAGGTTAATGTAGCAAGTACCAATATTATTCAGGTCAGCTTTGAAATTTATTAGAAACTCAAAATACTACTAAACCGATTTTTCTATTATTCTATCTTTGCTTAGAACAGCTCAGGATTAACATATCAAACCGTTTTACCTAGATAGACTATTATTTCTTAAAGTAAAAGTATAAATTAGTGAATACTGCAGATTTATAGGAAGAATAATGAAATTCAATGGCTTCTCTAAAGTTTTTGGTGTACATTCTAAATTATAAAAGAAATGCAGGAAGGTTGAAGACTCACACCAAATATAGACTAAAGAACCATTACTGTCTCTTAAGTAGAATATCAGGTAGAATTAAAATCATGACAATAGGTTTTCCTCTGCTCTCATGAGAGCCTTAAGAGACATGGGCACACTCTAGCCACTCCAGGTATGAACTCTCCTCCTTTCCTTCCTTCTGTGGCCACTCTCAAGCCTAATATTGGAAAAAGAAGATGTATAGCAGTACTCATATCCTACATAAGGGCAGATGGCAGGCAAAGAGAGGCCTGGGGCACTGGGGCAATGACTGGAGGGGCCCTTGCAGAGACAGTTTTTCTGTCTCTTTTTAGGTTCATATAATTTGCTATATGCTGATAACAAGAATATAGGGGAAGAGTAGCAAGAAAGAAAAAATTACATTAGTGAGTAAAAGAAGCAGAGAAAAGTAGGTAGAGGTGGCATCTATTTATTTGCCTGATGGCTCATGAATCAAGGATACATTATTTCTGCTTCTTAACTGGATGCTTTGTACCCTAAAAAAAGATATGATCAATGTTGGAAGGGATTTCTTTTTGGTAGATTCAAGTATAACATGAACAGTGACAAAACACACAAATCAAACATGTGGAGTTTAGGAAAATTTTACATACGCAAATGCAAGAGAAAATCAAAGCATTCACAGGTCTTCCCTGGGCCCCTATTGAAGGCAATTTTGAGTGCAATCATGGGTATGTGCAAGCGTTCTGCTGCCTCTAGAGGGCAGAAGTCCTGGAGGGCATGGAACATTCAGCATAGTGGACCCTCCCCAACATAAAAAGGTTATTCTAAAAGGTCAATAGTGCCAAGTTTGAGAAACTGTAACAACACTGGATATACTCTTTCCCAGTTAAAATCTGAGTGGTCCATAGTAAAACTTTAGAAGTAATGCACATTTGCCAATTCTTAGTAAGCTACTAAATATCACAAGGGATCAAATAATTTATTATAAAATATATTGGAGAAAAATGCTTCTGGATGAAGGTTCCATTATACTTACATTAACCAAGGAAAACCAGGGGACTAGGATGTACTAAGTGAGTTTCTTGTGTGTCTTGAAATAGCAGACCATAATATATCTTCTAAATGCATTCATTTCAAATATCTTATATGTTACATTTAATATAAAGAAATCCATGTGGGTAAAAATACGCTATAAATAACCTTTTTTCTGAAGGATGGAAAGTATTAGTTAACATTAAAGTTTTATTTCATAGTTGCATTGATTTGAATAAAAAGTACAGAACAATTTCTTAGTCTTTGGTTTTAAAATGAAGTTTTTTCTTGCACATATGAAACTTTAAGGCCTATTATGATAAGAAAGCCTTTGACTTGCAGTAGGGCATATTCACATTTCAAAAATGTGTTACAAGTTATTTCAGAAATTCAAACTTACCGAAAAGCTGCAAGAACCAGACAAGGGACTATCATTCCTTTTATTGAGTACTTGGAAATACTGACATCCTGTCCGTTTTTTTTTTTTTTTTTTGGCCAGTGATTACTCTATTCTATTACCTATCCCCCTACCCCTTAATATCTATCTATCTATCTATCTATCTATCTATCTATCTATCTATCTATGATCTATCTATCCATCCATCGATCCAACCATCATTTGTTATCCATCTACTCATCTATCATCCATCCATCCATCCATCCATTCATCCATCCATCCATCCATCCACCACCCACCCACACACCCACCCACTTTGTTCTTCTGAAATCTTGGAGATAAACTGAGCAACAATTCCCATTTACTTCACATAGCATATTTCAGCGTTCCTTTCTGAGAATTTGGAGATTCTTTCACAAGCCCCCAATATTGCCCATAGCCCATACACTAATTCTCCTAATAGTGCTCTTTACAGCATGTCAATTAGCTTTAAACCCCAGGACCTGGATCCAGTCTGTCATTAGATGTTACATATAACTTTTAAGTATCTTCCAATTCATTTAAAATGGAATGCTTTCCTTAGTTTTTCTTCTTCTTTGTATCTTTGAACGTAAGAGAATTAATTTGTTAAATATGTCTTATTTTGAGTTTTACATTTCCTCATGATTATATTTAAAATTGCATTTCAGTGGAAATACTATGGAGTCACTGCTTTTCAATGTCTTCTATTGGGGTCACGTAAACTGCAAGTTTATGCATTTATTTCTTTAGGACCTGAACATGAAGCTCACAGATTGGCTAGAATACTGTCTAGCAAGCCACAGGGGTCCCCATGCTTGTGCCTCTGCAGTGATGGGACTGTTTACACAAGTCCTGGGGACAGAACTCAGTTCTCCCTGCTGGCACCACAAGCACTTTACTGACTGAGCCATCTCTCCAGTGTGCAATGACAGTTCAATTCTATATGCTTGCTATTACCCTTTTCAATTTCTCAAATGTAATTTTTCCAAATACTTAGCGATTCTTTGGTTCTGCCAATGTCATGTTACTAGCTCTTTTATAGTAATTTGTGAGAAAATATTTTAAAACTTATATATAATCAGTATTTACTGAGCAATTTTAACATCCACTGATTTTTCAACTGAACTGTCCTCTTTGTTAGTTGCCATGATAATGGAAGAATATTTATCTTTACAAATGGAGAACCCCTCTTCTCCTCCTTTTTTGGTGATGCTGGATAATCAAATTCAGAGCCCTGTGCATATCAGGCTATTGCAGGACCACCAAGCTGCACGCCCAGCCATCTTCATTCATACTTGTTTGAACTTGTGACTATTGCTTTGCATTATTATCATTATCATTATTTTGACGGTCCTATTACTTTGTATTTGTCTGGGGGAAACCTTCTGAGGTGACCCCTAAATTCTAATGATTTTCTTTTTTTTATTACATATTTTCTTCATTTACATTTCAAATGCTATTCAAAGCCCCCTATACCTTCCTCCCACCCTGCTCCCCAACCCACCCACTCCCACTTCCTGGCCCTGGCATTCCCCTGTACTGGGGCATATGATCTTTGCAAGACCAAGGGCCTCTCCTCCCAATGATGGCTGACTAGGACATCATGTGCTACATATGCAACTAGAGACACAGCTCGGGGTGGGGGGGGCACGTTACTGGTTAGTTCATATTGTTGTTCCTCCTATAGGGTTGCAGACCCCTTTAGCTCCTTGGGTACTTTCTCTACCTCCTCTATTGGGGGCCCCGTGTTCCATCCAGTAGATGACTATGAGCCTCCACTTCTGTATTTGCCAGGCACTGGCATAGCCTCACAAGAAACAGCTATATCAGGGTCCTGTCAGCAAAATCTTTCTGGTATATGCAATAGTGTCTGGATTTGGTGGTTGTATATGGGATGGATCACTGGGTGGGAAAGTCTCTGGATGGTCCTTCCTTCCGTCTCAGTTCTATACTTTGTCTCTGTAACTCCTTCCATGGGTATTTTGTTCCCCATTCTAAGAAGGAATGAAGTATCCACAATTTGGCCTTTCTTCTTCTTGATTTTCATGTGTTTTGCAAATTGTATCTTGAGTATTCTAAGTTTATGGGCTAATATCCGCTTATCAGTGAGTGCATATCATGTGTGTTCTTTTGTGACTGGGTTACCTCACTCAGGATGATATCCTCCAGATCCATACATTTGCCTAAGAATTTCATAAATTCATTGTTTTTAACTGCTGAGTAGTACTCCATTGTGTAAAGGTACCACATTTTCTGTTCAAATGATTTTCTTTAAACAGCAAATAAGGCCATCTTTCTTCTAAGCCCAGTGGAGGCTGCTGGAGACTCCAGAGTGCTTTCCAGGTGCAGGACCTTGTTATCACCTCGGGATCACGGGACCTTGGGATCACTGGTGAGTGGAATGCTGCATCAGCTTTGGAAATCACGGAGGGTCTTGTGCTGGCAGTAACAGAGACAAAGGAACCCTGCCCGACCAGAGGCTGGGATCTGTTCCAGCCAGCACCCCCCCCCTCCCAGCCCCCATCTTCCTTCTGAGCCCAGTGGAGGCTGCTAAGGGCTCCAGAGTTTTCTCCACGCTGCAGGACCTCGGGAACACCTCAGGATCACCGGACCCCTAGCACACTTAGGACCTCCTGATCACCTGAGAGCAAGTGGGCGACAGAAGCAACAGCTTCTTGTTCAGGGTCCCATCGGGCCTTCATCCTCAGCCAGGAGGCAGAGCTGAGACTCAGACCCCTGGGCACATTCCTTGTCAGAAGAGTCAGGGAAGGTTCTGACCCCAGAACTCAGGGGGTGGATCAGAGCTCCAGACTGCTGGACACTTGCCCTGCAAGAGAAGAGCTTGCCTGCAGAGAGTGCTCTGACCACTGGAACTCAGGTAAAAGTTGGACTTCCAGGAATGCTGACAGAGACTAACAGAATCACAGGAGGATCAAGCTTCAACCAGAGACAGCTTGAACATTGATATCAGAGATTTCCAGATGGCGAAAGGCAAACCTAAGAATCTTACTAACAGAAACCAAGAAAACTGGGCATCATCAGAACCCAATAAGCCCACAGCAAAGAGTCCTGGATACCCCAACACGCCCAAAAAGCAAGACACGTATTTAAAAATCATGTCATGATGGTGGTAGAAGATTTTAAGAAGGGCATTAATAACTCACTTAAAGAAACACAGGAGAACACTGCTAAACAGGTAGAAGCCCTTAAAGAGGAAGTACAAAAAAATCCCTCAAGGAATTACAGGAGAATACTTCTAAACAAAGAGAAGCCCCCAAAGAAGAAATACAAAAATCCCTCGAGGAATCACAGGAGAACACTGCTAAACAGGTAGAAGTCTTTAAAGAACTACAGGCAAACACTGGTAAACATGTAGAAGAAACACAAAAATCCCTTAAAGAATTACAGGAAAACACAACTAAACAGGCAATGGAATTGAACAGAATCATCCAAGATATAAAAATGGAAGTAGAAACAATGAAGAAAACCCAAAGGGAGACAACTCTGGAGATAGAAACCCTAGGAAAGAAATCAGGAATCATAGATGCAAGCATCAGCAACAGAATACAAGAGATGGAAGAGAGAATCTCAGGTGCAGAAGATTCCATAGGGAACATGGACACAACAATCAAAGAAAATGCAAAAAGATCCTAATTTAAAACATCCAGGAAATCCAGGACACAATGAGAAGACCACATCTATGGATAATAGGGGTAGATGAGAATGAAGATTTTCAACTTAAAGGGACAGCAAATATCTTCAACAAAATTATAGAAGAAAATTTCCCATACCTAAAGAAAGAGATGCCCACGAACATACAAAAAGCCTACAGAACTCAGAAAGTGGGGAAAAGCCTCGAAGATATGGGTACTGGGGAAAAATTCCTGAATAGAACAGCAAAGGCTTGTGCTGTAAGATCAAGAATTGACAAATGGGACCTCATAAAGTTGCAAAGCTTCTGTAAGGCAAAAGATACTGTTAATAAGACAAAAGGGCCACCAACAGATTGGGAAAGGATCTTTACCAATCCTAAATCAGATAAGGGACTGATATCCAATATATATAAAGAACTCAAGAAGGTGGACACTAGAAAATCAAATAACCCCATTAAAAAATGGGGCACAGAACTAAACAAAGAATTCTCAAGTGAGGAATACCGAATGGCTGCGAAGCACCTGAAAAAATGTTCAACATCCTTAATCATCAGGGAAAGGCAAATCAAAACAACCCTGAGATTCCACCTCATACCAGTCAGAATGGCTAAGATCAAAAATTCAGGTGACAGCAGATGCTGGCATGGATGTGGAGAAAGAGCAACACTACTCCATTGTTGGTGGGATTGCAAGCCTGCACAACCACTCTGGAAATCAGTCTGGTGGTTCCTCAGAAAATTGGACATAGTACTACCAGAGGATCCTGCAATACTTCCCCTGGGCATATATCCAGAAGATGTTCCAACTGGTAATAAGGACACATGCTCCACTATGTTCATAGAAGCCTTATTTATAATAGCCAGAAGCTGGAAAGAACCCAGGTATCCTTCAACAGAGGAATGGATACAGAAAATGTGGTACATTTACACAATGGACTACTACACAGCTATTAAAAACAATAAATTTATGAAATTCCTAGGCAAATGGATGGATCTGGAGTGAGGTAACCCAATCACAAAAGAACTCACATAACATGTACTCACTGATAAGTGGATATTAGCCCAGAAACCTAGATTACCCAAGATACAATTTGCAAAACACATGAAACTCAAGAAGAATGAAGACCAAAGTGTGGACACTTTGCCCCTTCTTAGATTTAGGAACAAAGCACACTTTGAAGGAGTTACAGAGATCAAGTGTGGAGCTGAGACAAAAGGATGGACCAACCAGTGACTGTTGCAGCCGGGGATCCATCCCATAATCAGCCACCAAATGCAAACACTATTGCATACACCAGCAAGATATTGCTGAAAGGGCCCTGATATAGCTGTCTCATGTGAGGCTATACCAGTGCCTGGCAAACACAGAAGTGGATGCTCACAGTCAGCTATTAGATGGAACACAGGGTTCCCAAGGGAGGAGCTAGAGAAAGTACCCAAAGAGCTGAAGGGGTCTCCAACCCTATAGGTGGAAGAACAATATGAACTAACCAGTACCTGCAGAGCTCGTGTCTCTAGCTGCATATGTAGCAGAAGATGGCCTAGTTGGCCATCATTGGGAAGAGAGGCTCCTTGGTCATGCAAGCTTTATATGCTCCAATACAGGGGAACGCCATGGCCAAGAAATGGGGGGTAGGGGAGCAGGGCGGGGGATGGGGGAGGGTATAGGGGACTTTCAGGAGAGCATTGAAATGTAAATGAAGAAAATTTCTAATAAGAATTGGAAAAAATAAAATAAAGCATTTAAAAAATCTATTTTCAAAAAAGTAAAAAAAAAAAATGAAAAATTCCAAAATCATAATAGTTTCATCAAAAATGATTCAATTAAAACATAGAATTGGTACAGGACAATGTTTCAACTTAACACTCTCATCTCATGGATTATACTAGTGTCTGATCTTTAAATCTTTGTCCTTTCCTTTTCCCAACAGATAGATTAAAATTACTGAATTACAACATTGCATAATTAGAAGTCCTGTGTTTTCCAGGCTATATTCAGAGGATCACTTAATATATGTGGCACAGATATGTGGAAATATAGAAAACTTTCATAAATGAACATGTATATTATTAAAACATGTATATAGTTCTCTAAATATGAGTAGAGAACTGGAGAACAGGTTTCTCTCCATCATTTATTTGTTTGTTTGTGTGCACATGTGTGTGCATGCATATCACACAAGTAGGAACAGAGACCAATGCGCAGGGCTTGATTTTTCTCTCACCATGTCGGTTCTTGTATTTAACTCAGGTTGTCAGACTTGGTGCATATAGCTCTACCTGAATCATCTTGGGAATGAATTATCTTTACAATGTAAAAGATTAGTTAAGCACACCTCTCGTGTGGTTGTGAGAGAATTTTTAGGGAGAATGAACTAAGCTGAGGACTATTCACCTGATGTGGGCAGCACTATATCCCTGGCTGGCATGCCTGAGGGAAACCTGTTAGTATAAGCATTTGCTCTGCTTCCTATGAAATACAAAGTGAATAGCTCATTCCACCACATCCTCTCTGTTAGGATGCTTTGCCTTACCACAGGCCCCAAAGCAAAGGAACCAATGAACCAGGATGACTGTAATCAAAATACCCCCTGCTCCCTCCTTAAATCCATGAAGTACAATTTGTGTTGCCCAGATATTTTTAGATATGTTCTTCCACTGGAGCATGGCTGACTTTCTTCTTCTCCCAACAGCTATTAAATTCCAATAGCTCCTAGACTGGGGGTGGGACTTTATGCCTAATTCCCCTCTTCAAGCTAAGCTGTAGTCTCCGAGGCTTGCACCAGTCTTGTGTATGTTGTCTTAACCACTGTGAGTTGATTTGTGCAGAGAATATTTCCTTGTTATCTATCTCTTCTGGCTCTTATATTCTTTCTGCCCCCTTTTGCATGAAGATTTCCGAGCCTTGGAAGGAAGGAGTATGATATAGATGTCCCATTTAGGGCTGAGAATTCTGCAGTCTTTTATTCTCTTCACCTTAAGGAGGAGCTGCAGGAGATGGGTGAGTATGATCAAAACATGTTGTATTATCCATATTCATTGCTGCTCTATTCATGATATTCAGAGAAACTGGAAACAGCCCAGATGTCCATCAACTAATAAATGGATAAGAACATAGTATCTTTACACAATGGAAAAATTTCTACTGTTAAAAATGAAATTATAAAATTTGCAGGTAAATTGGTGGACCTAGATAGAAACAATCTTATTTGGTCAGAAACCTAGAGCCCGAAAGACAACCACTGCATGCTTTCTGTTAGATGTGGATGCTAGCTCTTATTCTTGTACATATACACAATTCCTATAGAATACCCACAGAGGTTAGGAATCTAGTAAAGGACCAGAGGGGAGAAGAGGATCTTCTTTTTCTTCCTTTTTGTTTCTGTTTTTCGAGACAGGGTTACTCTGTGTACCCCTGGCTATCCTGGAACTCACTATGTAGATCAGGCTGGCCTTGAACTCTGAAGATCTTCCCGACTCTGTCTCCCCACTGCTGTTAATAAGAGGAAATAGGTTATACTGTTATAAATAGGGGGAGCCAGCACAAGATAATTAAGTGGGAGAGTGGATGAGAGGACAGGGTAGAGGCTGAAACATGGGGAGAGGTAACTAACAGTAATCACCTTCTGAAAAGCAACATGTAAACCCACTACTGTGGAAGGACGCTTCCTAAAGTATGTCCATTTATAAAAGGAGTTTAAAGAATAACACACACACACACACACACACACACACACACAGAGAGAGAGAGAGAGAGAGAGAGACAGAGAGAGAGAGACAGAGAGACAGAGAGAGAGGGGAGGGAGAGAGAGAACAAACAGCACTCGAACTAGGCATTATATGTTATCAAACAAAACCTCCAGTATCAGGAATGGGTTACATCTTTCTGAGTTATTGCCCAAAAGGTGTCCACAAAACCCACAAAAAAATGACAGACTATTTCTAATGCTATTGGGTTATTGGTTACTCTACAAATTAACAGTAAGAATCTTAGTGCTGAAGAGACCACCACTTATGTCATAGAACATGTAGAAAGCTACCTGGGTCTCAACTGCAAGTTCATCCCTACTGGCTCGTGTCCACAGTAGTGGAAGATAAAATAGACACTACAGGAAAGGAAAAGCAATCCTCAGTCTGATCCACCTACAATAATGACCTGCATCCAGGATATGTTCATTGGGCAACAATGGCACAGTGCTCTGAGAGCATAACCCACACCTGACACTGTTAACGAGGCAAAGTCTCATCACCTATGCTGACTACATAGGTGATGGGCTTTACGGTTTATCTGTTGGACTCCCAAGTAGACCCCATGCTCACAAGTAGTTGGCCAACAGAAATCAGATCCATGCTTTTTTAGTGTTGGTGTTTTGTTTTGTTTTGTTTTGTTTATTGTGAGAAAAGGAACATGAAAGTTTGATAGGCAGGGATATGAGGGAGGATCTGGGAAGATTTGAAGGAGAAGAAAGAATATGCTCAATATATACTGTATAAGAGTCTCAAAGAATAAATAAACATTAAAATGTACATTATATGACAAAGAATAAAAGTATCTTTCTCAGATGAGATACTGCAACCCTATAGGAGGAACAACAGCATGAACTAACCAGTACCCTCAGAGCTCATGTCTCTAGCTGCACATGTAGCAGAGGATGGCCTAGTTGGCCATCAATGTGAGGAGAGGCCCTTGGTTTTGCGAAGATTATATATATGCCCCAGTATAGGGGAATGCCAGGGCCAGGAAGCAGGAGTGGGTGGGTTGGGGAGCAGGGGGAGAGAGGAGGTTAAAGAGGATTTTCAGAGAGGAAACTAGGAAAGGGGATAACATTTGAAATGTAAATGAAGAAGATAACTAATGAAAAATAAATATGGCTGCTATGAACATAAAAATGCACATTGTATGACAAAGAATGAAAGTATCTTTCTCAGATGAGAAAAGTTCATTTAAACTATTGGTGTATACAGGAATGACTCCTCCCTGAGGACCAGCTTTCTTGGCAGCAGAAGCTGCCATACACACTTCCCAAGGAGAAAGGCAGTCAACAGCCCTACCCAACTCTGAAGCCCATGAACCACTACAACCACTAGTGCATGCTAAACCTAATGGTGCAGCAATGGCACGCCTGCCTTGGTGGTAACCAACAGATACGTGATTGGACTTAAAACCCACTCAGCAAGAGGGAAAACATGCCTGGTGGCTATTGGAAGAGAACAGACAGCCACCACTTTGTCAAACAGCAAAATCCCTAGCAAGAATCTAAGCATTTGTCTTTATGTCCATAGATAAGTGTGACCTCCCTCCTCATCAAGGAAACTTCTCTTTGCAATGGATAGAGACCATCACAGAGAACTATCACTAATCAAAGTGAGGAGTTGTAGATCCCTGTCCCAGAGGACATGGTTTCAAAAATTTGCTGTACCTAAGGCTCATGAAATATTGCAGAAGATGGGATGGAAAAATTCTAAGAGTCAGAGGAACAGGGAGTTTGCTTTGAGACTGTATCTCCTAGTAATTAATGTCAGAATTTACTTATACCCATAAAGTCTCAGTAACATGACTAAAAGATGAGTTGAGCATGAACACCGCCAATAGACATGTCAAAGTGGATGGGGGATAGTCCAGGAGGCCCCAGCCCTACACAAGAACTACAGCAATTACAGAATGCTGAGAGCAGGAGAAACAATATTCCCAGGAAACAGAACAACAGGTGGTTCTTAATACCAAACAGTCATCCCTTAAAACATTATATAGAATGAGCAGGTTATATTTAGGAATATACATGTATATACCTATATGTATATACATGTTAAGATTAATTAATGAAAAAGAGGCATGAATAAGAAAAGAGAGCAAGAGGGTTAGGAGGAAAAAGAGGGAAGGGAGAAATGCAATTATACTGTATTCTCAGAAACCCACATCTGTGCTGTCAGGTGCTTTGTCACATTGATGGGAAACTGAGGAACACATGGAATTGCATTACTATTTGTCTGACTGTAATGTGAGCCCTTCGTTGTTACAGCTTTGACCTATGCCAAGTACAGTAGTTATATAGGAATGTATTGGACAATTTTGCACAGTGGGTGAATTCAGAGTATCCCACTGTTTGAAAATGCCCTTTTGAAAACAGTTTCCAATATTGCTAAAAAAAAAATCAGAGTCAGATTTCCTACTTAACTGTAGGAAGTCTCCAGTCTGTCATCCACATACACTCCCATTACATAAGCTCAGATCCCACATCTCACACCTGTCCATCCTCTCTCTAAGACCCTTTCTTAGGTTTGTTAGTTGTTTAGGAATATGTCTAGTTTATGCTTATCCAACTGCATTTCCTATTTATTTTTGATTCTCTTTGCACTTCAGACTTGAATCACTGTCCTGGATTTCTGGTTTAAAGCTGTCTCATTCTGGTAGTCAGCACTGGAATTTTGTGGCTTTCTCTGGTTGTACAAAGAAGCCTATCAATTAGTTTCATGAGCTAGTTTATCAACAAAAAACAGACAAAACCACAAATCTGATCTTTTGCAAGCTTGTATTTTATTATCTCTGCAGGAACTTGTGATGCAATTCTATTTCTTCTATTTTAAAATTTTTCTATATAAGGGGTAAATAAGCAAAAGCCTTCTAGCAGTATGAATTTCTACCTCTGAGCAGCTACCTGTGCTGCCATCTTAACTTACGCATCCAAGCTTTTCTTTTGTGGTGTTGCTTTTAAACACAAAAGCACTAAAGAAAACAGCACTGTAGCAAGGTAGGTGGCTTAGAAAACACAAAACCTAAAGTAGTATTTTCCAGTGGTTTGAAGTATAACAAAATTAACCTAGCCTGATCAATTTTATAATGTAGCTGCTAGATATTACATGTTCTTAACAATGCTTTCTCTAATGAAGGAAATCAGATTAATTTCTTTCTTAGATATCTAAGTTAACTGCAAGACAGTAATTCTAATTATGAGGTAAAGAATAGAAGAAAAAATATTCAGTCTTATCTAGTTTGATCTAAAAATAAATTATAAATGAATATTGACCAAGGCATCCTAGCTGTAACATAAAAACACTCCTTTTTCATTTGATTATTTAAACATGCTTTCAAGAATATTTTAACAGCAACCTCGAAAATGTTTTACGTATAGTTGGAGAGCTTCTAAAGCACCACAGAATCATGTAGTGTGCTCCCTAGAATTCTAGCATGAAAAACTAGTGTTTTTGCAGTAAGTATCAGCAATGCAGCACACACCCTGCCTTCACTTTCACTATCTAGGTCACACAACTACTCTGAATACTGTGAATAGAGAGAAAAAGCAGGATTTATAGAGAGCCACCAAGAAACCATAATGACATTCAAAGAAGGAGAAAACAGCACATCATGGTTTTAAAAATATAAAGTCCTATGTAAAATAAAAGACAAAACCTTAAACATGAATTTATTAATTATGTAAACAGAATAAAGTCTTTGAGAAGTGTTATTTACTTAATAAAATGTCTTTGTCTCCACCACTGTCTCAGATGTGTGTGTGTGTGTGTGTGTGTGTGTGTGTGTGCTTACGCATGCATGCTGAACAGCAAGCAAGAAGCAGACAAAAAGGGCATATACTGAAAATAAATGCACTGCTAATCAAAAAGCATATGCAATTTTTGGAGAAATCTTGCAGCAGTTAGTAGCAATCAGAAACTATATTTTCCATTTATAATAAAGGCAAAGGAATATGACACGAATGCTCTCTAGAATTATTTTTTAATTTTACAAGAAAATCTTTGAATGTTTATAATATATTTAAATTATGAAAAATACATAATGATTTAGAAATTTCTTAATAGATCTATTTTTAGGTTATTCTAAATAATCTGTTTTATTATTTTGCTTGAAATCTACAGAATGTGTTATGTTACAGATTTAAAATTTCTTGAGTTTCCAAATAGTATGTAAAAGATAAGAATTAAATATATTTCACAGCAGAACACAGATCCCTAAGAACCTATAATAATTAATATAACTTTCAAATTTGTTAAATTATTATTTTTATTTTAATTAAATTATAATTACATCATTTCCCCTTCTCCTTTCTTCTGCCCTGTGTACGACTACTCCTACCCCTTCTCAATTTTATGGCCTCTTTTTTCCTACTTTTAAGGGAGATAGAAATGAAAACTATCTGGTCTTACAGTTTTCTTAGCCTATGTGAAAGAGCCTTTCACTTTGCAAGCATAACAATTAATTAAAAGGAATAACATTAAAAATTACTGGATATATAGAAAATGAACTTCACACTATCACAAATATCTCCAGACTAATAAATAATCTCTTTAATGTACCTATAATAAAGCACACAAACCAACCGCCTGACACACAAAAAAGCAGCAGACACCAGGATACCCATCGTCCTATGATGCCAGCTTATGCTGCCACAATTCAAACAGTATCCACAATAAATCTGTGAAATTTCAACTGGTCTGGCTTTTTTCCTGATTAAAACCTTTGTGAGTTTATCTAAGTACAGAATGCAGAGGGCTGGAGAGATGGCTTAGCCGTTAAAGGCTAGGCTCACAACCAAAAATATGAGAATGTAGAACACATTTTTATTTATGTCAGGACCCAATAAAATAACATTATAGGGATTTAAATATAAGTAAGATACCAACAGGTGGAGGGTGGGCCAAAAAAAGATGAGAAATTTCAACAAATTAATGTGAGCTGAAAAAGAGAATTGTCAGAAAATCTTGGCCCAGAGTAGCTGGGAGAATTATTCTATGGAAGCACAGGGAAATTCAGGGCTTAGAGATGACTGATGAGAGGGAAGCGAGAGCGGGAAGTGCTGAAAATGGGAGAGTAACTGAGTATGTGTAGGAAAAGGTACTTCTATTCACTGGGGTAAACCACAGAAGTATCTACCATGTAAGAGATCAGTGTCAGAGAAAAAAACCTACTTGAGATGCAGCACTTCCTGCAGTACCTGATTCCCTTGCCCAAGAATCTTCAATCTCCTTTTGAATACTATAAGATGAAGATTTGTTACCTGAAATACTGGAACTAAGTTAAACAATGTTAGATGAGTAGCAACTGCTTCTCTTCAACACACTCTTTTTAAAAGGAATAGTTTTAAAATAAAAGGATGGTTAAGATTATAAAAAAGTTAGTATTAGTTTTATGAGTTGCCAAGTTTTTAGACAGTGTTTCACAAAGATCTCTTAACCAAAAGCAGCATTTTAAAATGTGTTTTTTCCTTTTTGAGTAAGGATATACACACAACCCTATTTTTGTCCTCTCCAGTAAAGCCCAACTGGCAAAATCTAATATTAAACTCAGACACATGTCTCATGAAAATAGATTTCAAACATCTACAGTTTTGAAAATTTGATTATTCATAGCTTTGTAGTTACATTACAGAGGATATAAAATTTGTAGTAGAAAAAAATATCTGTGTTCCAGTAGTTCCAACTAGGACATGAGGGGAGGGAAATCCCAGGGTGACACTGGGCAGCCAAAGGATGCCATCACTTGAGCACTTCCAGAAGGAGAGAAGGTAAGAAAGATGTAATAGCATTTCTCTGCCAGGCATGCAGCATCAGGAACATACAGATTAGAACCTGCAATCCCCTGCCCCACCAGTCCCCAGGGGCATGCCCAGCTGCTCTTAGATGTGAACTCTCCTCAGTTCCATTGTCCCGTCCAAGACTGCCCACTGGAGGTCTGCTGCACAAGGAACCTACGAGAACAACCAGATGGCTAAAGGCCAGAATAAGAGCACAGTCAAAAAAGCAAGGGTAATATGGCATCTTTACAGCATAGCAATCTTATTGCAGCAAGCCTTGCTTATCCTACTACAAACTAAACACACAAAAATGACCTTAAATCGAACCTTGTAAAGATCATCGAGGCTTTTAGATAAATAAAGCTCTAAAAGAAATATAGATGAATACAACTAAACAAGTGAAGAAAGTGAATAAAACTGTTCAAGACCTGAAAATGGGAACAGAAGCAATAAAGAAAACAAACTGAGGGATTTCTGGAGATGGAAATGATAGGGAAGGGCTTGAAAGGATGATCTGTAGGGATGTGAATGGTCAGGAAAAAGATTTCCTTGGTAAAGACTGTCATTCTGGCCCATGGTGGTGGCCTGTCAGTGGAACAAGTCATTACCCACAGGTCCTGAGGAATGCTGAGCAGAAGGCAAGTCAGTCAGTTCCTTCTGGATCCCTTTCAGAGCCTTGCTCCTGCTGCTCAGGCCCCAGCAGCTCCTTTGGGCAGCCTATGGTGGGTGTTTGAGCTGCAGTGCTGCATGCTTGGAGCAGCACTCTACTGCGCACCCACATTCATAAAAGAAACATTACTAAAGCTTAAACCACACATCAAACCCCACACATTAACAGGAGGAGACTTCAACACCTCAAAGGACAGGTCATCCAGACAAACTGAAGAGAGACATGATTAAACTAACATGATATGAATCAAATGGACCCAACATAAATCTATAGAATATTTCACTCAAACACAAAAGAATATACCTTCTTCTCATCACCACATGAACCCTGCTATTAACTGATCATAAACTCAGTCACAAAGCAAGCATCAACAGGTATAAGAAAATAGAAATAACTCCTTGTATCCTATGGGATAACCATGGATTAAGGCTGAAATTCAACAACAACAAAAAAGAAAGCCTACAAACTCATGGTAGCTAAACAACTTTCTTCTTACTGGGACAGGGAAGAAACAAGGAAACAAATAAATGAGACTTTCTAAAGTCAATGAAAATGAAGGTACACATATCCAAACTTACAGCACACAATGAAAGCAGTACTAAAAACAAAGTTCAAAGCACTAAGTGCCTTCATAAAGAAATTGGAGAGTTCTCATACTTGTACTTTAAAAGTATACCTGAAATCTCTAGGGAAAAAAAAGAAGAAGCAAACACACACAACAGGAGTAGACAGCAGGAAGTAACCAAACTCAGGGCTGAAATCAATAAATTAGAAACAAGGAGAAAAATATAAAGAATCAACAAAACCAAGAGCTGGTTCTTTGAGAAAAACAAACATAATATACATACACGTATTCAAACTAACTAAAAGGCAGGGCTGAGCTCCAGACCTCTGTGCATCTTCCCTGCAAGAGACGAGCTTACCTGAAGAGAGTACTCTGACCACTGAGACTCAGAAGAGAGCTGGACTCCCAGGACAGCTGACAGAGGTTAACAGAATCACAGGAGGAACAGGCTCCAGCCAGAGACAAGTATAACAACTAACTCCAGGGATTACCAAATGGCGAAAGGCAAATGTAAGAATCGTACCAACAGAAACCAAGACTGCTCACCATCATCAGAACCCAGCACTCCCACCTCAGCTAGTCCTGGATACCACAACACGCCCAAAAAGCAAGACTCAGATTTAAAATCATATCTCATGATGCTGGTAGAGGACATGAAGAAGGACTTTAATAACTCACTTAAAGAAATACAGAAGAACACTGCTAAAGAGGTAAAAGTCCTTAAAGAGGAAACACAAAAATCCCTTAAAGAACTACAGGAAAACTCAACCAAACAGGCGATGGATTTGAACAAAACCATCCAGGACCTAAAAAGGGAACTAGAAACAATAAAGAAAACTCAAAGGGAGACAACTCTGGAGATAGAAACCCTAGGAAAGAAATCAGGAACCATAGATTCAATAGAAAACATGGGCACAACAATCAAAGAAAATGCAAAATGCAAAAAGATCCTAACTCAAAATATCCAGGAAATCCAGGACACAATGAGAAGACCAAACCTACAGATAATAGGGGTATATGAGAATGAAGATTTTCAACTTAAAGGGCCAGCGAATATCTTCAACAAAATTATAGAAGAAAACATCGCAAACCTAAAGAGAGAGATGCCCATGAACATACAAGAACCTTACAGAACTCCAAATAGACTGGACCAGAAAAGAAGTTCCTGCTGACACATAATAATCAGAACAACAAATGCACTAAATAAAGACAAAATATTAAAAGCAGTAAGGGAAAAAAGTCAAGTAACATATAAAGGCAGGCCTATTAGACTTACACCAGACTTCTCACCAGAGATTATGAAAGCCAGAAGATCATGGACAGATGTTATACAGACACTAAGAGAACACAATTACCGTAGATGGAGAAATCTAAGTATTCCATGACAAAACCAAATTCACACAATATCCTTTCACGAATCCAGTCCTTCAAAGGATAATAATGGAAAAACACCAACACAAGGATGGAAAATACACCCTAGAAAAAGCAAGAAAATAATCCTTCAACAAATCTAAAAGAAGACAGCCACAAGAACAGAATCCCAACTTTAACAACAAAAATAACAGGAAACAGTAATTACTTTTCTTTAATTTCTCTTAACATCAATGGACTCAATTCCCCAATAAAAAGACATAGACTAATAGACTGGCTACAAACAGGACACAACATTTTGCTGCTTACAGAAAACAGACCTCAGGGAAAAAGACACACACTACCTCAGAGTCAAAGGCTGGAAAACAATTTTCCAAGGAAATGGTCCGAAAAAAAAGCTAGAGTAGCCATTCTAACATCGAATAAAATTGACTTTTAAACCAAAGTTATCAAAAAAGACAAGGAGGGGCACTTCATACTCAAAGGTAAAATCTACCAAGATGAACTCTCAATTCTGAATATCTATGTTCCAAATGCAAGAGCAGCCACATTCATTAAAGAAACGTTAGTAAAGCTCAAAGCACACATTGCATCTCATACAATAATAGTGGGAGACTTCAATACACCACTCTCACCCTTGGACAGATCCTGGAAACAGAAACACATGGAAACTAACAGAAATTATGAAACAAATGGATTTAATAGGCATCTACAGAACATTTTATCCTAAAACAAAAGGATATACCTTCTTCTCAGCACGACAAGGTACCTCCTGCAAAATTGACCATATAATCAGTCACAAAACAGGCCTCAACAGATACAAAATTATTGAAATTATCCCATGCATCCTATTAGATCACCACGGACTAAAACTCATCTTCAATAATAGCATAAGTAATAAAAAGCCAGCATTCACGTGGAAACTGAACAACATTTTACTCAATGATACCTCAGTCAAGGAAGAAATAAAGAAATTAAATACTTTTTAGAGTTTAATGAAAATGAAGCCACAACATACCCAAACTTATGGGACACAATGAAGGCATTCCTAAAAGGAAAACTTACAGCCCTGAGTGCCTCCAAAAAGAAACTAGAGAGAGTTTACACTAGAAGCCTGACAGCACACCTAGAAGCTCTAGAACTAAAGGAAGCAAATTCACCTAAGAGGAGTAGACGCCAGGAAATAATCAAACTCGGGGCTGAAACCAAACGAGTGGAAACAAAAAGAACTATTCAAATAATCAACCAAACCGGGAGCTGGTTCTTTGAGAAAACTAACAAGATAGATAAACCCTTAGCCAGACTAAGTAGAGGGCACAGGGACTGTTTTCTAATTAACAAAATCAGAAATGAAAAAGGAGACATAACAGCAGAACACGAGGAAATCCAAAACATCCAAAATATCATCAGATCCTACTACAAAAGGCTATACTCAACAAAACTGGAAAACCTAGATGAAATGGACAACTTCCTAGACAGATACCAGGTACCAAAGTTAAATCAAGATCAGATTAATGATATAAACAGTCCCATTTTCTCTAAAGAAATAGAAGCAGTCATTAATAGTCTCCCAACCAAAAAAAGCCCAGGACCAGATGGGTTTAGTGCAGAGTTCTATCAGACCTTCAAAGAAGACCTAATTCCAACTCTCCTCAAAGTATTCCACAAAATAGAAACAGAAGGTACTCTACCCAATTCATTCTATGAAGCCACAATTACTCTGATACCTAAACCACACAAAGATCCAACAAAGAAAGAGAACTTCAGACCACTTTCTCTCATGAATATCGATGCAAAAAATACTCAGAATCCTCACAAACCGAATCCAAGAACACATCAAAACGATCATCCATCATGACTAAGTAGGCTTCATCCCAGGGATGCAGGGATGGTTTAATATACAGAAATCCATCAACGTAATCCACTATATAAAGAAACTCAAAGACAAAAACCTCATGATCATCTCATTAGATGCTGAGAAAGCATTTGACAAAATCAACATCCATTCATGATAAAAGTCTTGGAAAGGTCAGGAATTCAAGGCCCATACCTAAACATAATAAAAGCAATCTACAGCAAACCAGTAGCCAATATTAAACTAAATGGAGAGAAACTCAAAGCAATCCCACTCAAATCAGGGACTAGACAAGGCTGCCCACATTCTCCCTACCTATTCAAAATAGTACTTGAAGTCCTAGCCAGAGCAATTTGACAACAAAAGGAGATCAAGGGGATACAAATTGGAAAGGAAGAAGTCAAAATATCACTATTTGCAGATGATATGATAGTATATATAAGTGACCCTAAAGATTCCAGCAGAGAACTCCTAAACATGATAAACAGCTTCAGCGCAGTAGCTGGTTATAAAATTAACTCAGACAAATCAGTGGCCTTTCTCTACACAAAAGATAAACAGGATGAGAAAGAAATTAGGGAAACAACACCCTTCACAATAGTCACAAATAATATAAAATACCTTGGTATGACTTTAACGAAGGAAGTGAAAGATCTGTATGACAAGAATTTCAAGTCTCTGAAGAAAGAAATTGAAGAAGATCTCAGAAGATGGAAAGATCTCCCATGCTCATGGATTGGCAGGATTAATATAGTCAAAATGGTTATCCTGCCGAAAGTAATCTACAGATTCAATGCAATCCCCATCAAAATTCCAACTCAATCCTTCACTGAGTTAGAAGGGGCAATTTGCAAATTCATCTGGAATAATAAAAAACTTAAGATAGCAAAAACTCTTCTCAACAATAAAAGAACCTCTGGTGGAATCACCATGCCTGACCTCAAGCTGTACTACAAAGCAATTGTGATAAAACCTGCATGGTACTGGTACAGTGACAGACAGGTAGATCAATGGAATAAAATTGAAGACCCAGAAATGAACCCACATACCTATGGTCACTTGATCTTTGATAAGGGAGGTAAAACCATCCAGTGGAAAAAAGCATTTTCAACAAATGGTGCTGGCACAACTGGGGATTATCATGTACAAGAATGCAAATTGATCCATTCTTATCTTCTTGTACAAATCTCAAGTCTAAGTGGATCAAAGAACTCCATATAAAACCAGAGACACTGAAATTTATAGAGGAGAAAGTGGGTAAAAGCCTCGAAGATATGGGCACTGGGGAAAAATTCCTAAACAGAACAGCAATGGCTTGTGCTGTAAGATCAATAATTGACAAATGGGACCTCATGAAATTGCAAAGCTTCTCTAAGGCAAAAAACACTAAGACAAAAAGGCCAGCAGATTGGGAAAGGAATTTTACCAATCCTAAATCTGATAGGAGAATAATATCCAATATATACAAAAAGCTCAAGAAGCTGGACTTCAGAAACTCAAATAACCCCACTAAAAATGGGGTACAGAGCTAAACAAAGAATTTTCAGGTGAGGAATACCGAAGGGCTGAGAAGCACCTGAAAAAATGTTCAACATCCTTAATCATCAGGGAAATGCAAATCAAAACCACCTTGAGATTCCATCTCACTCCAGTCACAATGGCTAACATCAAAAATTCAGGTGACAGCAGATGCTGGTGAGGATGTGGAGAAAGAGGAACACTCTTCCATTGTTAGTGGGATTGCAAGCTGGTACAACCAGTCTGGAAGTCAGTCTGGCAGTTCCTCAGAAAATTTGACAATAGTATTACCTGAGGATTCAGCTATACCACTCTTGGGCATATACCCAAAAGATTCTCCAATATTTAACAAAGACACATGCTCTACTATGTTCATAGCAGCCTTATTTATACTAGCCAGAAGCTGGAAAGAACCCAGATGTACCTCAACAGAGGAATGGATACAGAAAATATGGTACATTTACACAATGGAATACTACGCAGCTATTAAAAACAATGAATTCATGAAATTCATTGTGTATGGGAATTCGAGGGCGGGGAGGCAGGAGTGGGTGGATGTGTTGTGGACTACCCTCATAGAAGCAGAGGGAGGTGAATGGGAAAGGGAGTTTCAGGAGTGGGTGAGAAAGGGGATAACATTTGAAACATAAATAAAGAAAATATCCAATAAAAAAAAAAAAGAAATGTTTAAAGTTCTTAGTCATTAGGGAAATGACAAATGGCCTCTGAGATTTTGTCTTACAACAGTCACAATGGACAAGATCAAAACCTCAGGTGACAGCACATACTGGCGAGGATGTAGAGCAAGGGCTACACTCCTGCACTCCTGTTGCGAGTATAATCTTACACAACCACTTTAGGGGACATCAACCAATCCACAAAACCTCTAACACCAAATTTTCCCTGCCTACAAGTTGCACAGGGAGAAAGATGGAGCAGAGATTGAGGGAATGGTCAGCCAATGACTGCCCCAACTTGAGACCCATCCCAGGAGAGAGCCACCCCTGACACCATCAATGATACTCTGCTATGCTTGCAGACAGGAGCCTGGCAGAACTAATTGCCGAGAGGCTTCGTCTAACAGTGAACTGAAAGAAATTTGGGGACAACACAATGCCTACAGAGTAAACTAACCTGGGCCCATGGGAGCTCACAGAAACTGAGCCACCAGCAACAGAGCATGCACCTAGCCCCGCTCCACATTTGTAGCACACATGCAGCTTGGTCTTCATATGTGACTTAACAATTGGAGTAGGGGCTGTCTCTGACTATGTTGCCTGCCATCAGATCCCCTTTCCCAACATGGAGCGCCTAGCTGGACCTCAGTAGGAGAGGATGTACTTATTCTGGTGGGACTTAATGACCCAGAGGAGGGTGGTGCACAAGGGGAGGGAGATTCCCCTTCTGTGAGGAGAATGGGAGAGGGTAATCAGGGGGAGGTATTTGTAAGGGTAGGATTTGGAGGAGAGGAGGGAAGGGGCCTGTGATCGGGATATAAAGTAAATAAAAAAAATTAATGAAAAAAGAAAAGATGTAAGAGCATTTCATAGAACAGACATTTGTAAAATACTGTAATGGACGAAGAAAAACTGCAAGGAAAACAAACCAAACAAAACAGGTAGAAATTCTAGAAAACTGAAAGATGATATCTTAGTCAGGGTTTCTATTCCTTCACAAAACCAAGAAGCAGTTGGGGAGGGAAGGGTTTATTCAGCTTACACTTCCATACTGCTGTTCAGTTGATCTGCTTCCAAGGGAAGTCAGGACAGGAATCCCAAAGGGCAGGAAGCAGGAGCTGATGTAGAGGTCATGCAGAGGTGCTGCTTACTGGACTGCTGGCCCTGGCTTGCTCAGTTTGCTTTCTTATAGAACCCAGGACCACCAGCCCAGGGATGGAACCACCCACAATAAGCTGTGCCCTCCCCACTTGATGACTAATTGAGAAAAAGCCTTAAAGCTGAAAATCATGGAGGCATTTCCTCAAGAGTGGCTCCTTTCTTTGTAATAACTCCAGCTTGTGTCAAGTTGACACACAAAACCAGTCAGTACAGATGAGATGAGTAAAGACATAGAAGACTACTTGGCATTATGATCATCAGCTAAAATACTAATTGCTTAGTGGCAGCTGTGTATGTGGCATTCTTTCAGCCACTGAAACAATGGCCATGGTGGATAAGTGAGAATGAAAGACGGGAGGACTGTGTCCACCTGGGAAATGTGACCTGTATCAAACAGCAATTGTGACGTTTGTTTTTAAATCATGTATATACTAGAGGGCTAGGAGAGTGGCTTGGGGGAAAAGACCATGTGGTACTTTTGAAGAGCACCTAAGCTCAGTTCTCAGAATCTACATGATGACTCATATCCAATACCATAGTTCCAGAAAATCTGATGTGCTCTTCTGACCTTGGAAAGCACCAGATATACACTGATGCAGGTGAAACACTCAAACACATTAAAAAAATAATCATATAAAATAAAGTAAAAGAGTTATGTAGATACTTAATTATGGTTTTATAAGAGACATAAATATAACTGCTTATGGAAATACCAAAATAAGATAAGCAAGGGCAGAACTGTAGAAAGTGAAGAGCTGAAGGATAAGTAGGGTATACTTAGAACTTAGTCATAAAACATCGTGCATAGTTAATGGGACAAAACCTGTTGATACCTGGAGGCAAGGGGCTACATTGGCAGAGATTAAGGAAAACTGCAGCTGTGTATTCTAGCTGTGTTTCCAGCTGGGTCAGAATGCTCTTTTGTGGGTAAACATTTTTGAAGGTGCAGCTAGGCTGCTCAGAAACCAAGGTATCAGAACACTTTCTAGTTGTCACAACTATTCAATAATAAAGGGTCCATAACCTCAAAAGATGCTGTTGGAACTGTAGTAACATTTGTGCTGCAGTTTAAATCAATCCTTCACTTTGTAGAAGGATCAAGGAGAAAAATATTCAAAAAGAGAGCTCTAGTCCTCCATGATCTAAGAGGGGAAAAGACTCAATGTGTTTGTTTGAATAGGTACGGCCCCTAGACTCATGTGTGTGAATGCTTGGCCCATAGGAAGTGGCACTATTAGGAGTAGCACTTATTGGAGTAGGTGTGGCTATTTTGTAGGAAGTGTGTCACTGTGGAGGCAGGCTGGAGGTCTTCTATGTGTTCAAGCTACATTCAGTGTCACACAGTTTTATTGTGCTGCTTACAGATCAAGATGCAGAACTTTTGGCTGCTAGATCACAATGTCTGCTTGCCCACTGTCATGTTCTCCGCCATAATGATAATGGACTAAACCTCTGAACCTGTAAGCCAGCCCCAATTAAGTGCTTTCCTTTATAAGAGTTGCTGTGGTCCTGTTCTCTCTTCACAGCAATGGAACCCTAACTAAGACACTTTATATTCATAAAATTCTTTCCACCCACAGTGCAGAGCACACCTCTTTGTGCTACTATGCTTTAAATACATGCTTTGTGCTGTTTTCCTCTCCTATATAAACTTCTTTTAACTGTTTAGGTCCTTACACTGAATCCTTCTTTCATTTCAGAAGACAAGAACTTGATGACTGAAGTATGTGAGGCCATTAGCCAAAATAAATCTAGGCTCACATACTTGCACAGAGATAGAAAAACTGGCAATATGCTCTATAACCCCTTCTTGAGTGTTATTTCAACATCCATGGGTTCTTCTTATCTTGAAAAAAAATCCATATTGCTCAGAGGGTGGTTTATATGTGTAGAGCCTTTCTGAAGAGCCATCCATGATCAATCTGTTGGTCCCTCTCTAGTAAAGCCTCTTGCATGCTAGCCTCCTCCATAATGGAATATGCTTTTAAAATCTTGACTCCAACCATTTTTAAATGAAAGCTTACATGATCTGAATTTCTTTCACAGGGTTCACTCCGTTAATATTTATAGAATAAATAGCTGCTTAGTTAAGTATAAGCTATGTGCATTAGAAGAAATACGAAGTTATTTAGAGTCTAGGGGATAGCACTGAGAAACAGTGCTTGCTTATCATCACAAGCTTAGTTTGATCTCTAAGACTCTAAAAAACCACACCCAAACAAAAGGGCTTTGAGTGTAGTTTGAAAACATACTAAGGAGGGTTAAGAACAGAGTGGTGGTAATCTTAGCAAGAAACTGAATGTAAAAAAGTTTGTTTTCAACTTGAAACAGGAGGGTATATTGATGTAGACATTTAAAGAGACCAATAATAAAGTTTAATACATAGTAGGCTCTCAGCAAGTATGTGTGGAACATTATTACAAGCTAACAAGCCTCAATTGGGGTCAGGAGGGAAGAGGGATGCTTAGAATCATAAGTGAGCTGCATACTTACTTTACTTTTATTAATTATATTTAAATTATTTTGAACACAAAATAATAATGATAGTTTTGTTTTATCAAGGAAGATAGAATAAATTTAGGATCATTAAGAAAAAATGATTTTAGCAGACAAAGAAACAATTCTAAATTATAAATTTATATAAATAGGAAATATTTTCAAACCTGTTCATAGTTTCCCACAGGCTGCTTAGTCCTTTATTTAGTCTCTTAGAGACTCAGTGTCCTTTCTTGTAAGGTGAGAGAATAATGAGTGTTAACTAGAGTGGAGCTGGCTTTCCCATGAGCCTCACACCCTACCCTGGTCATTTTACGCTAAGCTTCCTTTCTAAGGTGATCCCAGAGACCCAGTGAGAACTAGAAATGCTTAGTGTGTTTATTGACTCAGCCACACCTACTTTAAAAGGTGATACATGATTTCTACAACTTTCAGATACAAAGTTTTCATGAAAGAAAGTAGCTTTGAAGAATAGAGGGATTGTTTCAATACTTGATAAACAACAAGGCACACTCAAGACTTTAGGGTTTTCAGAAGTGTTTCAATATGCAGTTCATAACTTTACCACATTAGAGTAGATATTATATTATTATTATTATAATAGCAATAGAGTTGCTATTATAGTGAGATATCAGAATTTACAATTATAAATTTCCCATGAAATTCTAGTAAAAAAAAAGAGACATGGAGTATATTTTAAAGAAATTTTCCCTCAGTGAGTTAACAGTCAGAAACTGTTGAACCCAATTTTATGTAGTGATTATATTCTAGGTGTCTCAGCTTTAGATGGAAGTATTTTTGAGGGTAAATAAAATACTTAGGCTAAAACATTAAAAATAAAGGTGCAATTTAGAACTCTAGGAAGGTATTTTGTATTGGTAATCTGACTCCTGAGATGACCCTTGGGATGAAGGGTCTAGCTCAGGTTTCTTTCTTTCTGGTGTTACAAACAATACCCACAGATGCAGGCCCTGTTTCCCAGAATGAATGACTGGCTAGGAGCACACACACGCCCTGAGGCTTTGCCTGAGGACCACATCTCACCTAATCATTATTCACAATCCCTAAAAAAGCCTCAAGTCAAAATTGTGATGGCTATTTAGAACTACACCTGTAAATTCATTTTAAAACATTTTTCTTATGCTTTCATGAGTTTAGTTTTTGTTTAATTCATATGTACCTTCAGATACAACTTGACCAAGCAGTAAAGCTTAATAGCAGTAAATTGGAATGTTGGGTCTTTTGATTCATTTATAAAAGAAAATTCTAATAACAAAAATGCCTATGTATGACATTATGTAACAAAACCAATGGGCATATTAAGACCTTCAAGGTTTATGAAATGCAGTGATGATGGAGAGGAGTTCCATTAGCTTAGGATTTTATAATATAATTTTCATAAGTTAGCTTTTATTTGAAAAACAAAAAAATTCAATAAATGCAAAAATGTAAGGTCTTCTGAAACCCAGGGATAAGTTAGAATCACACCATACCCAAAACTAATTTTATTCTTACTCTTTCTTAGATAGTAAATAAATACATTACTTATTGCCATATGTTATAGTGAAGGTTTTAACTCTTGCTCTATTTCTAGGAAAGACCATCGCAATCCCCTTGGTTTACAATCTGCCTCAATGGAGTTCAAGACACAATTTCCTACTAAATACTGTATTAAAAAATCTCTTTTTGCAAACCAGCTCACCCTATACTTATTAGTATCACTATTATTAGGAAGGCAAAATATAAGTGCTGGTGTGGAGAAGGATGTTCATTACTAGGGGGAATATAAATTAGCTCTTCCATTATGGGAAAAAGCCCTGGATGTTCCTCTACTCTACACCATGGTCATTACAGTTACAACATACTGCCTACTCAAAATTGGCACTGACAGCTTGTCTCTGCACAACATCTACAATAATGAAAGGTGAGGGTGACAGTAATTAATGTGAGGTAGTAATTCACAATATAAACACATCAGTATATCTGGTAAGGAAGCTCCTCTTTCAAGAAGAGTGATTGAGAGTCTCAGGTCAGAATCACTGTATCTACAGAGAGAATAATACCTTCTACCTCAATTACATATTATGAAGACTAAAAATTTAAAGTAGTAAATCAATATTTAGCACAGTTATTGTTGGCAATAACTTTCTAGAACCTAATTTACTTTTTAAAAGTCATCAAGGATAATTGAAAGAAACTTTTTATATGCATGACTTTGTCAAAATTGAAGTTTAACTTTCTGCTCTTCTTAATCCAAAAGAGAAAGAGAAAGAGAAAGGGGGGGAGGGAAGAGAGAGGGGAAGAGAGCGAGAGAGAGAGCGAGTGAGCAAGTGAGAGAGAGAGAGAGAGGGAAGAAAGGAAAAAGAAAGAAATGAGTTGCTATTACTCCAAATATTTTGTTTTAAAACTATTTGCTGTTTTACTTTATGTGTATGTGTGTATATGTGAGTACACACATGAGTATGTGGGTGCCTGCAGAAGTTAGAAAACACCTTGAATTCCCCAGAGCTGAGTTATATGTGGTTATGAGCCACTGGAAAGCAAATTCCAGTGCTCTGTAAGAGCAACAAGTGGTCTTACACACTGAGACATCTTTCCATCATCCCCAAGGATTTTTTTTTTAAATTATAAAACCATACATGATTTTTTAAATCCATGACTAAGATTTATTTTCTATGCATATGTTTTCTATGAAAGGACCAGTCTACTTCTAGTTGGGACTAACCTGCTATTGTGTCATTAACTAAGAATTACATCCGACAATAATTTTTAGTTCTTCTGGCTGTAGTTATCATGGGGACATTTTCTCAATTTTCTATGATGAGCTACTAATAAATTTACTATGAGATCTGTAGATGACCCTAAGAAAGTACTACTTTCTTTTCAACTGATACCTTAAAAATGAGTCAGATATTGATTGCATCAAGATGTAGCATTATATTCTACCTGATTCAGGGATAAAAGGATGACTGTTGTGTTACAGCACAAAGCATATATTAAATTTCTGCTTAAAAGATTTAGTCCCTAAAAGTCCTTGTTGGCACATTCACAGAATTCAATTTAAGACAGAGCCTACCAAGGTTTTAAAAATGAAGTATACATAATGGTCTAAGTAAGAATTATAGTTATTAACAAGATAATTTCAATAAAAAACCAACAATTTTTTGTAGGTTTGTGAGCAATCTGCTTTTACTATATGATAACCAAATTATTTTGGAAGTAGTTTAGTACAATTAACTTTTTACAGGACTCATTTTGAAACAGCAAATTAAGTAATGGTAATATTGGCTAATGCTGAGATGTAATATTCTAAGTATATTGTAAAGGAAGTATGTGATTTCAGCTGAAGTACCACAGATATAAAATAAAAGTTAAGTAAAATTACATCTAGAGTCAGTGTGTACATTAAAATACTAACAGATGACATTGTATAATACCTGTAATTTATGTCAAAATAAAACAAGATGCATAAAGAAAACAAGACCATCCACAAGTTCTTAGTTCTTGATGCCAAGTTAGGAATGTGAGGATTCATTAATAACATTTTACATTTATTTATTAATTTTTAAGAATTACATAAGTACTGTATTAATATAACTTCCAGAGTACTCTCATCTTCCTCCAATTCTTCCCATGTCCCACTGACAACTTCTTCATGATTTAGTTACTGTTTTATACACACACCCACACATAAACTACAGGAAAACACAAATATAATCACACACTATTTATAAATACAAGCCATTGAGTCCATTTATGTTATGTACTGTGTGTGTGTGTGTGTGTATGTGTTTGTGTGTGTGTGTGCCCAGGGCTCGGGTCCTGTGACATTTTCCCATCTTTGTTGTGATGGTAACTGGCATTTTCACTGTGCAGGTCTTGTTTAGGGTACCACATTGCTAAGCTTTCAGGGCTACAGTTCCTTGTCCAATACATAAAACACTATCTCATAGCAGACAGCCTCATCCTCTGTCTCTTCTTTTTCCCTCCCTCCTCTTATGGGATGTTCTTTGAGCCTTAGTTGTAGGGGTTGTGTTATAGATGTGCACTTTATAGTCACATTACTAACCTTTGGGAAGAAATGATACAAATACGTTTACATACAAAATAAAATCAAACATTAAAGAAAAATATTAAAAAATTAAAAACTCAAGAGGCATATTACAATAGAAAAGATGTACAGATTTAATGAATGTTTTCTGAATTAGGGTGTTTTCCCACACTGCAGACACCACTGGCCTGGAGACCACTCTATACCCAGGCTTCCGCTGAACACATGGTAATCCTGGTGCCCCATCCTCCCAAGTCTTGGGACTGCAAGTGTGAGACAGAACTTTCAGTACAGATTTCATAGTTTTAATATGATTTTTACTTTTCTTAAAAAAAAAAAACTTACCAAAGTGTCANCATCCTTTGGATTGAGCTGCACAAATGCTCCCTTTAACTCTTTCAATGTGTGCTTTGTTCTTAATTCTAGGAAGGGGTGACGTGTCCACATTTTGACCTTCCTTCTTCTTGAGTATCATGTGTTTAGTAAATTGTTTCTTGGGTAGTCTAGGTTTCTGGGCTAATATCCACATATCAGTGAGTACATGTTATGTGAGTTAAAAAGAAGTATTCTTATGAAGTGTTAGTGAGATGTAAATTAAAACTTTTAGTTACCCTTTGATGAATCAATGCTATTTCAAAGAATAGCTGGTAAGTTAAGTTAGCCTCTCACAAGCATTCAGTGGGGTGTGACACACAGCTGTGATTCTGTATACAGGTATATCCAAATCTAAGGAGTGCATTCTTAAGAACAAATAGCACACTTTCAGAAATGATTTTAAATCATCAAACATGAGTACAAAAATATGTACAAGATGTGCATAAAAGTCATGTTTATCAAAGAAGACTGGAGAAATCTCAAATGCAATTACAGGAAAGAACTTTTATATTTTATGGTCTTAATAAATTGAAATGTTACATAGTGGTTAAAAATAGTGATATGAATGCTAGGATACCAACATGGAAGATGTTGCAATAATCACTAAGTAAAAGAAGCAGGGCAGCCACAGGGCATTTAGGCCACACATATCCAGGTCCTAGTCACATTCAGAGACATACATGACACATAATACATCAATTAACTCAGATAAGAATGTCAGAAAACAAGAAATGTATCTCCAGCTTGTAATACTACTTTGTTTTTCTGCATTACTAACTTTATAGTCAGTGTCAACTAATTGTATAATGGAAATATCCCCTAAAGATGACATAGTTACATACTTTCCATGCCTAATGAAGACGGGAAAACCATAATTGTATAAGGAATCTATGGAGGACAAACACCATCCCTACCTTCTGGAGAGAAACTGGGACAAACATAGCAAGCGTGAGTTCCAACAGTGTAATGGTAGCGAGTGTCCAGGGGCACTATGCTCAGCGAGGGAGTGCTGCTTCTCTCTGGAAAAGAACAACATGGGCAATCTTGATTTAGAATTTAGGACCAAAAAAACCCATCCCATAAAGTCTGCCAGAAACACCAATGTGGCTTTGACAAAGAACAGAAGGATTATGGTATTGCTATCTTCTAATTTCAGAGACTTCTGACTAGCCAATAGAGAACAGTACACACTTTTCATGTGTATTTTACATACTTTAAGGAGGTACACCTAGTAACTGTCAACTTGATCACATGAATGTTCATTATGTCTAGATTCTGCTAGGAGGTGTGCTAGGTCCCTTTTCTGTCCTTTGATACTTCCAACACTTATTCCCAGTGAAGAACTTAGGAGAAGCTCCAAGGTGAAAGTTGCCTTTGAGAAAACTGGAATCTTGGGCAGAGAAATATAGAAAGAAACGGCCTCAAACAGGCAAATGGCACAAACAAATCCGAAAAGCATGAAGGGAAAAAGTACCTGTAGTGTAGGTATCCTGGAATATCCCTGTATTTATGTATGTATGTATGTATGTATGTATGTATGTATGTATGTATGTATGTATATAAAGAGAGTCATTAAAATATACTAGTAGAGGAACTCCAGGACACTGTGACTGACTGATACATTACAGATTTGTCTCGAGACACATAAACAAATGAATAGGGATTAAAGGGGTTTGACTTTCCAAGCTTGGGCAGTTGGTGGCCAACACAAGTGACGCCAAATGATTTTCACGATCCTATTCACATACTCAACATAATAATATGAAATAATCATAGTGCTAAGTGGTTTTGGAAAAAACAATATACTTTTAGAGATTTAGAAAATAGCCACATACATTAGAGGAATTCACTTCAAATAATTATATTTTTCTAAAATTTTTGATCAAAGAACTATTTTCTATTAACATACCAGTGCAAAAACACATTGTGGTACAATATAAGGTGTAACTATAACTTAAAAGTTAAGCCTCCCTTTGGGTCTATGATTCCTCATCCTGGGAACCAGAGAGATGACTTAGTGGTTTTCTCTTTTCCTTTCCTCCCCCCCCCTCTCTCTTTCTTTTAATATTTTATTTATATTTCAAATATTATCCCCTTTCCTAGTTTCCCCTCTGAAAATCCCCTATCCTCCCCACCCCCTACTCCCCAACCCACTCACTCCCACTTCCTGGCCCAGGCATTTCCCTATACGGGGCACAGAACCTTCACAGGACCTAGGTCCTCTCCCCTCATTGATGGCTGACTAGGCTATCCTCAGCTACATATGCAGCTAGAGCCAAGAGTCTCTCTGTGTGTTTTCTTTGATTGGTGGTTTAGTCCCAGGGAGCTCTGGGGATACTGGTTAGTTCATATTGTTGTTCATCCTAGGGGGCTGCAAACCCCTTCAGCTCCTTGGGCACTTTCTCTAGATTCTTCATTGGGGACCCTGTACTCCATTTAATGGATGATTGTGAGCATTCACTTCTGTATTAGTCAGGCACTGGTAGAGCCTCTCAGAAGACTGCTATATCCATCTCCTGTCAGCAAGCTATTGTTGGCATCTGCAATAGTGTCTAGATTTGGTGGTTGTTTATGGGATGGATCTCTAGGTGGGGCAGTGTCTGGATGGTCATTCCTTCAGTGTCTGCTCCGAACTTTGTCTCTGTAACTCCTTTCATGGGTATTTTGTTCCCCCTTCTAAGAAGGATTGCAGTGTCCACACTTTGGTCTTCCTTCTTGAGTTTCATGTGTTTTGCAAATTGTATCTTGGGTATCTGGAGCTTCTGGGCTAATATCCACTATCAGTGAGTACATATCATGTGTGTTCTTTTGTGATTGGGTTACCTCACTTAGGATCCATATCCATCCATTTGTCTAAGAATCTCATGAATTCATTGTTTTTAATAGCTGAGTAGTTCTCTGTAGATTGCTTTCGACAAGATGGCCATTTTTACTACATTAATTCAGCCAATCCATGTGCATGGGATATCTTTCAATCTTCTGAGGTCTTCTTCAATTTCTTTCTTCTGAGACTTGAAATTCCTGTCATACAAATCTTTCACTTGTTTGTTTAGAGTCACATGAAGATATTTTATATTGTTTGTGACTATTGTGAAGGGTGTTATTTCCCTAATTTATCAGCCTGTTCATCCTTTTGAGTATAGGAAGTCTACTGATTTGTTTAATTTTATATCCATCAAATTTGCTGAAGTTGTTTATCACCTGTAGGAGTTCTCTGGTGGAGTTTTTGGGGTCACTTAAGTATATCATCTGCAAAGAGTGATAGTTTGACTTCTTCCTTTCCAATTTGTATCCCTTTGATCTCCTTTTGTTGTCTAATTGCTCTGGCTAGGCCTTCAAGTCCTATACTGAATAGGTAGCGAGAGAGTGGGCAGTCTTGTCTAGTCCCTGATTTTAGTGAGATTGCTTCAAGTTTCTCTCCATTTAGTTTGATGTTGGTTACTGGTTTGCTGTATATATTTTTTTACTATGTTTAGGTATGGGCAATGAATTCCTGACCTTATCAAGACTTTTACCATGAAGGGGAGCTGAATTCTGTCAAATGCTTTCTTTGCATCTAATGAGATTATCATGTGGTTTTGTTCTTTGGTTTGTTTACATAGTGGATTACATTGATGGATTTCTGTATATTGAACCATCCCTGGAATGAAGTCTACTTGATTGTGACAGATGACTCTTTTGATGTGTCCTTAGATTAAGTTTGTGAGAATTTTATTGAGTACTTTTGCATTGATATCCATAAGGGAAATTGTTCTGAAGTTCTCTTTGTTGGGTCTTTGTGTGATTTAGGTATAAAGAATAATTGTGGCTTCATAGAATGAATTGGGTAGTGTTCCTTCTGTTTCTATTTTGTGGAATAATTTGAGGAGAATTGGAATTAGGTCTTCTTTGAAAGTCTGATAGAACTCTGCACTAAACCCATCTGATCCTGGGCTTTCTTTGGTTAGGAGACTTTTAATGACTACTTCTATTTCTTTGGGGTTATGGGACTGTTTAGATGGTTTATCTGATCCTGACTTAACTTTGGTACCTGGTACCTGTCTAGAAAATTGTCTATTTCATCCATTTTCCAGTTTTGTTGAGTAGAGGCTTTTGTAGTAGGTTCTGATGAATTTTTTGGATTTCCTCAGTTTCTGTTGTTAAGTCTCCCCTTTCATTTCTGATTTTGTTGATTTGGATACTGTCTCTGTGCCTTCTGGTTAGTCTGGTTAAGAGTTTATCTATCTTGCTGATTTTCTCAAAGAACTAGCTCCTGGTTTGGTTGATTCTTTGTATAGTTAGTTCTTTTTGTTTCTACTTGGTTGATTTCAGGCCCGAGTTTGATTATTTCCTGTGGTCTACTCCTCTGGGGTGTATTTGTTTCTTTTTGTTCTAGGACTTTCACATGTGCTGTTATGTTGCTAGTGTATGCTTGCTCCAGTTTCTTTTTGGATGCTTTCAAGAGCTATGATTTTTCCTCTTAGCACAGCTTTCATTGTGTCCCATAAGTTTGGATATGTTGTGGCTTCAATTTCATTGAATTCTAAAAAGTCTCTCATTTCTTTCTTTAGTTCGTCCTTGACCAAGTTATCATTGAGTAGGGTGTTGCTCAGCTTCCACGTGTGTGTGGGCTTTCCATTCTTTTTGTTGTTATTGAAGACTAGCCTTAGTCTGTGGTGATCTGATAGGATGCATGTGATTATGTCAATCTTCTTATATCCATCGACTCCTGTTTTATGATTAATTATGTTGTCAATTTTGGAGAAGGCACTATGAGGTGCTGAGAAGGTATATCAGGAAATAGGAGGTTGAGGGGACCCTCCAGAATGCACTAGAGACCTGGCAGGTGAGAGAGTCCCGGGACTCATAGGAAGGGGCCATTGATGAAATGCCCAACAGCAGGGAGAGATAACTTATAGATCCCACCTCCAGTAGGAAGACAGGACATCAAGTGAGGGGTAGGGTTGCCATCCCACAGTCACACCTCTGACCCATAATTGTTTCTGTCTGAAAGAATTACAGGGATGGAAATGGAGAGGAGCCTGAGAAAAAGAAGGTCCAGCGACAGGCCCAAAGTAGAATCCAGCTAAAGGGGAGGTCCCAAGGTCTGACACTATTACTGAGACTATGGAATGCTCACAAAAAGGGATCTAAGATGACTGCCCTCCAAAAGACCCAACAAACAGCTGAAAGAGTCACAGGCAGTTATTTGCACCTAACCAATGGACAGAAGCTGCTGACCCCTGTTGTTGAATTAGGGAAGGCTCAAAGAAGCTGAGGAGGAGGAGGATGACCCTGTAGGAAGATCAGCAGTCTCAATTAATCTGGACCCCTGAGATCTCTCAAACACTGGACCACCAAACAGGTAGCATATACCAGCTGATATGAGGTCCCTAGCACACATACAGTAGAGGACTTCCAGGTCTGTGTTCATTCAGAGATGAAGCACCTATTCCTCAAGAGATTGGAGGCCCCAGGGAGTTTAGAGGTCAGTTGGGGTGAGGGATGGGGGCATCCGCGTGGAGATGGGGTGGGGTGGGGTGGGGTGAAGGTGTAGTATGTGGAGCAATCGCATGGTGGATGGAGAGGGGAGAGGAGTGGAATATGGAGTGCAAAAAATGAATTACAAATAAAATAAAATAAAATTTAAAAAGTTCTATGGACATCTGTTAAATTCATTTGGTTCATAACTTGTTACTTTCTTTGAATCTCTGTTTAGTTTGTTTCCATGATCTGTCCATTGATGAGAGTGGAATGTTGAAGTCTCCCACTATTATTGTGCGAGGTGCAATGTGTGCTTTGAGCTTTATTAAAGGTCATTTTATAAATGTGGGTGAGCTTGTATTTGGAGCATAGATGTTCAGAGTTGACAGTTCTTCTTGGTAGATTTTTCGTTTGATGAGTATGAAGTGTCCTTCTATATCTTTTTTGAAAGTCAATTTTATTTTATATTAGAATGGATACTCCAGCTTGTTTCTTGGAACCATTTGTTTGGAAAATTGTTTTCCAGCCTTTTACTCTGAGGTAGTGTCTGTCTTTGTCACTGAGGTGGGTTTCCTGTATGCAGCAATATGTTGGGTCCTGTTCATGTATCCAGTCTACTAGTCTGTGCCTTTTTAGGGGTCAGTTGAATCCATTGATATTAAGAGATATTAAGGAAAAGTGATTGTTGCTTCCTATTTTTCTTGTTGTTAGAGGTGTAATTCTGTTTATGGGGGCATCTTCTTTTTGGTTTATTAAAAGAAGATTACTTTCTTGCTTTTTCTAGGGTCTCGTTTCCCTCCTTGTATTGGAGTTTTCCAGTTATTGTCCTTTGAAGGGCTGGATTTGTGGAATAAGAGCTCTCCTTGGAGATCAGTTCTCTCCTGGCAGGATCTGTGTGCAGCAGGCCATGGAATAGCCCCAAATGAAAACTAAGGTTTACATTGTCTATAAATGTATGTTTATGTATCATATTTTTCTTTCTCTGCACTTTATTAAAGTTAATTCATAAAATTCTTTTAAAAGTCTTATTATAAGAGCCAGAAGAACAGTATCTATTCTATGAGATTGTGTTCCCTAGAAATGAAAATATGGCTGAGTTAAAAAAGATCTGAAAAATTAAAAAAACAATAAACATACTAATATCAAAGGGTGAAATATCAAGGGGCTCCACCTCGAGACAAAGAAGTACAAGTAACTAATAACTCTCAAGAGAGGGAAAATTAGCTTTTCCACAGAGGAGCACCTTAATTGGTTATCCAGTACCAAGTGGTCAGCCCTGAAATTCCATACATTAAAAGCCAACTAAATGGATTTAGGTCATATTTATATATGTATATACACATACATACACACACACACACACACACACACACACACACACACACACACACGAAAATGTGTTTATTTAGGAATAAAAAAGAAAAAGAGGCCATCAATTTGAGAAGGAATGAGGAGTGTACATGGGTTTGTTATTTGAGAGAAAGTTTCACTGTGGTGTTTTGTCTGTCCTGGAACTTACAAAATAGTCCAGGTTGGATTTGAATTCACAAAGGTCTGCTTGACTCTGTCTCTGAGTGGTTGTATTAAGGTATGTTCCACTATGTCTGGAGATGTATATTTTAATTAAAATATTTAAAAATTAAACTTACCAATATCAAAGAGAAAAGTTCATTTAATTGATTAAGAGAAAAAGATATATTTAAATATAAAAATTCAAATATTTTTCAAATAATTTTAATGTATGATAATTATTTGGTAAGTAACAGTAATTGAATACATTTGATTATTGGAAAAAGTTATACATATTACCCAAGTTGTCACATCTACGACAATGTATAATTTTATTCTATTTAGGTATGTTAAAATATGCTTATGTTACTACTATGAAATGCTTAAGATTATAATGTTATAACTTTAAGGATAAGAGATATGATGAACATGAATTGCTTGATAAAAGGAAAGCTATGTTCTTTACTTTTGTAATTTTTAAAGATACTTCCAGATTTAACTGTAACAAAACAATATAAAACAAAAACATCCAGGTGAAAAAAAAAAGTAAAGAGAGAGAAAGAAGGCTTTTTTTGTTTATTTACATGTCATGGTTTTCCTTAAGTCATTCAAAACCAGTTGCCTAGTGATTAAAAAAATATATGACAGAGTCAAGAGTGATAAAGGTATGGTGATAAACTTTTCAAGAATTATCATATGACAGTATGTTTAAGAAGCTTTCTAATACCTTTATTAAAGAATGAACTCCAAGTTACCTGTGTAATAGACATTCACTATGTTGAGTTACTAAGATGACAGTCTAAATGTTAATACTGATAAGTTGTAGCTGCTGTACTCTGGAGATTGTGCTTCAGTACAGTGTGGAGATGATAAAAGTATTCTGGTTTGCTAAGAAGTGTGTTGTCTTCCTGTGAATTCCCAGTCCACTCTGGGTTCCTCAGTCCTTTCCTCAACTCTTCCCTAAGACTCCTGGAGCTTTGTCTACTGTTTGGCTGTGAATCTCTGCATCTGTTTTATAGCTGGAGCCTGTCAGAGCATAGTTATACTAGCCTCCTGTCTGCAAGCAAAACAGAGTATCATTAATAGTGTTAGGGACTGGTTTTTGCCCATGGGATGGCTCTCAAGTTGGATCAGTCACTGGATAGCCATTCCCCCCAGTCTCTGTTCAATCTTTGTCCCTGCATTTCTTGTAGTGGGACAAATTTTGGGTCAAAGTGTTTGTAGGTAGGTTGGTAATCTTGTCCCTCCACTGTCTGGTTACAGCAGGTGGGCAATTCAGGCTGCATATCTTCCACTGCTAGAAGTCTCAGCTAGAGTTACCTTTATAGACTGCAGATACTGAACCACCAACCAAAAAGCATACATGGGCTGGACCTAAGCCCCTTATACATATGTAGTAGATGTGCAGCTTGTTCTTCATGAGGGTCCCTCATGAACAACTGGAGTTGGGGCTTACCTTGACTCTGTTGCTTGCCTATGGATACTATATCCCTTAACTGGGCAGCCTTATCTGGCTTCAGTTAGAGAGGATGTGCCTATACCTGCAGTGACTTGAGGTGCCAGGAAGGGATTATATCCAAGGAGACCTCCTCCTTCTTAGAGGAGGATGGGGCAGAGGTGGTTTGTATGGGGGACTGGAAGAAGATGGGGGTGGGGAGCTGGGGTCAGGATGTAAAGTGAATGAATAAATAATGTAAAAAAAAAAAGAAGTGCGTTGTCAGGCTAGCAAGTGGATAAAGGTGATTGCTATCAAGCTTGATGAACTAAGTCTATTTCTAGGACACATATAGTAGAAGAAAAGAACTGATTTCTGAAAGGTGTCTTCTGACCTCCTCACATGTGCTTTTCCATGTATACCTTCACACATACAGTAAATAAATAAAATTAAATTAAAAAAGAAGGTGCGTTATCTGTGATGAGAAAAAAGTACTGTGATGAGCCATGTACTGCTATTACGATAGATGATTAATAAATATTGCTATGATACTCAAACACAATGAGGGCCAGTTTTCTACTTCCTAGTATTCTCTGTAAATGTTTCTGATAGTTAAAACTAAAACCAGTATATGCAATCAGAATATAAAAAAATAAATAAATAAAAGGAAAGGGAATAACTATTTAAAGCACATAAGGAAAGCATTCTACCAAGTGTGGTGGTTTGAATGAGACTGGCGCCTACACTCATATACTTGAAGACTTGCTTCCCACTTGGAACTGTTTGGGAAGTATTAGACAGCGTGGTTTTGTTGTCATTTGAGGCAGGCTTTGAGGTCTCAAAAGCGCAGGCCAGTCCCAGTTAGCTTTATTGTCTCTAGCTTGTGTACTGAGGTGTAAGCTCTCTGCTCCTGCTCCTGCTACAGCTGCTTGCCTGCTGCTATGCTCCCTGTTTGATGGTCATTCAGTTTAATATTCTAAAACTTTAAGTTTCAAACATTAAAAATAGAAAACTCAGTTATACACACAAGAGTTGAAAATCATGTATGTACCCAAGGGATAAAGAAGGTATGTAATAATTAAGGGGGAAAAGGAGAACATTTTTGTAAGGCTGATGCTTGTCTGGTCTTGGATGAGAAGGAAGAAAAGAGTAGAATAAACTATGAGGTGAAAAACTTGTGCCGAGTTGATGTTTTGTATGGTCAGGCCGATGTACTGTATGATTTATAAGGTTTTACATTTGAAGACCCTAGGAGTATGGAGCTAGAATTTATTTTCCCCATCTTTTAAAAGTAAAAGAGCTCTCTTGGCTTTGTAGTATTTTAAATTACAGATTAAATTATGATGAGTTCATGTGCTGATAAACCAACTGAAAACTGAGAATACTGTTAAGCCACGAATACATTTACCATAGCTATGGAACATCCCAACTCTGCCTAGTCTACTTAAATGTACTCCAAATGTATTCCAATGCACGTCAACAGCCAGATGAGAGAAAGCAGATTGTCTATTCCTATCAAATATTTATCAGTCTGTGCACTAAGAACATTCAAGATATTCTCTACTAGTTGTCTTGAAATATTCATTTATCTGTTGCAGAACCATGTGCTGGCTGATGGCACATCCTCCCTCTCTCGGCTCCCTCTTTTCTTGCTCTGAACACTTGGCATTAACCATTACTCCAGTCTGTTAGGTAAATTTAGCTTCCACATGCAAGTGAAAGCATAGATGATTCGATTTTTGGGCCTCACTGATTGTTGTTAACCTAATGCTCTTCATTTCTATCCACATCACTAAAATATCAGAATTTTCTCTGAATTCAGCAACAGTCAGGGTACATATAGCTTAGTCATAGTTTCTTTATCAGTTCTTCTGTTAGTAGGGACTGAGCTGATTTCAAAACTAGTTTCTGTGAACAGACCCGTAGTAGCCATGTGACTACAGATAAGTTTTTGACAGGCTGGCTGCCTTTCTTTTGGCTACATACCCAGAAGTGTGATCTCTGGGTTATCTGTACCACATCCCTCTTCCCAGAGTTCAGGGAAGGTCCTTGAGAAAGATGGGATGAAACTCTTAGAGCCAAAGGCAATGGTAAGTATAGGATTCTATTCTATAGTGCTATTCTAGGTTTTTGTTGTTGTTTTTTGAAATTCTACCAGATAGTTTTTCACCGTGAATAATTTAAATTCTCCCCAATAAGATTCCTTTTTCTCTACATTGTTGCCAGAACTTATTTATTTATTTTTGTCCTTTTGATAATAGTCATTTAAGAAGTGTGAGGCGACTGGTCATTGTGGTTTTGATTTGCATTTCCCCACTGATTATGGATTTTCAGCACTTTTAATTAGTAATTATAGCTGTTTATGTATGAGATGTATGTATTCTAGATATTCATCTTATTTTCAATTAATTATTCAAAATTGATCTCCTACCTCGTCTCTTCTCTCTTATTGTCTCTTTTGCTATGTGGGAGCCATTTATTAATGTGTGACTTTCTTTGGAGTTTTGACACACACACTCAGAATCTATCTGATCAGTGCAGTATCACAAAGTGATTCCCTTGTATATTGTTCTTGTAATTTCATATTTTCCTGTTGTGGATTAGGTCTAATGCTACTAAACTGCAAGAGAATTTGCATGTCCACACTTAAGATGCTGAGAAACCCTGCACCCAGTTGGTTTTGATTGGTAAATAAAGTTGCTGGTGGCCAATGGCAGGGGAGGGAGACAGAGCCAGGATTTTAGGAACAGTGGGCAAGGGACAGAGGAAGGAACAGAAAGAGAGATAGCTGCCATGCTGGGAAAGGAGTAGATACCACGACTGAGAGGTATTGGACAGAGAACATAGATGTCATGAAGGTGCTGGGGCTTAGGCCTGGGGCCTGGGCAGCCAAGATGGAATATAGGTTTTAGTATGTATAACAGGAATATCAAGAGGGAGTGTTTTAGCTACGTGGAGGTTTGGAAGTGGCCCAGCCATTGAGCTATTTAAGGCATATTAAAATATAAGGTTTTGTGTGTGTGTGTGTGTGTGTGTGTGTGTGTGTGTGTGTGTGTAGTGCTGCGTCTGCCACCATAGGGATCAATATAAGTAGCAATAAATGGGAACTGCTACAGTTTCTGATTTTACATTGAAATATTGTCCATGTTGTTCTCATGTATATGGAGAGAACTGAATATACTTCATTCAATATTTATATGAATATCAATATTATTTATTGAATAAAATTGCTTTAATATATCTATGTTCTGTTATATTTGTTGGAAGTTGTCTTAAATATGTGGATTTGTGGATTTTATGCTATTTTAATGGTCTATATGGTCTAAGGCCATTCTGCATATCACAGGCTTCTCTCACACCTGCCTCCAGTTCTGTCTCTCTCCACTATTCACTCACATATCCATTTAATATTCATTCCTTGTAGTGGTGTGACTTGAATGGTGGTGTGTAACATAGTTGTTTGTAGTAATAGTAGTAGTAGTACTGCCCAGACAGCTTTACAAATATTTATCACAATGACTGGATGGTCTACTTCAAGGTTTCTGTTTTCTGAAGCACCATAAATACTAGACCATCACCAAGACTAGTTTCAGATATCCTGCTGTTGCCAGAATCATAGTAATCCTGCAGCTCTGGTTCTGCAAGATATACTCCTTCTCACACTCCAGGGGAACGTGTCCATTGCTGAATGAGGCCAACAGGAAGGTAAGCAGCCTGGTGCTTTCACTCTGTCTCAGCCCCACAGCATGTTGCCCAGCCACAGGATCACTGGGTTATAAGCAATAGCAGGATATCCAAGATGAAGAAGGACTGGGCCATTTTCTATATTGGACAACCTCAAAAGACCTCTATGGCCTGTGTATCCTCTGATAGCCACTTTGGAACCCATGGTCCACTATTCTAGGTTATATTGAACTTGAGGTTAAGCAGCCAGAGCCATGTTGATGTTTGCTGGCATGAGGTACCACCGAAGGCCATTCAGATGTCCTTGGTCTGGGCTACTGCTATTTCCAAAACTCTTTTCACTGCAAAGATGCCCACAAAGTCACAGTCAAAGAGTGGGAGTTAATTTATCAATTAAATAAAAGCTTCTAATCAGTTGACATAGCTTTCCTGATGCTTGATAAAATAGAATTGAAACCAAAAACAAGTCAATAAGTAGAGAAGACTAACAAACTGACCAACAAAGAGGACATTCATCACAAAGACATAAAATAATAAATTTAAATGTACCAGATGTAGAGGTCTCAATTTCATAAAACAAACAATAATGGGCAAAATGGGCCAAGAGCTGTGAAACAATACTAGTAGGGGACTTCATTAGCTCTCTGTATCTTTATATGGGCCATCCAAATGAAAAATAACAAAGCAATGTCCACATTAACTATAGCAGGGATCCAATGAACTGAACAGATATCTATAAAATATTCCACTAAACAGAAATGGAATGCACAGTTTCCATAGAAGCCTTTTGTGGAAGAGATCATACTCCAGGCCACAAAGACAGTCCTCACCAAATACTGAAGAACCAAAGTTATTTCAGAACACAGGAGAATAAAACTAGAAATCAATAGCAAGAGAAATTCCATAAAGTATTCAAATCCTTGGAGGCTTAGCAAAGAAATACTGAATGAGCTGAGGTCAGTGAAGAAACAACCAGGGTAGGGTCTTAAAAAGACCTAGAATCAAATAAAAATAAAGGCACTACAACTTTCAGAATGCAGTAGTCATTCTAGAACAAAAGTTTATAGCTATAAATACTTATATAAAAATACTGAGATACCAAATACATGAGCAAGGTCTTAGAAAACAAGAAGAGTGGGAATGAGAAATAATAAAGAATGGAACTAAAGGAACACTTCACAGAATCAACAAAAAAATTCTTTCAAAAGATAATCAAGATTGACCATTCCATAGACTAACAACTGGAAAAAAAGAGACAATCCAAATTAATACAATTAAATGATTCTTACAATAGATATAAATAAAGTCCAGATCTGTATGGAGTACTTTGGAAACATATTCCAAACTCCTGGAAAATTTAGAAGAAACATATATTCCTAGCTACAGATCAATTATCAAAATGAAACAAGAGATAAACAACTGAAAGAGACCTATATAAAACATGGCTAAAAGATATCTATATCTGTCATCCATCCATCATCTATCAAGCGCTACATTCATACCACAAGGTTCTGGGTATGTTTTAGAAGAGGAGGCAGAAGAATGTAACAGTTGGATCATAAGGAAAAGGGTGGGGAATGACGTTTGGAGAAAATAGGGCTACTGCAATCTTATAGCCTCTCCCATGTCTGCACCAGGTCTGCAAAAGAATGGGCATGGATGAAGGAGCACAGAAAGCTTTTCCCATAATTTCTGAGCTATTTGTTACTGATAAACTTAGGAAGAGGGTTATGCAACCACTAATGACCTCACCAGACGCCAATGGACAGTGTCAATACAACAGTCCCACAAATGAACATGGTTTAACTATATGGGTCATAAAAAGCTGAAGGGGTCTCCAACCCTACAGGTAGAAGAACAATATGAACTAACTAGTACCCCCAGAGCTCGTGTCTCTAGCTGCATACGTAGTAGAAGATGGCCTAGTTGGCCATCATTGGGAAGAGAGGCCCCTTGGTTATGCAAACTTTATATGCCCCAGTACAGGGGAACGACAGGGCCAAGAAGTGGGAGTGGGTGGTTAGGGGAGCAGGGCAGGGGATGGGGGAAGGTATAGGGAACTTTTGGGATAACATTTTGAAATGTAAATGAAGAAAATATCTAATAAAAATTGGAAAAAAAGGTGAAATGTCATGAATCTGCGAAAGAGATAACGGATAAAGGATAAAGAAATAGAGATAAAAAGAAAAAGAGATAAAGGATAATAATAGGCATAGAGGAACTCTAAAAAAGATTGGAAGGAAACATTAGAGGGTCTTGGGGAACAGAGTAAATATGTTATATACATGTATAAAATGTTAAAGAACAAAACTGTAGAATAAAAAAAATTTAAGATGTTTCTGCACGAATGAAAACCTAGGACCAAAAGGATTCTCAGTTGAAATCTACAAAATAATTAAGGAAGAGCCAATACAATTCCTTCTAACTTTTCCATCAAGTAGAAAGGGAAGGACCATTACAAATTCATTTCACAATATTGATATTACCTTAATTCTCAAACCCAGATAGTAAAACAACAAAGAATGAAAGACGTAAAAACAAACAAACAAACAAACCCCAAAAAGTGTCAAGCAAAGTAAAGTTACTAATGAACAGAGATATAGAAAATCCACAATAAAATTAATGCAGTTTATATGCATGAGCACACTGAGGAAATCATACACAATGAGCAAGTTCATTATATCTGAGGCACGCAATATTGGCTCAACATACACAAATCAGCAAGTGCAACATAATACGTGAGTAGACATGGAGTTAGAAGCTGAGTGGCAATCTAAATATATAGTCTTTGACAAAGCTTAATATCACTTTGACATAATCCCTGATCAGAAGAAAGATACCTAAATATTTAAAGAGTATGTTACGGCAAGGGTAGCTGGGGTGAATTTGCACCAAGGCAGCAGTGTAGTCGCCACAGTTCCATCTTCGTCTCCACGATGTTGCCCTTAGCCAAAAACGCATTAAGCTGTTTCCAAGTTTGAAGCATTCAGCAAGTGGTGGCAAGGCAGAGCCACCAGAAGAGGACACCTACTTTCCATGACAAATATGGAAATGCTATATTAGCAAGTGGAGCCATCTTCGGTGTTTCTACATGGACATATACAGCCACACAAATTGGAATAGAATGGAACATGTCCCCTGTTGGCAGAGTCACCCCAAAGGAATGGAGAGATCAGTAGACATGCCAGCTGGTACAATAATCAAGGAATTGTTTCAAAACCAACTCATAAGTGAATGCCAAGTCAAAGAATCATGTACTCATTATACTATGGCAGATTGAAGAACAAATAAAGTACCTTGAAATCTTCAAAAAATAAAAGAGTATGTTACAAACCTATAGCAAACATTATGCTCTAAACAAGGAGAACCTGAAAGCAGTTCCACGGAAACCAAAAATAATACACAGGCATCCATCCTCAGCATTCTTTCACAATATGGTGTTTAAAGTCTTGGACAGACCAAGAAGACAGGAAAAAAGAAAGGGATGTAACTAAGAAAGAAAAAGAAGATCTAAGTGTCCTTTTTTGAACACAACATAACCCTATATGTAAGAGATCTTAATAAATCCCAAGAAAACTCTCAGGAATGATAAAACCTTTGAGCAAAGTAGAAGAATATGAAATGAACATACCAAAATCAATAACCATCCTCCTATATGGCAAAATGAACTTGCTGGAAAAGGGATAAGGAAAACAATTATAACAGTTTGAACAATACATAGGAAAAAAAACCCCTACCCATGGAAAGTAGAGAACTCTACAAAGAGAACTTTATGACACTTAAGGAAGAAATTTAAAAAGACACTAGAAGGTGGAAGGACTTCCTACGCTGATTGATTACCAGAAATAATAATTTTTAAAAACTGGTAAGACTAAAAGTGATATATTCATTCAACATAATCTCTGTCAAAATTTCAATATATTCTTCACACAATTAGAAAATAATGATTCCAAATTTTTATGGAAGCACAAAAAACCCTCCTGTATAGCAACAATGTTAGAGGAAAAGGCAAGAGTAGAGGCATAACAACACAGGATTCCAATTATATTATAAAGCTACATGAAAATAGCAATGTAGATGATTGAAACCCAATAGATCCGCTCCAAATAAAGCCAGTTACATAATTTAATTTTTAACTAATAGTTACAATTTTGTCACCAAATGGTGCTTGCAAAACTTGTATAAAAATGAAACCACAACTCTTACTATGCACAAAACAAATCCAAAATACACGCCAAGTATTAATATAAGTCACAAGACCTTTAAAACTGCTACAGGATAACAAATGTGAACCACCTGAAGATTTAAGTATAGGTAAGAAGTTTCTGAAAAGACAGCACAAGGAAATCACTATCTTAATGAAGAGGCAGATCACACTGTACATGTGACCTTGGTGGGGATGGTGGTTTTCATACTGTTAGTGCTCTCTCTGATGTATCCTTGGTAAAGCTTTTGTGTCGCATGTTGAACTACTTGATGAAAACTGATCACCAAGAAGTCCAATTAGACATCCCGTACATGGACTAGTAAAATGAACAGTTTATTGTCAAAATACGCTGCTGATAACTATTTGAAAACAAACAAACAAACAACATCACTAGGTCTGAAGGGAATGGAAATTAAAAGCTGCTTTGGCTTACAGTATGAGGCATAATACTTTGTTATGTATTTTGTTAAAGCGAAAAAGTGCCTGTGTGTAATGATGATATTCAAGAGTGTAATGGCATGCATGTGATAGAAACAAAGTTGGGGGAACCTTTTTGGTAGTAGAAAGGGGAACCAGCAAAACACAGAGATAAGGGAAATGACAGAGGGTACTGCGGAGTGGAATGAGAGCAAATATAATGACATATGCATTCATGTATGAAGGTGTTATGGAGATATTCGTTATTATACATAATTAATATATACCAATAAAAAATCCTACAATATCTTCTCAGTACCACTTGATGTTAAGGAAGTCCAAAAGCATACCAAAGTCTGATATTCTACATGCAATAATATGATTGAAACAAGAAGAATAGTAGCAGCAAGTATTGCACAGGACATAGACAAACCGAATCTCTCCTGCTGTCTAGATAGCAGTGTAAAGTGGTCCAGCCATTTGAGAACAGTTTCACAGTTACTCAGATGTGATGTGTAATCTCATGCTTCACTCATGTGGGCAAGAAGGGGAGGTGGGAGGAGGGGGTGTGAGGGTGGGACTGGAGGTGAGGAGGGGGTGTAAGGTGAATAAATGGTGAACATAAAATATAAATATTAAAAAGTTGACAAATATGTAAATGCAAGACTGATTAATAGTTGCAAAGCTGAGGTGTTGCAGGTAGGAAGAAAATAGGAAGCTATTGCTATTGGAACCAGATACTTTGTGAGTCAATGAGAATGTTCCAAAATATAATGTGAAATTGTTCAGCTGTGTAATATTAAAAGAAGCCAATGAATTATATACTTCATTTTAAATTATTATTTTTTCATTGAAAACAGATTCTTTTCATACAAACTATATTTGATTATAGTTTCCCCTCCCTCTACTCCTCCCAATTCCTTTCCACCTCCCCTCCTATCCTGATCTACTCCCTTTCTCTCACTCATTAGAAAATAGGCTTCTAAGAAACAATTATAAAATAATTATACTCTATTTTATAATTGTAAAATTAGAAAATAGAATAAGGTAAAACAAAATTATAATTTGGAAGTTGAACAAAATAAAGCAACAGAAGAAAAACAGCCCAAGAGAAGGCACAAAAATCAGAGACCCATTCATTTACTCACTCAAGAATTCCACAAAAACACTAAATAATATATACATAGAAGACCTGGTTAGATGTGGTAGACCTTCTCTGATGATGGCTGAACAAGGCTCAGACCTAATGTGTATAGCATAGTATCATGAAGTCACTTTTTCACTGTGTGTTTATGGTTGTTTGTTTTTGTTTTTGCTTTTGTGTATGTTTGTTTTTAAAACCAGTAGTGTCTGGCTTTATCCTAGGTCCCTGGGATATATAGTGTCTGGTTCTTGGCCATCCAAGCAGTGTGGGGTGTGGTTCCCATTCCCCTGAGTGGAGATGAAATCAATCAGTTATTGGTTGGTCACTCCCACAAGCTCTGTGCCACCACTGCCCTAGCACATCTTGCAGGCAGGACACCACTATTGATCAAAGGGTTTGTGGCTGGCTTAATGTTTATGTTTCCCTTTTGGTAGCATAAAGTCTACCTTCCTGTGCCAAAGATGCTGAAGTTTAGGAGTGAAGGCTCTACGTAGGCAACGACTCAACTTTTCCATGTTTCTTGGTATAGGCATTGTTTCCAGAATTGGGGTCTTGCCATCAGTTTATAGTGAGCGACCCTACTGTCTTGGCAACAGCCTTGGTTGTTTAAAAGAATAACCTGTATAACACATGGCTTATACACTAATAAATGTCACACATATAAAGAGTAGGTAATAGTCTAAGTGCACAAGTGTATTAGACTTTTGTATCATTTCCACAATATACCTGATTCAAACAATTGAGGAGTTGAAGGACCTGTTAGTAAAAGGTTACTGAGTTTTCAGTTTAGTTTGGAAGGACAATCACATTCAGAGTAGTGTTCCCACTTAGGCATTTGTTCTGGAAATGCTCTCACAGGCACATCCTTTTAACTGCTGCTACTAACAGATTATTTTCAGACTAGATTACACTAAATTCATCCTGTATTCAGTTACTTACATTACTGTGGCTCACCTAGCAGTGATTAAGGAGTTTTCCTTGGTATGTACTTGTTCTTAGACACCTACTATAATGTCACAGTGCATCAGTCACTATTAGGTGTTATAGTTTTATGTCTGTCAAATAGAAAATTACCTTTCTTGGGTAGAGAATATTAATTATTCACTCTAAATTACTTTGAAGAAATCGTTTCATCATTTCAGATTTTAAGGACTAAAACTTATATATACAGATTAAATATATATTTTAAGTCATGATGTGGGGATGGAAAGGTTGCTCAGTGTTTTTGTTTTTGTTTTTTTTTTCCTTCGAGACAGGGTTTCTCTGTGTAGCCCTGGCTGTCCTGTAACTCACTTTGTAGACCAGGCTGACGTCGAACTCAGAAATCCACCTGCCTCTGCCTCCCAAGTGCTGGGATTAAAGGCGTGCACCACCACGCCTGGCTTTTTTTTTTTTTTTGCTCAGTGGTTACAAGTTCTGGCTGTTCTTCTACGGACCTGAACCCACATGGCAGCTCACAACTGTCTGAAACTCCAGTTGCAGGGGATCCAATGCTCTCTTTTGGCGTGTGCAGGCAAAACACCCTTACATGATTTTAAAGGTCACATTTGATATACGTATGTAAGGATGCTTTCATAAGCTTGACAATATTCACACTCTACCACACTGAAAACCATTTTCCATATTCAGAAAAGACAGGAAAGTTTGTATTGAATATTCAGTACAGGTTCTCATATTTTTAACTGGTATCTAATCAAACAGCCCAGCTCAGAACAAAAGCCTTTTTGAAACTTCATATTAGAAGTTTTGTTGGTCGTTTTTACTTAATCATTAGATGATGTAAACACTTATGTTTAGGATTTTGCAACCTAGGACTAAAAATCATGTAATGCACCCTACCTAAAAATCAATACTTGTAAAGATACAGAATTATTCAGAGTGAGCAACACTGACAAGAATCAGTAAGGATTAAGATTCAGAGGATGTTCAATAGAGATTAATATGAATATTCAAGGGCTAGAGAGGTCATTAGAAAACTACAGGAATAAATCCCAGCACTCGGGAGGCAAAGGCAGGCAGATTTCTGAGTTTGAGGCCAGCCTGGTCTACAAAGTGAGTTCCAGGACAGCCAGGGCTATACAGAGAAACCCTGTCTCGAAAAACAACAACAACAACAACAACAACAACAACAACAACACTACAAGAAAAGAACTCAACAATCATAAGTAATATTTTACAAAAGAAACTTCTTGAAAATCATGTTAAAACCACACATTAAGTTTGATTATAACACATTATGTGTATGATTATAACACATTGTTACACCATGTCATTAATTTTATTTGGAAATTGCAAAAGAAAAAAATCAAAATGTCATTTGTGTGTCTGTGTGTGATTTTTTTTCCCCATGGCTGACAAATTCTATTTTCTTTTTCCATTTCTCTGCTGTAGGATGCCTATATTGGTTTTGCTGTTGTGAAAAGGGATAGATTAAACAGTGATGTGCAAAACCCTATGTTATGATGTTACCTTCACTTCCTGTCTGTGAGTATCCAGGAGTGGTGCAATGGAGGTATATCTTCAGTTCTTTGGAGAGCTTCCTCACTGATTTCCATGGTGGTTATTCTACTTCTCATTTCCACCTGCAGTGTGCAATGTTTGACTTTTGTCCACATCCTCTCCAGTATGTTAGTTGTCTTTTAACCACTGCTGTTCTGAGTGAGGTTGGATGGACTCTCATTTTCCTCTGAAAGCTAATAGGGTGAGCATTCTTCCCATGCACTCACAGGCTGTTTGTGTTTCATCATTTGAAAACCCCCATTTACTTCATTATCCCATCTGCTGACTGTTGATTTCTATTTGTTTCAGTGCTTTGGATAGCAGTGTTATTAGTCCTTTGTCAGACATTGTCTTAGTTACTTATCTATTGCTGTGATAAAACGCTATGACCAAGGTAACTTCTCCAAGCTAAGATTAAATTTGGAGCTCACAGTTGCAGAGGGTTAGAGGCTATGGCACTGCAGCAAAGGTAGGGTGGCAGAGCAGCAGAAAGCTTACAAGCTGATCTGCAAGTTGGAAGCCGAGAGAGCAAGACACTGGGAATGGCACAAGTCTTTTATCCCTCAGAGACACACCTCCTCCAAGGCTACACACGCCTCATGCTTCCCAGATAGGTCCCACCAACTAGGAGCAAGTATTTAATCACATGAGCAGAAGTACAGAGAACATAGATTTCCTTCTATTCTGTAGCTAGTCACATTTATCAAACTTTTGGCATTATTCTTCCTGTGCAACTGGAATTCTATTTAGGATATTCTTGCCTATGCTGATACTTTGAAGTGATTTTGCTACTGTTTTATTTAAGAGTTTCAGAATTTGAGGTCTTAGATTAAGGTCTTTACTACATTTGGAGTAGATTTTTATGTAGAGTGAGAGACAAGGTATTCAGTTTTCCTAGCACCATTGGTTAAAGAGTATGTCTTTCCACCAAAGAATATTTTCAGTATCTTTGTCAAAAATTAGGTGATTGTAGCTGTGTAGTCCTTGAATCTAATCCATTGATCTACATGTCTGTGTTGTGCCAGCCTCATGGTGCTTTTGTTATTATGACTCTAGTATAACAGGAAACCACGTATGGTTTGATTTCTAGTATTGTTCTTTTTGATCATGTTTTTATCTAACATCTTACTTCCACATACATTTTAATATTATTTTTTCTACTTATTTAGAAAGGCTTTGGAATATTAGTGGAGGATGCACTGAATTTGCACGTTGATTTGTTGTTAATTCATATTAATTGCCCCTCTTCAAGAACATGGGAGTTCTTTCTCATTTTATTATCTTGTTCTACTTCGTTACACAGAGTGCAAAACAAAGTTGATTCTTCAAAATGTACAACCATATTTAATGAATTCTTCTGTAACATAGATGCAAACTGTAGTTAAATGTGTTTCTGAGCAAAGGATCTATAAATTTGTTAGTGTTAAATATCCATTTCACATGGTAGATGTACATGCAATGTCCATTATCTTTGCTTACATCGTGATGGATTCAGTGTAGAGAATATAAGGAGTAAGATAACACATGATTAAAACACCTTTGACAAAATGCTCTACTGTACAGTCTGGAAGATTAAAACCAATGAGACATTGTATGGTAATTCTGTATCTCAGTTTAAAGACTAAACACAGGAGAAATATGATCACAATTCTTATTACTTGTGCTTTGACATTTCTCAGTGATGAAAATTTTGTAAGTCTATATATTACAGAATAATATATAATGCAGAAAAACCTATATCATATAGAGATAAAAATCAGTAATAGCATATGTTATATCCTTTTATTACAAGTAATTATTCTTTCCTTTATTTAAATACACTTCATGAAGTTAGATTTTGTTATGTGTAAGTTGCTCTCGGTATATTCAATTTGTAAAGACAAATTAAACAATTGGACTCTTATTATATTGTTGACCAAGGGCTAGAATTAAAAATAATTGAGGATAACGTAATAATTTTCATTTATTCTAAAATGGATGAAAATGTTGGGTGTACATAAGTAGTGAGGGGAGTGTCACGGGCCCACTCCTAAGAGCTAGGATATGATGCCACAGGCAGCCATGGTTACATACTACAACTATGCAAGGGATATCGGCATCTGGATTTACACAATATTCCCTCATTTTAGAAAATTATGTATGAAAGAAAAATGGTTTGCAAATATGCTGTTATGGTCGTATAAAATTTATATTTACAGTAAGAAAGATATTGAAAACATTGTGTGTTGTACAGCAGTCTCCTCTGAGATAAAACATTTCACCTTGGACAGAAAGAGCTTAAGACAGAATGTGTAAAGGGAAGCAAATTACCATACAGGAAGGAAACAATTCAAAGGCTTCAGGAAATCTGTTTCCCATATATCAGCCATGGAGAGCATGCCCACTTTGCCCAAATAAATATAAACAGTAAAATTGCTGAGAGACATGGTCAGCCAAGCTAACTACCTTGAAAAAGGCTCAGATTAACTGCATTGCCCAGAAAATCCAGTCTCCAACCTGCTGAGCTGACCATAAGTTATACAGAACACCTCAGGTTTCCAGCTTTTGTAAGCTCTCACCCATGCTGAGATGAGCTTCTGAAGAGACAAGTGTCTTAGTCAGCCATGGTCTTGCAAGTAACATCTTATGCTTACCTCTTGTAAGCAACACCAGGAAAACAGATCAGTTCACTAAATTGAACTTTGGTGGAATCCTTCCTTTGGCCTGTCCCCATTTCCCTATGTGTGATGAGTAGATGTTTGTTCTTATGTCCCAGCAAGAGTGTCACATAACATTGTTTAGATTTCTGAACTGCATATGGAAAAGGTAAGAAGATAACTGAAGATCAGGCCTACAGTGTAAAGAGGAGGGCTCCACATTTACATGTATCCCTTTCATTTTGTCCCTGGTGTCAACAATTTAATCTTTGTATTTCTCTGTCATGAACAAAATCATATTGCATTTACATAAGTTCCTGCTGCATAAATATAAGGAAAGAAGTAAAATGCTTTACTGGGGTCTTAGGAAGATAACTTTTTTGGTGATTTAAAAATCAAAATTGCTTGCAAATTCATCTGGAATAATAAAATCCTAGGATAGCAAAAACTCTTCTCAACAATAAAAGAACCTCTGGTGGAATCACCATGCCTGACATTAAGCTGTACTACAGAGCAATTGTGATGAAAACTGCATGGTACTGATACAGAAACAGATATGTAGATCAATGGAATAAAATTGAAGACCCAGAAATGAATCCACACACCTATGGTTACTAGATATTTGACAAGGGAGGTAAAACCATCCAGTAGAAAAAAGACAGCATTTTCAACAAATGGTGCTGGCACAACTGGTGGTTATCAAGTATAAGAATGCCAATTGATCCATTCTTATCTCCTTGTACAAAGCTCAAATCTAAGTGGATCAAAGACTTCCACATAAAACCAGAGACACTGAAATTTATAGAGGAGAAAGTGGGGAAAAGCCTCAAAGACATGGGCACAGGGGAAAATTTCTAAATAGAACAGCAATGGCCTGTGCTGTACAATCAAGTTTGACAAATGGGACCTTATAAAATAGCAAAGCTTCTGTAAGGCGAAAGACACTGTCAAGACAAAAAGGCCACCAACATATTGGGAAAGGATTTTTACCAATCCTAAATTGATAGAAGACTAATATCCAATATATACAAACAGCTCAAGAAGCTGGACCCCAAATAATCAAATAACCCCACTAAAAATGGGGTACAGAGCTAAACAAAGAATTCTCAACTGAGGAATACTGAATGGCTGAGAAGCACCTGAAAAAATGTTCAACATCTTTAATCATCAGCGAAATGCAAATCAAAACAACCCTGAGATTCCACCTCACACCAGTCAGAATGGCTAAGATCAAAAATTCAGGTGACAGCAGATGCTGGCGTACAACCATACTGGAAGACAGCCTAGTGGTTCCTCAGAAAACTGGACATAGTACTACCAATTAATCCAGCAATACCTATCCTGGGCATATACCCAGAAGATGTTCCAACTGGTAATAAGAACACATGCTCCACTATGTTCATAGCAGCTTTATTCATAATAGCCAGAAGCAGAAAGAACCCAGATGTCCCTCAACAGAGGAATGGATCCAGAAAATGTGGTACATTTACACAATGGAGTACTTCTCAGCTATTAAAAACAATGAATTTATGAAATTCTTGTGCAAATGGATCTATCTGGAGGATATCATCCTTAGTGAGGTAGCCCAATCACAAAAGAAGTCACTAGATATGCACTTACTGGTAAGTGGATATTTGCCACGGTGTAGGGTCACGTCTCGAACCGTCCGGATTTTTGGATGTTCGTGAGTACTCTGTGTACCCAAAGTTTTCCTTGAGTAAGAGGACCCTTCTGTAAGAGTGTAGGTCAAAATAGGGACTTAAATCAGACCACGTATCTAGTAAGTCACCCTTAAAAATATAATTCGTATCTTACTTAGAACTGTATTCGATTCACTTCCAGTTTTCCAACAGTCCTAGAGAATTCTTGATTTTCCGTGGGAATTCAGTATCTAGAGACAGGGAGACTAATTAGCATTACATAGGAAGAAGCCAAAGCAGCTCAGAGCTGGCCTGCAGAATGTTTGCTAAGGGCAATCACTTCAAGGAATAGATAGAGTTCCCACTGAGAAAGGTATCTTAATTACAGCCAGGTAGAAACAGACTACTTTGCAGACGAAAAGCAAGTTGGTAAACTCCTCTTCCTTTAGAATCTACCTGGGCCTACGAGATAAGAGGCCCACTAGTGCGGAACCCCCTACTGGTAGTTTTCAGGAGGCTCAGAGAAAAAGCAGATTGTAACTAAGGTGTGAAATCCTTTGTCAGTAGCTAATCCTAAACAGAGCTGCCTTACTATTTACTGTAAACATACCTGGTTCCTGTATGTCCTTTTGATGTATTCATTCCTTTGTATTGTGTCATTGTAACTTGATGGATGTACCTGGCCTGTTTTTTTCCCCACTGTATAAAAGTTTGGTGCTCAATCTCACAATTACACTCAGATTCATACTCCCTTGTGTGGTCTGTTTGTCATTCGCCTAATCTTTGCCCACTTGCTCAAGAGAACTCGACCCACGCAGACAAGGGACTTGAGAGGGTCTGCGGCAGATATTAGCACAGAATCTTAGAATACCCAAGATACAATTTGCAAAACACAAGAAAATCAAGAAGAAAGAAGACCAGCATGTGGATACTTCATTCCTCCTTAGAATAGGGAACAAAATACCCATGAAAGGAGTTACAGAGACAAAGTTTGGAGCTAAGATGAAAGGATGGACTATCCAGAGACTACCCCACCTGGGGATCCATCCCATAATCAGCCACCAAATGCAGACACTATTGCATATGCCAGCAAGAGTTTGCTGAAGGAACCCTGATATAGCTGTCTCGTGTGAGGCTATGCCAGTGCCTGGCAAATACAGAAGTGGATGCTCACAGTCATCTATTGGATGGAACACAGGACCCCAATGGAGGAGCTAGAGAAAGTACCCAAGGAGCTGAAGGGGTCTGCAACCATATAAGAGGAACAACAATATGAACTAACCAGTACTCCCAGAGCTCATGTCTCTAGCTGCATATGTAGCAGAAAATGGCTTAGTCGGCCATCATTGGGAAGAGAGGCCCCTTGGTATTGCAAACTTTATATGCCCTAATACAGGGGAAAGTCTGGGCCAAGAAATGGGAGTGGGTGTGTAGGGGAGCAGGGCGGGGGGAGGGTATAGGGAACTTTCGGGATAGCATTTGAAATGTAAATTAAGAAACTATCTAATAAAAAAAATAAAAATTGTAGTTAAGGTTAAATAGTTTAGTTGCTAGAAGTGTTCAGTCCAGTCTGTGATAATGTTATATGGACAAGAAAGAAATCATTGTGAAACTTAATTCTGAGCTGAAATTAAGTTTATTTTACTTTATTTCAAATTGCTACAAACTAAATATTCAATGATGTGTCTGAAGGAGCAAAGGATTCTAGTACTTTGGTCTTAGAAGCTGAACTGTCCAATGGAAGAACCAGATACTGTACTTCCTCTGCACTGCCATCCCCTGAAACTATTCTTATCATGCTCTCACTGAGAGCCGTTCCTCATTTCCGAAAATGCAGGATCAATTAGAGATCTATCCCATTTTCCAGGCTCTGGCTCACCCGTTTTTCTTATCAGTTCTAGGAAGCTTCCTTATGAAATGAAGACAAGCAATTAGAGTTTCCATGTTCAGTGAGTCACACTGATCTGTCCTCGCAGCTTATTTTATTGATTGTTTACAAGTACTTCAGTTATATGAGTATCACTGTCTCTCTCTGATAAATAAAAACACACTAACATCAGAGAATGACGAGCAGGTAAGAGCCTATAGCCTATCACAACAGAAGCCAAATTGTAATACAGCCGTTCTAACCCTAGATCCAAATAATTTTCTACTATGGCACAGTTTACCTGAGATAAATCTGCACCAGGCTCAGAAAAGAGATAGCTAAAGAGCACTGATAAGGCTGGTAAAGTCTGTATGTTTACACATGTGTACATGTCCGTGAACCACACAGTCAACCTTGGATACCATTACTGAAAGCTATACTTGGTTGTTTTGGAGGCAGGGTCTTTAATTAAGACCTTGGAATTGCTAATTAGCCAAGTCTGGATGGACTGAGCTCCCTAGATAGAACTCTAGTCTCCTCAGACTGAGATACTAAGCCTGGCCTAATGAATAAATATGAGTGCTCCACAGCAACCTCAGGTCCTTATTCTGGTTTAGCAGACACCACACCATCTGAGTTAACCCCAGTCCTGAGAATAGCTAAGCTGTTTTTTATTCACTGAAAATATCACAGATGTGCAAATGAGTGTATAAAATCATATATCCTACTCATTACCTTTCTCTAGCTCCCTCACAAAATTCTCCAATGTGTCTCCCTCCCAACTTCAGGTCATATCTTAAAACAAAACAAAACAAAACAAAACAACAACAAAGAACTCACTGAGTCCATATGAACATATTAAATGGGGCCATCCACAGGGTCTGGGCCCCAACCACTAGCCATATATCCAAAGAGAAGTGGTTTATCTCCCCTTAGGCGATAAGAGCTCCACATCAGGAGTGAAGGTGCAGAGCAAGTCAAGGGCAGTGGCTAAGTATTAACAGTCAGTTTATAATAAAAAGAATATTTAGTAGTCAAAAGTGCCTTTGACGATAATTTATATGTATACAGTTAAAAACCTCAATAACACACACACACATATGCACGCATGCACAAACACATACAACAGTATTGTTTAAAAAGTTCACCCTGAGTTACAATATATGCTAATGCTTTATCTATTACTACATTAGTCTTTTAAGAATTTTCATGAGGTATTTTTAAAAAACAGATGAGGAAATAAAGACTCTGAAAAATTGAATCTTATAATATCATTTTCTTCAGAATTTAAATCTATTCAATTTGATTCTATAAATCATGTTCCAGAATATGAATTGCTATGCATGTTTTTATTATGATCACCATACCTGAGCATCAGTCTGATCTATATATATGTCATATATGACAGGCTTGACAAAGATTGAGACTATAATTTCCAAATCTTAGTGTGGAAACTATATGGCTGCTACTATAAACGCACATTTAAGACACTTCTGTGAATCAGATACTCAGTGATTACCAATAAAATACAAATTACAAAGTATAAGAGATTTTGAAAAACATTAAAAAAAATAGCTGGCTAGGCATGGGGGCCTATTACTAAAATGCTAGAATTTGGGAGTTTGAAATAGGATGACTATGAGTTTGGCGAGTTCTAAGGATAGCCTACACCCAGCGAGACTGTTTCAAAACAAAGCCACACTAAAAATAGAAACTGGCATGTCACAGATCATAAATAATAAGAGTGAGCCAGTCTCATAGAACATGAAATTGCACTGGATGTGAATTCCTAAACTGTGAAATACACTGAGAAAGAATCCTTTGGAGATAATTAACCTTTATACAAAATGCCGAGGTCCTAAAATCCAGGCCAATCAATCCACTGACTCAGTGATATAGTAAGGAAACCTATAAAAACAGAACAAACCTGTAATTACAAAGTTAAAGCATCTGAGGAAAACTGAAGCTAAGAAAGTAAAAAAGTACAGCAAATGGATCTGTAGACTAAGAAAATGGGAACATGAAAGACAATAGAAATGCTCATAGAGCAAAACAGAAAAAAATTATTATTATTATTAATTTATCTTTTGGTTTTTTGAAATAGGGTTTCTTTATGTAGTCCTGGTTGTCCTGGAACTCACTATGTAGACCAAGGTGGCCTTGAACTCAAGAGATTTGCCTGCTCCTGTGTGCTGGGATTAAAGGAATGTACCACTACTACCTGGCTCAGAAATTATCTCAAAATAAACTCTTAGATTCAAAAAGATGGAAGAAAGAGCATCTATGTAAAATAACAAGAAATTGTATAACAAACCAATGAAAAAGACGAGAACAGTTATATAGAGACTCACAGCAAAATTATTAGAAATAAACATTCACTAATTGAAAAAGAAAACCTTAGAGGGAAACATAAATTCTATACTGGATATTATAAAAAATATCATTAGTAAATTGTTTAGAGAAATTCTAATCCAGCAACATGGCTGCTCTGACAAGGGATCACATCCAAAGATATGATCTTGCCAAAATGAAGACACGTCCCAGATTACAGTATTATCTGGCTGGAACACAGACATGCCTTTAGTATTCTCCTTTAATCCATAACATTGAAGATAAGGTTAGTTTGTACAAGGAAGCAGCCATGTTTGAAAGTAAGTCTAATTGAGGGGCAGACAAAATGATGAATCAGAGAAAGATTTGACAGAATGAGTTAGAGATAGGATACACCCAATTCACATGAGAACAGCAGAGAAGGAGAGACTACTTAAGAGCAAGAAGAGGGAAAAAGGGTGTGATATGGTGTGATGTGGTATGGTATAATGTGGTGTGTAATGGAGTGGTATGGTGTGGTGTGGGTGCTGTGTGTGGCAGTTTTACCAGGAAAATTTGACAGAGACAGGTTGAAGAGAGAACAAGCTAGATACAGGTGAAGACAGAATGAACCAAGAATGAGAAAGAGCCAGAGATTAGACCATATTGCTAAAATTAGTATGAGGCTAGGTAGAACAACTTGTTCAGAAGTCGAGAAAAGCTAGACTGAATCATCTTGGAAGATTAGGTCATATGGAGGCTAGAAGCTTCCAGCACTAGACCTAGGAATTTTTAGAAAGAAAAGAAAAATGCTCTGGGTTTAACACAAATTGTGTATTTGCACAGCATAGTATAGCTTTCATCTCATCCCTTCAGAGGAAATAAAAGTGACATTTACAAATTTGAAAAACAGAAATAAGGAGGTCTCTCAGATGAGAAGAAAACTGAAAGAAGAAAACTGGCTGGGCAGTGGTGGCGCAAGCCTTTAATCCCAGCACTTGGGAGGCAGAGGCAGGCAGATTTCTGAGTTCAAGGCCAGCCTGGTCTACAGAGTGAATTCCAGGACAGCCAGGGGTATAGAGAGAAACCCTGTTTTCAAAAAACAAAACAAAACAAAACAAAACAAAAAACTGAAGTGGCCATTGAAGTCACAGTGAGTGGAGGGCTTAATATATGACGCCAATTTTTTTCCCTCTTTATTAGATATTTTCTTCATTTACATCTCAAATGTTATCCAGAAATTTCCCCTTACCCTCCCGCATTCCCGCCCTGCTCCCCAACTCACCCCCTCCCACGTAATGGCCCTGGCGTTCCCCTGTACTGGGGCATATAGAGTCTGTATGACCAAGGGGCCTCTCCTCCCAATGATGGCCAACTAGGCCATCTTCTTCCATATATGCAGCTAGAGACATGAGCGCAGGGGGAACTAGTTAGTTCATGTTATTCTTCCACCCATAGGGTTGAAGACCCCTTCAGCTCCTTGGGTACTTATTTTTAAAAACAATATAGAAATTGTGCCTTTTAAGCAATGTTTGTGCTATAAGACCTGAGGTATTTTCAGAATCAAAGATCAATGACATACTTCAGACTGAAAGCTACATTAAAAAAGTCAGCAAAAGATATAAAAAGTAATTTATACCCCTAAGCTACCTCCCCGATACAATTGCCAAAATAAATCTTTCTGTATGTGATTGGCTGTGTATCTACAAAACTTAGACAATAAATATAAAAAATTAAATCTGAATTAAAAGGCAAGTGTTATATAGGAAAAAAGTGGCTTTTATAAAGTAGGTCTGTCAATATTTTGAAATAAATCCTTAGCATACTGAATAGTATATGGACAAAATTGAAAAAAATCAC
>LR749640.1:964376-1217848 GCA_902729485.2 Mus minutoides | reverse complement strand
AAAAAACCCAGCAAGAGTCTTACATAGATTTCAGTGATCTCATTCTCTATTCCGTTCTTTTGAGATATTCTTAAAATCTCAGAATACTATACCTAAAGGTAAAACAAACAGTATGTGGCAAAGATGAAAGATATGTGGCAAAGATAGCTTAACAATTTTACAATGGAAACAAACATACAAACAACCCCAAAGCCCCCAAACACATAACAGCAAAAAAGGAGATGGCAGACAGATAGGCTAATGTATCAGAGTAGCTCTGGAACGTGTGAAATCAAACACAAATGATAATGGACATTTAGTAGAGTCATGCGGGATGGAAAAAGTTGAAAGATAAAAGACAAAGCTATGAACTCTCACAGTAAGAAATAGGAAACCTTCACTAACTACTGTAAGGCCCTCTAAATAATGACTAATAATAATTCAAAATAATAATTAGTAGGAGAAATAAAGAGTAGTAGAAAATGACTTTTCTTCTCCAGGGTTAAAGGCAATATGAGAAACATCAATATCACTGGGGAAAAAATCCTGAATAGATCAGCAAAGGCTTGTGCTGTAAGATCAAGAATTGACAAATGGGACCTCATAAAGTAGCAAAGCTTCTGTAAGGCAAAAGATACTGTCAACAAGACAAAAGGGCCACCAACATATTGGGAAAGGATCTTTACCAATCCTAAATCAGATAGGGGGCTGATATCCAATATATATAAAGAACTCAAGAAGGTGGACACCAGAAAATCAAATATCCCCATTAAAAAGTGGGGCACAGAGATAAACAAAGAATTCTCAACTGAGGAATACCGAATGGCTGAGAAGCACATAAAAAAATGTTCAACATCTTTAATCATCAGGGAAATGCAAATCAAAACAACCCTGAGATTCCACTTCACACCCGTAAGAATGGCTAAGATAAAAAATTCAGGTGACAGCAGATGCTGGCATGGATGTGGAGAAAGGGGAACACTCCTCCATTGTTGGTGGGAATGCAAGCTGGTTCAACCACTCTGGAAATCAGTCTGGCGGTTCCTCAGAAAATTGGACATAGTACTACCGGAAGATCCTGCAATACCTCTCCTGGGCATATATCCAGAAGATGTTCCATCTGGTAATAAGGACACATGTTCCACCATGTTCACAGCAGCCTTATTCATAATAGCCAGAAGCTGGAAAGAGCCCAGATGTCCCTCAACAGAGGAACGGATACAGAAAATGTGGTACACTTATACAATGGAGTACTACTCAGCTATTAAAAACAATGAATTCATGAAATTCCTAGGCAAATGGATGGATCTGGAGGGTATCATCCTAAGTGAGGTAACCCAATCACAAAAGAACTCACATAACATGTACTCACTGATAAGTGGTATTAGCCCAGAGACCTAGACTACCCAAGAGACAACTTACTAAACACATGAAACTCAAGAAGAATGAAGATCAAAATGTGGACACTTTGCCCCTTCCTAGAATTAAGAACAAAGCACACATTGAAGGAGTTACAGAGATCAAGTGAGGAGCTGAATCTAAAGGATGGACCAACCAGTGACTCCTGCAGCCAGGGATCCATCCCATAATCAGCCACCAAACATAGACACTATTGCATATGCCAGCAAGATAGTGCTGAAAGGGCCCTAATATAGCTGTCTCATAGGAGGCTATACCAGTGCCTGGCAAACACAGAAGGGGATGCTCTCAGTCAGCTATTAGATGGAACACAGGGTTCCCAAGGAAGGAGCTAGAGAAAGTACCCAAGGACCTGAAGGGGTCTTCAACCCTATAGGTGAAAGAACAACATGAACTAACTAGTACCCCCAGAGTTCATGTCTCTAGTTGCATATATAGAAGAAGATGGCCTAGTTGGCCATCACTGGGAAGAGAGGCCCCTTGGTCATGCAAACTTTATATGCCCCAGTACAGGGGAACGCCAGGGCCAATAGGGGGGAGTTGATGGGGTGGGTAGGGGAGCCGGGTGGAGGATGGGGGAGGGTTTAGGGGATTTTTGGGAGAACATGTGAAATGTAAATGAAGAAAATATCTAATAAAAAATGAAAAAAAGAAAAAAAAGAAACATCAATATTTTCATTCTTTGGGGTTGAGAAATATAGAGGCATGTGGAGGGTAGAGGATGGCTTTCTAGAGATGGTTCTTTCCTCTACTGTGGGTTCAGAGTATAGAGTTTAGGTTCTCTATACCTTTCTATACAAATACTTTCTCCTCCCTAGTGAAACATCTCCATGCCTAGTGCTAAACACTTTCTCAAGGCCCTTTTTACCCTCTTCTTTCTCTCTGTACACAAATGTATAAATTTGTACTAATATATTTTAATTCTAAATCATACATATTTTCAAAAATGTCTGAAAATCCCATTCTTCCTTGTTTAAACTTACATACTATTCGGATGTCCAATGACAGGCTGTGCCAGAGTCTGACCAATACAGATGCAGGAGGATGCAGCCACTGGACTGAGTGCAGGGATCCCAATGGAGGACTTAGGGGAAGGACTGAAGGAGCTGAAGGGCTTTGCAACCCCATAGAAGGAAGAACATAATCAACCAACCAGAAACCCCAAAGCTTCCATGGACTAAACCACCAACCAAAGAGTACACATGGAGGGACCCATGGTTCCGGCATATGTAGCAGAGGATGGCCTTATCTGGCATCAATGTGAGGGGGAGCCCCTTGGTCCTCTGGAGGGGAATGCTAGGGCACTGAGGCAGGAGTGGGTGGGTGGATGGGGGAGCACCCTCACAGAAGCAGGGAAGAGGGGAGAGAGGATAGGAGGCTTGTGGAGGGGAAACTAGGAAGGGGGAATAACATTTGAAATGTAAATAAATAAAATAACCAATAAAAATGAAAAAAAGCAAAAATAGAGAATTTTATAAAATGAAATCAGATTATACTTGTTTTTATTTATCTCCTCCTACTCTATTGATATCCTTTAGAGTGTAAAAAGGAGAGTGGAAGCAGAAGAAACCTGCTATTTCTAAAGACCATGAGTAAGCAAAATGCACTTTACCGTTTGTATTCACCAGAGTACAGTCTGAAATGTCTAGCCAGGAAAAATTAAAAATGCACCAGGCTAGAGAAGGTATTTTATTCCTGTTGAGGAACAATATAATCTATTATTTAGAAAATCCTCAATGCATAATCAAATTACAAGAATTTCATATTCAAACAATTAGGGAGCTAGACACACATACTAAAATAAAAATATATGTGCAGGAATAATTTAACCAAAAATACAATGTCTTTTTAATGTCTTTATTGAAAAAAATACAAAACACTGATTAAGAAATTAAATAAAGTTCAAATAAATGGAATGGTATCTTGTGTCTAAATAATGGAAAAAATTAATATTGCAAAAATATCCATACTATTCAAATATATGGATGTGTAGATTTACTGTAAAACTCATCAAAATATCATTAATAGTTTTCACAAAAATAGAAAATTCAATCATCTTAATGAACAAAGGCATCTTGAGGTCAAAGAAAACTGGTGGAATGCTATTTGATTTCACAATTCATTGGGGAACTATAAGAACTAAATGCTATGTTATTAGCATACAAACATAAAAACACTCTGGGCCTAGACAGAATTCTTGATTAAGCCACTTCTCTTCCTACTCTTCCACCAATCTGAGGTGATCTGCAAACTTACAATCCTAGCTCCAGACCTGTTGCCCTTCTACCCTCTTTGTGTATGAGCCATCTTTGCTGGTTACGTTCCTTCTTCCCATTTGTTACCCTTACCTTAACCTTCCATCATCTGTAAACCCAAAATTTTAGTTCCAGATGTGTGGCCTTAAACATTGATCATCCATGAATCATCTTGGCTTGCCCTACTCCAGACCCATGGTTTAGGAGCCATCTTTCCTTTTTCTAGTTAATCAACACATATGCTTTACCTGGCTTAGCTCGGGTCATATATCTTCTTCACTGGCTCAATCTAGAGGAAAGCCAGATTATCAAATCAGACACAAGCACAGAAAGAAGTCTATATGCTCAAGACAAACAAAGAAACAAACGACAACAAAAATCCCAACAGGCATGGCTAAAACAGCATGTCTCTGATCAAAACCATTAGTCCCAGAGAAGTATTCTCCAATTGCACCTAATTAGATGTACCTCAGGACACAGAGATTAAAATGACAATAATAAACTTTATTAAAGAACTCAAGGAATTATGGAAGACATGAGAAGAAACTTAATTGAACTCCAAGAGGTTAGCAATAAATACTTGAATGATGTCAAAGAATATAAAAATACATACCCAAATAAAATAATAAGGATAACTGAATTCAATAAAAAGATTAAAACAGTGCAGAGAATACAAGGTAAAATGAAGATAGAATTGAAAATTTCCAAATTAGTAGGCTCATTAGAAAGACTTATAAGGACAATGAGGGATGAATAAGATAGAATATCAGCACTTAAGAATAATGTAGGGTATCTACATGAAGCAATTATATATATATATATATATATATAAACTTGAAAAGCACAATACCTTTCACACCCTACCAAGGACATTGGGACAGCAGATGGCATTGCCTCTGTTTCTCAAGATGAAAAGAAGAAAGAGAGAGAGAGAGAGAGAGAGAGAGAGAGAGAGAGAGAGAGAAAGAGGAGAGAGGAGAGAGGAATGGAGAGAAGGAGAAAGAAAGAAAGAAACAAAGAAAGAAAGAAAGAAGAAAGAAAGAAAGAGGAAGGAGGGAAGGAAGGAAGGAAGGATCAAGTCTGTAAAACTTGGTGCTGGGCAGATGTTTCAGAAGGCAAAGGCACTTGTGCAAGCACAAGGACCTGAGTTCAAATTCCTGGCACTCATGTAAAAAAGCCAGGTATGACTATGCATGCCTTTAAATCCAGTACTGGGGAGGTAGAGTCGAGTGGATCCTGGAAGCACCCTGGCCAGCCAGCCTAGCCAAAGTGTTTAGCTTCTGGCTCAGTGAGACACCCCGAGGGTGTCAAGGCAATGAAGCTGACTGATTAAAAAAAATAAATAAAAAAGAAAAGCACAGGAAAGGAACATCATCAATAGACCAAATCTGTGAATTACTGGCATAGAAAGGGAGAAGCATCCCAGGACAGTGGCATAGGCCAGATCTTCAACAAGATCATAAAAGGGAACTTTTCCACACTAAAAAAAGACATATACAAATGCAAAAAGAACATACACAGTTCCAACTAGATAAGATCAAAACAGAAACACCCAAAGTATATTACAGTCAAAACACCAACCATATTGAACAAGGAAGAAATATTGAAAACTGCAAGTTAAAACTCCAAGTTTGAAAAGATCATGACTGCCAAACTAGACTATGATACCCAGGAAAACTGTCATAGTTGAATGAGCAAACAAACAAACAAACCAAAAGAAGCCTTTCCATCATCTAAAGAGTGAAGAGAAATTCATATACAACAACAACAACAAGAACAAGAAGAAAACACAAGACAGGATACTGGACGCAGTACTTTTAACTGAAAAGAAGAAAGAACAATTTAATGAATAAGAAATCACAACTAAGCACCAATAAATAAATAAATGAAACTGCGATGCACACATATATTTCAATAACTTTGAATAATATTGCCCTTAACTCTCGAATCAAAAGACATAGTACATAGATTAAGAAATAAAACCTATTTGTTTTCTACAAGAAAAACAGCTTTAAAAATAGGCAGCTCCTTAAAGTGAAAGGATGGAAAAAAGTATTCCAAACAAATGGGAACAAGAAGAAAGCAGCTGTTGCCATCCTAATATGACATATAAATATATAATAATATAAGGCAGTATCTTAAAGCATTTATTTTTTTTTACTAAGTTGGAAAATCTAAAAGAGATTTTATTATATATATATATATATATATATATATATATATATATATATATATATTCAAATTACTGAATCATGAATGAATTTCTTGATTCAACTACTAATGCTAAACCTAAGAAATAACAACTTAAATTTATAGCACAGATGATGGAAAAAGTAATGAAATTCTGTCTCTGTCTCTGTCTCTCACTCTCTCACTCTCTCTCTCTCACACACACACACAGACACACACACACAGACAAACACACACAGACACACAGACACACACACACACACACACACAGACACACACACACACACACACACACACACACACACACAGCTATGCCCAGATGTATTCTCAACAGAGTTTTACCAGACTTTTCAGGAATAACTGTTACTAATCTTTCTTAAACTTTTAAAAACCAAACTAAACCAAAACAGAAACAGAAGCAGCACTCCCAAATTAGTTCAATGATGTCAGTATTACTCTAATAGCCAAACCAGGCAAAGGCAAAACAAAACACCTCCCAAGCTACAGACAGGTATGCGTGATAAACACAGAATAGAAAATACTCAATAAAATGTTAACAAACTGAATATAGGTATACATGAAACCGTTTATCACAAAGATCACATTGAATTTATGCCAGAAAAGCAGAGTTGGTTCAATATATGTAAGTCAGTAAGTAATAAGACAAATAAATAGACTTAATAAAAATATCAAATGATCACTTCAATAGATGCAGAAAATGATTTTGGGGAAGTTTAAATGCTTTGATGATAAAAATCCTAGAGAGAATAAGGGTAAAGGGATCATTCCTCATCATATGAAATGCTATATATGACAAACTGGGAGCCAATACTGTCTTAAATGGTGAAACTTTCAAGAATTCACATTAAAATCAGGAATGGGGTCAGGTTTGCTCACTAACTGCACTGCTTTTCAGTATAGCACAGGAAACACTAGCTGGAACAATAAGGAAACAGATGGAAATTAAAAGGACACAAATAAAAAGGAAGAAATCTAATTATCTTATTTGCTGATGCTTATTCTACATACAAGATACCCAAAAATTCTATCAGAAAACTTCTAAAAATAATCAACAATTTCAGCAATCAACTTACAAAACTCAGTAGCCTTTTCATACACCATGGGTAAACACACTGAACAAGATCAGAGAACAGTCGCATTTATAGTAGTATCAAAGACAATGAAGTATCTTGGAATAAAGTAAACTGGGGAGGCAAAACAAACAAACAAACAAACAAACAAACAAACAAACCAACCAACCAACCAACCAACCTCTGCAGAGTGAAAACTCAAATTATAGAATAAGGAGACTTAAAAAGACAACATACAATAGAAAGACATCCCATGTTTCTGAATGAGCAGAATACTGTGAAAATTATCACCCAACCAAAAGAAGGTTCAATGCCATCCCAATCAAAATACCCACAACATTGTTCATAAAAATAGAAAAAAGGTATCTTACAATTCATGAGATGCAAAACCCAAAACCCCAACCCCCCAAGCAAGCAAGCAAGCAAGCAAGCAAGCAAGCAAGCAAGCAAGCAAGCAAGCAAGCAAAAAAACCCTTCAATAGCCAAAGCAACATAGAGCAAAAGGAAGACAGTGGATTTTATTATTCCAGATTTCGAGACAGATTATAGAGCAGTAGTGATGAAAATCATATGACACTGGCACAAATCAGAAATGTAAACCAATGGAATCAAACAGAAGACACAAACATTTCTAATTATGGCTATCTGATATTGGAAAAGGGTCAAATGACATATACTGGAGAAAAGAGCTAGAATAGTATTCAGGTGTAAAAAAAATGAAATTTTAGGCAAATGGATTCACCTAGAGAAGACTATGTTAATGAAGGTCACAAGGTTGTGAAATTCAGATGTCACATGATCTTTCTCACCTGGGGTTTCCAGTTACAAATCTTCAGATGTGAGTTTGCAGTAAAGAATAATCACAAAACCCAGGAAAGTAGAAAGAGACACTAGGGGTCTGTGTGTATGTGGGAAGGTAGTTAGTAGGGAACTAGAAGAGCATAGGAAACATGAATTGGGGAATAAAATGAAGGAGAGGAAGGAGGGAGGCCAATTTAGAAGGAAAAAGTGGGACTGAAGCCAAATAAAACCAAGGTTGTTAGGAAAACCTTAGGGAATCATATTATTTTATATTTGCTTAAATTATATACAACACATATAAGTATATTTATATATGGATATATTTTTGTTTTTTCTTAATTTGTTATTATTATTATTAATTATTATTATTATTGTGTGTGTGTCTTTTTTTCTTTTCTTTTCTTTTTTTTTTTTTGAGATTAATTTCTGTGTAATTCTGGCTGCCCTGGAACTAGCTCTGTAGACCAAGCTGTCCTCAAACTCACTGAGGTACGCCTGCATCCTCGGGAGGGGTCCCGAGTAAGCCATCACCGCCTAGCATGTGTGTCTATTTTATTAAAAGTTGGGCTGATAATACTCCCCATAAGAACCACAGACTAATGAGAATCCCAGTAACAAGCACAAGATATGTCCTTTTGAATGGTTGGTCAGGGTATTCCATAAGACTCTGGCAAGGAAAACAACAATGGACATATCTATATCACAGCTCCCATATCTATGGTTCATAGAGCATCATGTAAGAGGGAAACAGAGATTGTAACAGCTAGAAAGTTAGAAGTCAACCTTGAAACAGTCTCTCCTAGAAATGGCTTCATAAACAAGACATGTTAATGTGGGAAAGAGAACAATCTAATACAGTACCATCACTAGACAAAGAACTACAGGTAACTAATGACTACTGGCAGAGGGAGAATTAGACTCTCCAAGGGATGAGACCCCTTTTGTTGTCTAATCCGAAGTGGTCATATTTGAAACCATATGTATACCACTGACACAAACAGACTCAGCAGGTTGTAATTATATTAAGTTGATATTCCAAAGTATATGAGGAAAAATATCTCAAAAGTTCCCACTCATAGGTGAAGAGCTATTGGTAATTAGGAGCCGATGACAGAATCAGTTTTAGCCCAGGGAGGAAACATGGGAAAGGTTATCTAATCCCAAGTGGTCAGCCCTAAACACATATACATATGACCAACACTAAATAGATTTAGCAGGTTACATATATACACACATGGACACACATACACAAATATACACTCTCCCCAATAATAACTGAAGAGGAAGTCATAAGTTTCAAAGGAAGTGAAGAGGACACAAGGAGTTGAGAGAGGGGAGAGTGGTATATAAATACATTACCCATGCATTTGTAGTTCTCAAAAAAATGAGACATCATAACTATGATTTAAAAGATGCCAAGTGCTTTAAGAATGTGGAGAAAAGAAAACACTTAGACAGCATTTGTGAGAATGCAAATGAGTACAACTGTGTTGGTTTCAATATGCTTGGCCCAGGGAGTGGCACTATCAGAAGGTGTGGCCCTGTTGGAGTAGGTATATCACTGTACGCATGATCTTTGATACCCTTGTCATAGCTCCCTGAATCCAGTCTTCTCCTGATGGCCTTCAGATAAAGATATAGAATTCTTAGTTCCTCCTGCACCATTCCTGACTAGACTCTGCCATGTTCCTACCTTGATGATAACGGATGAACCTCTGAACATGTAAGTCAGCCCCAATTAAATGTTGTAGTTCTTATAAGAACCAAGATACTGAATATATAGTTGTCTATAAGTAGAAAAATTATAAAAATATGGCATACAAATAGTTTGGAATAATATTAAGCTCTAGAGGGGATAAGATCTTGTCATCTTCAACAACAGGGATGAATTAGGAGGCTATTACACTAAGTAAAATAAAGCAGACACAAAAAGAGTAATATTATATAAGCTTACTTGGGTGAGATGTAAAGTCAAACCACACAGGTATAAAACAGACTAGTAGCTTTATAATCTGGAAGAAAGGGGCATTTCTTGGCCAATGAGTTTAAAATTACAGTTCAGTAGGGCGAAAATTCCTTGTGTTCCATTGAGCAGTTAGATAACAAGTGACAAGTTATGTATAGGTCCAGAAATGTGGCCTATGTAATTTTCTAAGTTAATAATACCTTACACTTCAATGTAGATACAAGAGAAGACTTTGCATCTTCTTACTATCAGGAAATAGTAAATGTTGTTTGAGGTGACAGCTGTTTTAATTTAATTATTATACCATGTTAAAAAAATATGCCAAACATTATGTTACTTCATCATTATGTACAAGTATTTTCTTTTTTTGAATTTATTTATTTTTTTGTTTTTAATTTTTTTACACTCCATATTTTATTCTCCCCACACACCCTCCAACTGTTCCACATCCCATACCTACCCCCCCCTCTCCACGTGGATGTCCCTGCCCCCACTTCACATGACCTCTAAACTTGCTGGGGCCTTCAGTGTCTTGAGGGTTAGGTGCATCATCTCTGAATGAATACAGATTGTTCAATATGTGTTGGGGCCTCATATCAGATGGTGTACAAATCTCAAGTCCAAGTGGATCAAGGACCTCAACATAAAACCAGATACACTGAATCTAATAGAAGAGAAAGTGGGAAAGGGCCTTGAACTCATTGGCACAGGGGAAACTTCCTAAACAGAACTCCAAATGCTCATACTCTAAGATCAAGAATTAATAAATGGGACCTCGTGAAACTTTAAAGCTTCTGTAAGGCAACGGACATAGTCAATAAGACAAACCTACAGATGGGGAAAAAATCTTCACTAACCCTACATTCCATAAAGAGTTAATATTCAAAATATATAAAGAAATCAAGAAGTTAATCACTGAAAAACCAAAAAACCCAATAAAAAAAATGGGGTATAGAAACAGAATTCACAACTGAGGAATCTTGAATGGATGAGAAGCACCTAAAGAAATGTTCAAAGTCCTTAGTGATGAGAGAAATGCAAATCAAACAACTCTGAGATTCCACCTTACACCAATCAGAATGGCTAAGATCAAAACCTCAAGTGACAACACATGTTGAAGAGGATATGGAGAAAGAGGAACACTCCTCCATTGCTGGTGGAATTGCAAACTGGTACAACCATTCTGGAAATAAATCTGGAGGTTCCTCAGAAAATTGGAAATGAATCTACCTGAAGACCCAGCTATTCCACTCTTGGAAATATACCCAAAAGATGCCCTACCATGCCACAGGGGCACATGTTCCACTATGTTCATAGGGTCCTTATTTGTGATAGCTAGAAGCTGGAAACAACCTAGATGTCCTACGACAGAAGAATGGATATAGAAAATGTGGTTAATTTACACAATGGAATACTACTCAGCTATTAAGAACAAAGACATACTGAGTTTTGCAGGCAAATGGATGGAACTATAATATATCATCTTGAGTGAAGTAACTCAGACCTAAAAGGACATATTCACTAATAAGTGGGTATTAGCAAAAAACAAACAAACAAAAAACAAAAAAAAAAAAACCCAACCAACCAAACAAAAAAAACCAAAAACCCATACAGAATATAGAAGATAGAGTCCACAGAATTCAAAAGGCTCAATAAACTGAAGTGCCCAAGTGAGGACACCTCAGTTCCACTTGGGAGAGAGAAGAAAGCAATCATAAGTGGGGAGGGAGGGAGGGGCTTGGGAGGGAAAGTGGACAGGGTGAAGGACAGTGGGGGGCAGAGGGGAACCTGATCTGGTATTGTGTGAGGGAAAAGGACTGAAGCCCCTAGGGCCTGCAGAAAGAATGGAAACAGGCAACCTCAGAAAATAGGAGGTTGGAGGGGACCCCCCCACCCTGCCCCCCGAGAATGCACCAGAGACCTGGGAGGTGAGAGACTCTCAGGAATCAAAGGGAGAGACCTTAGATGAAATGCCTGACAGTAGGGAGAGGGAACTTGTAGAGCCCACCTCCAGCAGGGAGACAGGGCATCAAGTGAGGGATGGGGTTGCCATCCTACAGTCACAATTCTGACTCATAAATTGTTCCTGTCTGAAAGGATTAGAGGGATGGAAATGGAGAGGACCCTGAGGAAAAGATCCATTGACAGGCCCAAAGTGGGATCCAGGTCAAGAAGAGGTTCCAAGGCCTGATACTATTACTGAGGCTATGGAGCGCTCACAAAAAACGGACCCTCTGAAATGACTGCCCGCTGAAAGACCCAACAAACAGCTGAAAGTCAGATGCAGATATTTACACTCAACCAATGGGCAGAAGCAGCTGACCCCTGATGTTGAATTAGGGAAGGCTGAAAGTAGCTGAGGAGTAGGATAACCCTGTAGGAGGACCAGCAGTCTCAATTAATCTGGACCCCTGAGATCTCTCAAACACTGCACCACCAAACAGACAACATGTACAACTATTTTTTATCAGTTGGAAAAACTCTGAGGTCAGTAGAATGTGTTCACCAAGGAAGTTCTTTATAGTCAGAAATGGGAGTTCATTCATGATAAAGATAAAACGTCTATGCAATATGGACATTGTGGTCCTAGGTTTTGGAACACTGCATAGTCAAGGAAAAATGTAAATTTTTCAAAGATAAAAGTGAGTGAGCTTCAATATTGTCATGTTATGTTTGTGATCCTACCTTTGTCATATATTTGTACCAGGTGCTGCATAATTTTTCATAAAGCAAGTTCTACAATTTGCCTTCCCATGACGATGACAAGAAGAGTCAGATAATTTCCAGGAAGGTGGGCATTCCAAGTCTAGTGGGACCCTGCCAATGATTCCTGGAGTCATATGAAGATAATCTCTCTGTCAGGGGATATCTACTTGTATTTCAACTACATGTTCAAGTCATTGCTGAGGACCTGTGTACTCTCTCTGAAGTGCTGGAATTGTAAATATAGGACTGTTACAAATAATTACACTACATGCAAACTTCTAGACGATATGGTATTTGCTAGGCTTTTAGCATTCTTTCACCAGTATTTACCCAGAATACCTGTTAAGAATGAGTAAAGAAATGATATATGAATTAAGAAAGAGTAAATAATAATTCCTAAGTATTTAAAAGTTATTGAGCCAGGCGTGGTGGCGCATGCCTTTAATCCTAGCACTTGGGAGACAGAGGCAGGCGGATTTCTGAGTTCGAGGCCAGCCTGGTCTACAAAGTGAGTTTCAGGTCAGCCAGGGCTATACAGAGAAACCCTGTCTTAAAAAACAAAAACAAAAAACAAAAACAAACAAACAAAAGTTATCAGCTTCTAAAGACAGTGTGTTCAAGTATGAGATTAAACATCAAATTAATTTTATTTATAGATCACAACACATTTTTGTTTAAAAAATAAAATGAAGTGATTTCAACGTTCTGTTGGGTATATAAATTCTTCTGTGTACTCTCATGTAAGTTCAGTGTTACAGTTTTACTATTAGTGAGGCATAAAAGTCTCTTTTCACCTATCCTTTCTTAGTAAAAGAGACAACAATAGGAAGAGTTACTAAAACCATGTATGTTTGTTTTTTAACCTAACCTGCTAAAGACACAATATAAACATAGGCTTTTCATCCTTTTCTCATTCACTGTTCACAAGCAACTAGTCAGAGAGATATTACCACTATGTCTTAGAGGTGAAGAACCTAGAATTAACTGAGAAAAATTTCACTTTACTTACCCAAGATTCCAAAAGTGGCAGAAACCCAAGTCAGAATTATCCTAAAACAAGTGGCTTACTTATAGAGACAGTTCATGTACACAATATCCTGCCCTACGTGTACAGTTATAAGAGATCAGCCACCCCTTCTTTCTATTCTTATCTAATATTCAGAATGATAATGGGCTCTCAAAGATTATCTGTAATTCTGATATATAATTAAAAACTAGTATGTATAAGCATTTATCTTGGGCAAATTTGTGTTAAGAACTATACTTTCAATGTAAGCCTACTCTGGATGTACCTACTTGCTTGTGTTTGTTCTATAAAACCTTGCTTGTGTTTATTCTATAAAACCTCTTTGAGGCAATGTTGGATGAGGTTAATTTATGGCAATCCTAAATATGTCTAGTTGGTACTTTGTTAATAACTCTTGTTTCCCCCTCCCCTCTCCAAGACAGAGTCTTACATAGAAAGTCTGCTTGGCCTAGGACTCAGGTATCTGCCTGCCTTTGCCTTCTAGAGATGTGGGCAAGCTCAGCTTCATTGAAAGTTCTTTTTTTTTTTTTTTTTTTGGTTTTTCAAGACAGGGTTTCTCTGTATAGCCCTAGTCCTGGAACTCACTTTGTAGACCAGGCTGGCCTCGAACTCAGAAATCCGCCTGCCTCTGCCTCCCTAGTGCTGGGATTAAAGGCGTGCGCCACCACGCCCGGCTTCATTAAAAGTTCTTAAATGGGGCTGGTGAGATGGCTCAGCGGGTAAGAGCACCCGACTGCTCTTCTGAAGGTGATAAGTTCAAATCCCAGCATCCACATGGTGGCTCACAACCATCCGTAACGAGATCTGGCGCCCTCTTCTGGAGTGTCTGAAGACAGCTACAGTGTACTTACATATAATAAATAAAATAAATCTTTAAAAAAAAAACTTCTTAAATGTTGGCAAAAAATGCTAGTGTGAATAAACTGAACATTTCAGCTGAGAATTTAAGTAAACATTTATATTCAATTCTTTGGCCAATTGGCTTATAATTAAAAATACATAAGAGCTCAAATTGTTTTATAATTGTAAACATTTTATTAAGTTCATCTGTAATAAAAATGCTCAAATTTTATGAATAGTAAATGTATTTTATATTTACATAAAAATATTAAACATATAACTCTCATGTGCTATGCAAATAGGCTTTGTTTACTTTTTGTATCATAATTTTAGGTAATCTTTACTATAAAATATAGTTTTCTACAATTCAAATTAATGTATATGACTATACAAGGATAAAGATAATTCACCTTAATCTGCACAAGTGATTAAAAAATGTTTAGACTTATAATCATCAGAGAAATATATGAACATTTGCTTTGAACAAAACCACACATAAATTACATTTTGATTTTTCAATAACAATAAAGTCAATTGGAAAGGACAGATTTTAATCTGAAATGTTACTGTGCATTCTTCTTTTGTTGTAGAGAAGAGTATATGAAAATTTATGCTATGCATTAGAGATCATATTCTCACCCCCGCTTCACATGATTGATGGGTTTCTATTTGACCAGGCATAAATGTGAATAGCAACTGTGAAATGTTTACCAGAGAGACAGAGCTAATTCAACTTCAACCAGCTTCCCCTTTTATTGTCAGCATGAAATTGCTTCTGCTGTAGCAAACTGTTTTTGAAACCACACACAAAATCTTAGCATATAGGTTAAATATAACACAAAGCAACACACACACACAATCATAACACAGTTCTCACAGACAGGTCAGGCAGAGATAGTAACGATTCACAGAAAAGCCCATTCAATAAACAATTTTTGAAATAACACATTTGCTCCAGATGGACATCATTCAGTTCTGAATCACAACTAAACTCTCAAGGATAGAATAGCTCATTGCATAGTCTGTCTTTATATTTTTAAATATATATTATTTATATGTATCACTATATATTTAATATATAAAATATATCAATATTCTAATATGTGATATATTTATAAATATGCATATATATCAGTCTACATAGACCATATACACAAATGCTATTTATTTTCCTAAGTCAGACAATTCTTATTGAATAGGCCGCCTGCCTTGAAAGTCAAAAATTTCAACAGACTTTTATATTTGACAGAAAAAGTCCAGTAGTCCTGACACTCAAAACAGAAAATTATGTTGATTAGAACCCTTGTGTTGTGCTTAATATTCCTTATAATGTTGCTTCTCCAAATGACAATCAATCTGTTTTTCCCACACATAATATAGTGAAACTAGAACTTCTATCTGGAGGCATAAACTCGCCTCCCAGCATCAACTTAACTGATCTGTATTATGGATACAGAGAGGCACAATCCTGGGCAAGTCACCGTACATGGGACTATGAAACTTTACCACCTTAAGGTAATAACGGTCATAAAGGAAGAGGCAGCTGTAAGGACCAACTGAGTTTTGGATCCTATGCCTATGTTTTATGTATACTTTCACCTTTAATGTCTGAAGGAAACTCTAAACGTTCAAATATTTATTTCTACTATATATAGGGACCCCACTGATCAGAAATCTGAAATAACTCAGTAATAAACAGCAGAGTTAAGAATCAAAGCTAGACCTAATTGACTACACACATTATGAAGTAAGTATAAAAATATAAAGACCCAAGGATGCCAATTCTGGTAACAATGGAGTGAATTAAGTCACAATAATTCTTCTGTGACAACAACAACAACAAACAACAACAACAAACTATGTAAAAGTCCTGGACAATGTAAAAGAAAACAAAAGAAAACAAAGCACTCTCTTGACACTATCCTGGAGATACACTTAAAATACACGGACTAAGAGGGAAAAGAGACCAGTGGGAGAGAACTGTGTGAACAACTTTAATGACATCATTGGACACAAAAACACAGGATGGAAGATAAAAATGTTCAACAAGAGCAGGGACAGGGGTGTGCATGATCTAGATACACTGCATATTTATTTGTGGAAATGTCATGATTAATATATGCTAATGAAAGCATTGAATCCGATATTACTTAACCAGAAAGCTTTATTTAGGGCCTTACTTGCTAGAAGGCTCAGAGGCCAGAACTCAGGTAGGTCAGAATAAAGGTAAGCTGGAGATGGAAGTAGGATGGAAGAGAGAAGGGAGAGAAGAGGTGGAGCTTACAGAATCTCACCTATGGGGACCCTGCACTTTAAGTGATGTAAATGCACTGCCTAGGTAAGATGTCTAGAACCCCAGGGACAGGAACATCACAATAGTGCAAGTAGTGACTCTCATTGCAGGAGGTGGAAAGCTGAAGTCTAAATTTCAAATGAACACAGCTATGTGGTAAAGCTTTTCATTCTCCACAAGTCTTTAAAGGTTCTCACAGGAGTAACTCTAGGATCAAGGTAGAATATAAACTCATCTGTTTTATAACATAAAAATAAGCTTCATTAGATGAAGTCAAATAGCTAGTGATCGCACTAAGTTAAAAAAAGAATCAACTTGATACCAGGGAACAAAATATGCTCAAAAAGTAAAACATGTATATTAAATACGTAAGACAAAAATTAGCAGACATGCAAAAGAGCAGGAAAATAACCCAAGATTTATCAAGAAGCAGCAATTAGAAAACAATGATTACCAATACAAATCATTTAGTAGCTATTATCCAAAAAAATTATCATCAGAAATTTCAGCAGGAAAGAGTTTAAAAAAATTTAAGAGCCCTTAAAAGTGGTTAATATGGTAAATTTTATATCTCAAATATGTTACCATGTTAAAGGATTAAAAAGAAATTATATAACTGAAAACTAAAATACTAAAATGAGAAAATATTAGATGGGCTTTAAAAGAATATTAGAGCAGGAGGAAAAACAGCCAATGAACTGGAGGTTAGGAAGACAAAAAATTTTAAAGAACAGTCACTAAAGAATAATTTAAAAATATTAGAGAAATAACAAGGCTTGTAAACTTCACAACCAGGAGTCATCACTGAATTATCATATTTAAACACACATTTGGTGGAAAAAAAAAAACAAGAAAAAGAAGAAATAATTGAAGTAATAAAAAATTCATCATGTTTCGTTATAAAAAAAATCAAATTTTTAGAAATAAATAGGTCAGTATGAAGCCTACAGAAGAAAAAGCAAATAGGTCTAGCTTGTCACACTGCTAAAATCAAAGGGAACAGAGGGAGCTTACACATGGGCATTGTGGCATGGGCCTGTAATCCTTGTAGTGAGGAGGTAGAGGCAGAAGAATTGCAAGTTTGGGGCCAGCCAGAGCAATATGTTGAGATCCTATTTCCAAAATTAAGAAATAAAATATTATTATGACATTGAAATAAAATGTTTAATCATAAATGAACTATATAAACTCAAAATATGTATTGAAAAAAATGAAGGAGTATACTTTGATATACACAGGATATCAGGATATCATAAAGATGACATTTTCAACTAATGAAAGAGAAGATGTTGCTAGGGAACTAACAGAATTCTAGATATAGTTTCATGTATTAAAAATTGTAGGCCATTAACCACCTGCTTTCTGAGTGGATTTAAGGCCCACTACACAGCAGGTATTGTAAATCTAGCCAAGAGCCCATAGTGGAAGAGCTCACAGGCCTCAAGGTTGTGCCTATTACAATTATTTTGCTGAGTGGGCATGGTGTTAAGCTGCTACATTTTTTTTCATTACCCACAGATAAGTATAGATAAGACTAGATCTCATCAGAGAAAACTGTGCAGTGGACAGTGACTGATGCACAAACTCATAACTGGTTACAGTATGCAGAAAGAAGCATCTGTGAATGCTCAGTCACAAATGTGACATCTATGTCATCACCTCAGCCAAGACCTAGGGACCATCAGGGAAGGGGGAGTGGAAAGACTGTAACAGCCAGAGATCAGAGAAGACTGCCACGAAACAGTATCTTCTGGACATGACAGGAGCTTGGCATTTATGAGCACATAGCACCTTTAGTTTTCTGTAAAAGACTTGCATAGGATCAAACCAAGTATATCCAGCATGGAGAGAAGAGGAGCCGGGTTGGGGCGTGCTTTTAAGGGTGTGGTCTGTGTAGATCCACCATGTTCCAGTGCATAGTCCCACATCCATGAGTATACGGGCAGCTGAGACTGGACTCAATGGGCAACGTTAATAAAATTTTAAAAAGGCCACAAAGTTAGAAGTGGTGAGGAATAGGTGCAGATCTGGGAAGAGTAGGGGATGAATAGTATTAACATTTTTGCACATGTGTATGACATTCTCAAATAATTAATAATTTTTAAAAAGAAAAAAACAATTAGTCCATGAGATGAAGAAAAATGTTTATATATTTTATAAACTTGAACATAAACTCCAGAAATTATCATAGAAACACTGATTATTTAAGTCATGCAAAATGTAAAAGTTCAGTGTGGGGAAGTAAACAGAAAAAACAACACAAGGTTGCAGGCAAAGTAAACTACAAAAAATATCCCCAACATAAAAAAATGTCACATCTTATCAGTATGAGATGAACTTAAGAGTAGTAAAAAGAAGTAGAGAGTAGAAATATCACAAACAACAGTTACTAAACTGGACCCATTATGTGGAAAAAGATGTAATGATATCTGCATACAAGTTGTGTTTATGTGACTAGTGTGTTCCCACAGACATCTGGGTTTGGTCAGATTATTTCTGAGATAATAACGTAAATACAGGAGACTTGTGTTACAGGAGGATCAACTTTTACCTTTTACTGTTTTTGTTTCTCAGTTTTATTCCCAATGTATGTGCTGCTTTTGTAATTAAAAAATTAAGCCCAACAGAAATGTATTTCTGAAGAACCCACACCCTAGTAACATGCTGATTGTGCGAATCAATGCTTGTTCAGTTTGGTGGTCACTCCGCTTCTCTGACTATAAATGTTCTAAGCTGAATTCTATTACACTCATAAAATATTTTAAAATGGGAGATGCTCGCTAAAAATCCAGTAAGACTCTGTAATAAGTGAAATAGATAGCTAAATTTTACTTGGGAACTTATTTTATTGCCTTAGCATTTGAAATACAGAGGGAAGAAAGGGATAGTGGTATGGTATTTACTTTTCTGAAGTGAGAACTAACTAGTTTTCTGTCAGATCTCCCTTTCCTTTACTCTGGAGCCCTGGAGGTAACCAGCACCTGTTCTCTAATGTTCATCACACTGAGACCTCCCTTGTGGGTGTTAATAGCACTTCTTACAGGAAGGTGCTCTCTGTCCTGTGAGTGTGGCTTATTAACAGTCAACACTTGCATCAAAGCAGCTACTTTCCATAAGCAAGCCATCAGGTAAGGGACGGGAGTTAATCTTAGAACCCTTAGTTAGTCTTTATCATGTTATAGCAGGTTGTACCCTATAAATAAATGTCAAGAATTTTCTTCTCCAAGACTAAGTATCAAGAAGAACCTGTTTACAATGACCATGAGCAGTGAAGTTCACTGTATCTTATTTTGCCATGTTTGGTTGTTATCTCTTAGAAGCTTGCTCTTTTCTAATGAGAGACAGAAAGGGAACAGATCCAGAGGGGAAGGAAGGTGGAGAGGAACTGGGATGAGTGGAGAGGGGGGACTATAAGTAGCATATATTGTATGAGAAAAGAGTCTATTTCCAATAAAATATGACAAATATGTATAAAATACACAGTTGCAAATTCATTTTGCTAATACACATTTTCTTCATTTGCTTTTGGATGCTTTCTACACTTTAGCTAAATATACACTGTGATTTCTGATTATACTAGCATTTCACTAGTGATATGTGGTCCACTACCAAAATGGAATGCTTTGCAGAACTAGAAAATTAGTGTAAAACCTAATAAATTTGGTACAATTCTAATATTTTATAGGGTCACTGTTGTATTCAATAATTGCCTGTAGTATTAGAATTACATCATTGATAAACCAATCCTCCATATAAAGGAGAATATGGGCCAAATAAAGGAAATTTATTTTTTTTATACAATATATTCTGACTGCAGTTGTCCTTCTCCCTGCTGCCCCACCTCCCCACCCAGCAACTTCCAGGTCTTCTTTCTCTCTTTAGAAAGCAAGTGGGCAACGAATAAACAAATGAACACATCACAAATCTCTACAAAAATATCAGTGAAAGTTACCACAGCAAACAAAGAGTGTAAGCTACTAAATGAGAGCTATAGGCAATCAGTCAGGCCTAAAGAAATGCTTGTAGAGATTTCCTGAAGTAAATAAGCACATCTGTTCATAAAGCATGCCACATCAGGAACAAAACAGCTTTTCAGAAACAGGACAGAAGAAATCAAACTCCTTTGTCTTTATATCCAGCTAAAGACAGAATAGAGGTATAATTAAATTATGTTCCTCTAAAAGGCCTGCTTATACCCTGGTCCCCACTACCTATGAACGGGATCTTATTAGAGCACACTGTGGTTTTGTAGATGTAGTCAAGTTCCTTCCTGCATTAGCTGTAAACCCTAGGCTAATGTGAATTGTGTTTATAAAGAAAGGAAAAAGTGGGTTGTAGAGACAGATAAACAAAGTTCCAGCTGCACAACATGAAACCTGAATTTGGATACCCAGAATCCATGTAAAATGTGCATCTGGTGGCGTAAGGGCATGTAACCCTAGCAGTGGGGTAGGAGTGCAGGGTCAGGCAAATTGCTGCAATTCACTGGTCAGCCAGCCTCACTAAATCACTAGTTTCAGGTCCAGTGGGAGACCCTATTTCAAAATATCAGGTGGAATTTGTCATGGAAAACATCCAGTGTCAAGCTCTGGTCTCCACATACACTGCTTAAATGAATATTCATTTGCACACAACTACATATGGATGCATACATGCATACATACAAACATACAGCACACATATGCATACACACAAAATCTCCCTGATTACTGCATTTGGTGTCTCCAGCTTACACAACTTTGAGAGAATAGTTTCTGTATTTTAAGTCACTAAGTTTGTAGTAGTTTTATACAGTGACCTAGGAAACTCATGATTTCTCTAATCATTTTTACCTATGAATGGAATATTTCTCAAATAATACTAGTTAATGTGGCATAATGTTTTCTCTATTGTGAGTCTTGAATAAACCTCATTTCCACATTTTAAAGCATAAGCTTCAATATTTTTATTGAGATACTTCAATGTGAGCAAATTTATCAGTGCAATAACACATGGTATAAAAAATTATTCATTACAAAAGCTGAGTTTATAAGGAAAAATATTGTTCATCACCTCACAGTAGTAGAAAAATGATAACATCTATTGATTGAATTATGTGTGAGGCTAAATACCTAAGCTATTACTTTTATACCTATATTAGTTAATCCTCAACATTGCACTAATATTAGTATTCAAAAATTAACACTAAATAAATTGGGGGTCAAAATTAGTAACATTTTATAAGGTCACACATCCGGTGAATGCTGTAGTTGAGATTAAGTATCCAGTCATGATCTGCTCTATGAAGCTAATAATTTCTAGCTACATAATATAATTGTCTTTTTAACTTGTAAACGTTTTCAGTACTGTGAATTGCAACTAATCCTGAAATCAAGCAAGATGAATGAAATAATATGTTGAATTATAATCTAAGTATCTTCACATACTAATGATATGGTCATAAATAGAATGGAATTAATCAAGAATACGGGAATGGCTTCTTAATATTGTGGGGAAAAATAAATTAATTTGACAATAATAGGTTGTAGTGGCTAAAGAATAATTAAAACTGGACTGGTAAAGTGGCTCAGCTGGTAAATACTCACTGCAAAGATTTAGGAGCTGAGTTGGAGCCCTGGAACCTGCATGGCAAAAGGAGAGAAGCAACTCGTGCAATGTGTCTCTGACATCTACATATGCACTGAGGCACACATGAATCCTACCCCCCCCCACACACACAAGATATGGTATAAAGATGAGTTAATAAGTTATTTTTGTGTAGATATTAGATGGGCTGTTAATGCAAGAACTTAGTCTACAAAACTATTTTTTTCTGTTAAAAAATTAGTAAAATTCTGGTATGTTTTAAAAATACTATAGTGGTTAGCTATAGTAAACTAAGAAAAGATGTAAAAATCTGTGGGAAAAAAAAGATTTAGAAGCAGTGACTTAGTAAAGTATTTAAGGTTAGGCAAAGATGTTCCTGCTTCTCTGAGCAGCTGACAGCCCGGTGCAGGTGGCCCTGGATGGATGTCTTGTATCTCTTCAGAGGCACAAGGCAACAGCAGCAGCTCCTAAGCTCAGGCATGTCCCTGGCTGCTCACCTTGTGAGCACACACTGCATGACTCCTGTCGCCCTGTGGCAAGGGCAGTGCAGCCTCAAAGTTGGTGCTGATGATTTGACGGCCCAAAGCTTCCCAATCAAACAAGAACTGATTTGGATTCCCCTAAAAGAAAACCCCTAAGCTTCACCCTAGGTTCTTTTGAACATGTGTGCTCTCCTTTAGTTATAGAAAGCATTGCTCTGGGTCTAGCAGGGCAGATGTACTTTCTGAGGATGTTAGGACTATGAGCTGAATTAAAACTAAAAAATTCAAAGCCTGACTACAGTTTCTCCATTTGAAACTTTCATGCTTCCTTACATTTTAAAGAGGAAATCAGATTTCTTTACAGATGGTTGTGAGCCACCATGTGGTTGCTGGGAATTGAACTCAGGACCTCTGGAAGAACAGTCAGAGCTCTTAACTGCTGAGCCAGCTCTCCAGCCACAAAACATTATTTTTTAATTTCATCTTTTTTGTCATCTACTTGGGATTTTATTTTTTATGAATGTGAAAAAGATGGAAGACTGCTTACATGATTTTTTTTAAATTGTCAGTTTCTATCTATGTAAACTTTCCCTTAATGACAATGTAATTAATTTCAATTTTTAAGATGGCAGTTTTCTATACAGCTCTTACTCATCTGAAAATAATAGCATCTGCCAGAAAAGAACCTAGAAGCTATATGCATCATCTTGATGCTACAGACTGATGAACCCAGTGCTGTGGGGGAGGGGATAGAATGTGATGGCTTTTCAAGACTCTCTTGTATACTTGTCAAAAATCGGAGAGGAAAACGCTCAAGTTATTTAAATTAAGAAATGGTACAAATAACTCTAAATTGAGTAGACAATAATTAAACCTCAAAATCTATTTAGTGTTTTCATTTATATTTGTCTAAGATAAATTCAAATGTGGGTAGTTATTTTGTTATTTAAATCCTTTAGCCTGTGTAGTCCTGTAGGTGGGGTAAGCACCCTGAGTAACTTCTGACAGGCAACACACTGAAGAAAAGGAAGTGAAAGACAAGAAATAGACATGTTAACAAGAACCCTACTTGATTTTATATAGTTAAAAGACAGAAAACTCATCCCACAAATATTTCAGTGCTTGCCTCCAAGAAATTGTTGACATCCTCTGTGGCCATCTGCCAATGTGGGCCTTCCTCTGTGCTCTGTGCTTGACGGAGTTAGAAATGTTTCAGGGTTCTGAGGATTGTTGGAAGGAAATAGTCTGTGCTCTTGATTTCTTGTATATTTCTGTGGCGCTGTTAAAAAGCAAACAAGGGAAGATTTACCAACTTTGGACAATTATTCCGTATGTATAAAGATTCACGTTAAAAACTATAAGCTTCTTAAGGAGGTTTGATTACAGTTCTATAATCTGAGTTTCAAACACTGACGGTGAGCTAGTAATGAGGAATACGAAGCTGCAGCAAGCAGGTGATATGACTCCCGGGTTTCACACTAAGGCAAACAAACAACAGCCACCTCTACTTGGATCCCAGGGCAGCCCAGTATAGCCTGAACTTTCACTCCAACACTTAAGCAAAAAATAAATGTTTATTTGGGGTACACAGCAAACAGTTTTAAAAATAAAATTTATGTAGATAATAAAAAAAACAGGGAAGAGTACATTGCATCATCTTTCACAAGAGTCTAATTGGTGCAGCTAGGATATGAAAGTGTTCAAGTCTGGTTTAAGAATCTATATTTTAACAGTTTTGCTAGACTCCCATTACGCTATACTGGTTAGATTATTTGATATTCAATTATCAAATATATACAACATACAAATATAAACAACACATATACTGTTGGTCCTGGAGAGATGATTAAGTCTTGTTTAAAATATTACATAAGAAGATGGCCTAATTGGCCATCATTGGAAAGAGAGGCCCCTTGGCATGCAAACTTTATATGCCCCAGTACAGGGGAACGCCAGGGCCAAGATGTGGGAGTGGGTGGGTAGGGGAGCAGGGTGGGGGGATGGGGGAGGGTTTAGGGGACTTTTCGGGATAGCATTTGAAATGTAAATGAAGAAAATATCTAATAAAAATTGAAAAAATGTTTATTGTATAATCCTTAACTTATATATACCTAGCTTTCCATAGACATATATGAGCAATTTAGACATGTGATCCAACTTCTACCAGTAATGGACCAGTTTGGTACTTTTGAAAAAATAGTACAATGTGGCTGATTTTTAGCTAAGAGAAATAGTTTCATAGATTATGTCCTTCATTGACAGCCCATCAAATTCGGTTGAAAACTTCTGTTTACAATCACCTCCGTCTAGTACCTTGCTTCCGTTAGTCTTTATTATGTGTGTTTTACATATGTTTGTGTGGGGGTGGGGTACATGTGTATCTTAGTGCACATGTGCATGGTTCTCTCTGTGAACCATGTAGTTCTCAGGGCTCCAACTCAGGTTCTAAATCTTTACAGTGATTCTTTATTAGCTGAACTGCCCCCCTCCCACCCACTGGTCTTAATTCTTCTTTAGCCACTACAACCTATCAGTGTCAGATAGCCTTAATTCATGTTTTCCCCACAATATTAAGAAGCTACCCTTAAGGACTCCTTCATTGCTGGTGGGAGTGCAAACTTGCATAACCACTTTGGAAATCAATTTGGTGTTTTCTTAAAAAACTGGAAATAGTTCCACCTCAAGACCCAGCTATATCACTCCTGGGCATATATCCAAAAGATGCTCCACCATCCAACAAAAACACTTGCTCAGCTATGTACATAGCAGCCTCCTTCATAAATAGCCAGAAATTGAAAACAACCTAGATGTCCTCAACTAAAAAATGGATAAAGAATATGTGGAACATCTATACAATGGAACACTATTCAGCTATAAAAAAACAAAGACATCATGAATTTTGCAGGTAAATGGATGGATCTTGAGAATATTATCCTGAGTGAGGTAACCCTGTTCTAAAAGGACATGCACAGTATGTACCCACATCTAAATGTTTATTAGCCATAAAATACTGGATGCCCATGCTACACTCCACATACCCAAGGAGGCTGGACAGGAAGGAGGGTACAAGCAAAGGTGTTGAGTTTCACTTGGAAGGGGAAAAGGTATGGTCATTAAAGACAGATAGAGGGAGTGATCTGGGTAGGAGAGGAGATCATCAAGGGAGATTTCAGGATTGGGTGTGAGAAGGTGCAGGGGGGAATGGCCAGATGTCTATGGGAATGAATGGAAATCTGTAACCAACAGGAGGGTATATAGGGGGTATCTCCACGAAGAGACCTGACATAGGGGAGGAACCCAAGAATCAGTAGGAATATCTTTAGGTGTCACTCACATATTGTGATATGGAACCTGGGGAAGCTGCCTCTTGTGGCCAGGCAGGTGCACTGGTGGAGTGATATGGGCACAAACTCACCCACAAAGCTTTCTACCCCAAACTTAAGCTTGTTCTTTATGTGGGTCCTAAACAACTGGAATGGAGACTACCCCAAAAGCTGTTGCCTGTACTTGGGACATGTTAATAGTTAGCTGTGCTGCCTTGTCTGGCCTCAGTGGGAGAGGAAGTACCTAACTCGGAGAGACTTGAAGTGTCAGGGTTGGGGGATATACAGGAAGGCCCCACTCAGAGAAGGGGATGGTAATGGATGAAGGATTATGGGAAGGGGTGACTGGGAGGGGGTAGTGAGTGGGATGTAAAGTAAATAAATGAAAAAAAGAAGCCACCACTAGTTCTTCATTAATTTCAGTCTATTTAATGTCTACATCATTAATAAGCCAATCATTAATAAGCCAAAGAAGATACTTCGATTGTAATTTGAAATCTTATTTCATTTGTTTCCCATAATTTTAGGATTACATACAATTTATAGTAGTCATTAGAGAAAATTAAGAAAAGATGTTAATGTGCGAAGAAAAATTCTGAGAAAAAAAAGACTTAGTAATTTATAGTGAAGTTTAAAGATTAAACAGAGATGTCTCTGTGCTGTTGATTGGCAGGGTAGATGGTTCCTGGTCATTCAAGAGGTTCAGGAGCCTCTGCTAGAAGACAGCCATGGAGATGATCCCTTCCAGACCTCAGGAAGCTCAGGGACTGCACAGAAGTGAGAGGCATGTATAATGCAACTGCTTTCATATTGCTAATTAGGATTTCCTAAAAGTTCACCAAGAACTGCAGAGTATTTTCAAATATGATACACACACACACACACACACACACGACAAAATATATTTAGATTATAGGAAGTAAAAATAAGCAGATTTGTACAAATACCTAGATTCACCCATGTATACACCACATACATCCTCACATCTTCCTTCTTTCTGATATGGCCATCCCTTGCCTTTCCCACTCTTCAGATACTTGGCATATTTTAAGACAGAAATTCACAGCTTTTTGTGTAGGGTGGCACTCTGTCCACTTTGTCACACAGGAGTCTGTCCTGTCTCACACCTCAGAGGAAAAGGAAGACTGATCTTTGCACCACTTAAGAGATGACTGGTAATGAATTTGTCTTTAAAGTCACATTTTAACACAGAAGTGCTTTACTTCCTCTCCTCAGAGTGTAAACAGCACAAATGCACTCTTGAATGGCTCCTTCTATACATCTTGTTCATTTGTCTTCTAAACTCTAGGGGCCAGATTATTTTGTGATTTAGAGTATCTCAAATTTGAGAAAAGAGCTTTGATATATTTGCTATATAGTAGTAAATACCAGCCAATACCAGGCAGCAATTCATAATAAACATTCCTTCAGTTGATATTTAGGCTCTGATTTCACTTAAAATTCATGATATAAAGTACTCTAAGTACTTTGTTAGCTTTTAGCTATAAATGAGTTAACATGAAAAAAACAACTTACATTTCTAACCTTTGTGCCTTCAGAGTGGCTAGATAGACGTGAGTTAACTCCATCCATGGAACCACAAAACATCAGAAATAGTAGATACACTTAAAAGTTATAATCTCATATTTATTCCCATGCTTTACTGTGACTGGAACATAACCTTGTCTCCAGTCCTAGTGCTCAACAGACTTAAGAATGAAAGCTGTAGAGAACTGAAGGTTTAAATTCCTTAGGAAACATAGGTAGTAGTTTATAACCCACAGGTGTCTGGTTGTTTCTGGGTTTGCACATACTCCCTTCTACAGAGAATTCAGGTACTGAGTGAAATGAAGATATTTAGGAGTGTGTGGATGTGGAGCTTCTCATCATCTCACCTACTGACTCTTCTATCATGTCTGCCGCTGCCACTCATATGCACCCCAATCAGATGCATACTCTGCTACTAATTATTTATTAAAAATTATCATATCACACACGCGTATGCTTGTTCAGTTCTTTCACATCTCAATTTTCATTCCCCACTTTTTCTGTTTAAAATTTTTTATACTTTACCTTAAAATAAACATATATAACATGTAGACAAATACATATATTTTAAATAAAATTTTCCCATCTAGGCTGACAATGCTCTCTCCTTTGCAAGAGTCAAAGACCATCTAATGGAAAACCCTAATAGTAGGTATATATGAGCTCTCTTTTAAGCTGTTGGTCAGGGTTGTCCAAGAGACACTCAAACATTACAAGGTATTGCTATTCTTGGTTGGCCCCAGCATGTACTTCAGATGCAGGGCCCAGAGGCCCCTGAGCTGGAGCTGACCTGAAAGACTCCTTAAGGAATAACTTTCATGGTATCAGAAGCCACAATGTAAACTTCAAAAGAAAGTCCTACCTTGCTATGGCACTTACAAACCACAATCCCAAGGGTACACATGTCTTGGTGGCAGCCAAAAGCTCTCTAACTGCACTTAAGTCTCACTCAACAGGAGAAAGATCATGCCTGATAACGGAAACCTAGCCAATTACCCAGAACTAGTGAAGTCATGGATTTTGGAGGAGAATCTACAACCATCACTTTCCTAGACCAGGACAAATCCTAACTACATTTGGAGTACTTGTTATTATTATATTAACCAATACATATAGATCTCATCCCACATCAAAGTAACCTCTCTTTTTAACTGACAGAGACCACAAGAGAGAAGCATAACCATTCAAAATGCAGAGTAGTAGAACCTGTCCCAATGCAAATATCTACAACAGAACCCTGGCATCTAAAACTTAAGGAACATTGTAGAAGAGGTGGCAGACAAATTTAAGAAATAGACTTCCCAGAGGAGAAAACATTGAAAAAACACATACCAGTAACATATAGACAGAAGAAGTTGTATTTTTTTCTTTTTTTTTTTTTTTTTTTTTTTTGGTTTTTCGAGACAGGGTTTCTCTGTATAGCCCTGGCTGTCCTGGAACTCACTTTGTAGACCAGGCTGGCCTTGAACTCAGAAATCTGCCTGCCTCTGCCTCCCGAGTGCTGGGATTAAAGGCCTGTGCCACCATGCCCAGTGAAATTGTACTTTTATATTTAGGAACACATGAATACTACAAATGCATATATTCATATAACAACAATTAATGAAAAAAGAAGCCATGAATTTGGAAAAGAACGAGGGGTATTTGGGAGGGTTGGAGGGAGGAAAGAAAAGGAAAAAATGATGTAATTAAGTTCTTCACCCAGAGCTCCCAGGGACTAAACCACCAACCAAAGAGTATATATGGAGAGATCCATGGCTCCAGATACATATGTAGCAGAGGACGGCCTTACCAGACAGCAATGGGAGGGGAGGCCCTTGGTCCTGTGAAGGCTTGATGCCCCAGCGTAGGGGAATGCTAGAGTGGTGAGGCAGGAGTGGGTGAGTAGGCAGAGGAGCACCCTCATAGAGGCAAAGGGGATGGGGGAGAGGGAAGATGGGATGGCGGATTTGTGGAGGGTTAACCAGGAAGGGGGATATCATTTCAAATGTAAATGAATAAAATGCTTAATTTAAAAAAGCAGTATCAAAAACTTGCAAGAAAATAAAAACATCACACACACAACAGTAACTGGCCTCCAAAGTCTATGCAACATGAATTTCTATACAACTCAATTAACTTTATAGTTAGAATAGACATTTGTAAAGGAAGCTGTGGTGTTTTACAGGAATTTTTATACTTATACTATTATGTATTTTATGCACTTATGCACCCAAACCAAATCATCCATGACAGAATTAAAATTAGAACACCAATTAGCTTTATATCCTTATTCATTTTCTGTACTCAGTCCTTTCTCGACCCTTATGTTTAGCCTTTCTTGTTTTCTTTTCAGGTTATGCTGTGCCCACATATACGTTTGTTTTATATAAGCACTAATAAGTATATATATATATATATGTGTGTGTGTGTGTGTGTGTATACACACACACACACACACACACACACACACACACACACATACATATAAAGTACATGTAAAGGACAGAGGTTAAACCTGGATATTGCTTATCAAAAGTCACATCTCATTTTGTCAATTTGTTTATTTTTCGAGATTATAATATATGCTGGTTAGTTTTTTGTCAACTTGACTCAAGCTAAAGTCATTAGAGAGGAGGAAGCCTCAATTGAGGAAATGCCTTGAAAAGACAGGTGAGTAGACAAGCCCTGCATCCTCTTAGTGATTGATACAGGAGGGCCCAGGGCATTGTGGGTGTCGCCTTACCGGGGTTCATGGTCCTGGATTTTATAAGATAGCAGGTTGAGCAAGCCATATGAAATAAGCTACCAAGCCGCATTCTTCCATGACCTCTCTATCAGTTCCTGCTTCCCAGGTTCCTGGAATGTTTTTGAGCTCCTGTCCTGACTTCCTCTGGTGATGAACAGTGAAGTGCAAGAGTCAAATAAACCCTTCCTTCCCAAGCTGCTTTGGTCACAGTGTTAACACAGCAACAAAACCCCCAAGACACACTCCTTCCCTTTCTTCCTCCAAATCCTCTCATAACCCCTCCTTGCCATCTTTTGAATTCACGGTTTGTGTTTTTTTCATTGTTGTTATATACATATACATATACATATACATATACATATACATATACATATACATATACATATCCTAAGAACAACCTGACCAGTCTGTATAATACTACTTTTATCTATGTTCTTAGGGCTGATGATTTAGTATGAATAACCAGTTGGTGTAGTCTTCCCTGGGAAAGCCTATTTCTCCCATTCTCAGCATGCCTTAGTTGCCTGCAGTTCCTTATGCAGGGCTGAAACCTTCTGGGTTTCCTCTGTCCACTTTGGCATGCCTATTGTTCTTGCTCAGCTCATGCTGGGAAGTCATGCTGGGAAGGCTTTGGGGTGTAACTACTGACTTTCTGAGTAGACACAATCTCACAACAGACATCCTGATCCTCTGACTCTTAAAATCTTTCTGCTCCCATCTTCTGCAATTCTAAAATGTTCATGGAGTCTTAGGAACGGGAGTGTTTTGTAGCTGTATCCACTGGAACTAGGCTCTATAACTCTGCAATTTGATTAATTATAATTATGCCTTTCTGTAATGTTCTTCGTCTGTGGTAAAGAGAACTTTCCTTGATATGGTGAGAACTATACTTATATGTTCATAAAAGGTCTAGTATTCAGAATTTAGTTAGGGATTATGCTGGTTTAATAAAGTGGTAGTTGTAGATTCTCCTTCAAGATCAGTGACTTTATTATTCCTGGGTTGCCCTAGCTTGTTGAGGGAGACTCTTGTCAAATTAGAGAGCTGCTGTTTACTGCCAAGGCAAGCATGCTACCACTACACCCATAAGATTATCAGGGTTTGCTGGTCACTGCCATTCATACATGTCATAGCAGGTTAGGTAGTATTTCTGGTTGCTTCATTCCTTTGGAAGTATGCTTGGTGCCTTCTAATCACAAGGCCTCTAACCATGGGCTCCTGGATTAGAGTAAGTTCACTGTTGAGTAAGCATTTGGGATACTCCTGTCTTTGTCTCTCTAGTGCTAAGATTAGCAGCACATGCCATCATGCCATCATATGGGTGCTAGGGGCTGAGTTCAGGTAATCTCATGCTTGAATAGCAATCACCACACTGATGGATACATCTCTCCAGGAATCTACTTTTTAAAATTATGTAACTATTTACATACTTATTGCTTTGTCTTCCCTAAGAAAATATTAAGCACCATTAGGGATTTAGTATTTATAATAATTCATAAAACAATCCCTGGTTAACTTGATGGTACACATATACTTTAAAATAAATGAATAAACAACCGAAGAATAACCTTAATGTTGAACTTAAATAAAAAAGCTTAAAATGCTACCAAAGATATAAAGAAAAGCATATAAAGACAAATTACTTATACCAATTATCCCAGAAGGGCTTCATAAGTTATCGCTTTTAAAGTGTACTCTCATGCTGAGCTGAATTTTTAGAGATTTTAGAATCCATCAGTACATGTACATGTCATTTTTCCTAGTGAAATGATATCACTTTCTCTTTGAAAATAACTTTTCTCTGCTTTATATCTGCTTTAGAATCAATTTATTTATTTATTTATTTATTTATTTATTTATTTTAAATGTGATTTTCACATTTACAAACTCTTTGAGAAGACATATTTATCATATGGCACAAACACTGCCTCAGTATTTTTGACTTCTAGTGTGAGCAGAAAATAGACATGGAGATTATATAACTATTAGAAAATTTAAGTGTTACAAGGGGATACAAAGTAAAGAAGAAATGATAATTTAAAATAGAATTATCAAGACATGGCAAACAGTCCATTTCAGCTACGATGAGACTGGAGCCAGAGAAGTAGAAGCAGAGAAGTCTGAGCAGAGAGCAAGTTCCTAGCTCAAAACTAAATGAAAGAAAACAATAAGGTAAGGTGACACAGAACTGTCAGAGCAGGATTTATCAAATACACAACACCAGGGCCAGTATTTACAGGGAGGAGGGAATTATCTACATAGTTAAAAAGAGATACCACTCTTGGGCACCAGATGCCCACCATGTCACAGGCACATGTGATCCACTATGCTCACAGTGACCTTGTTTTTGATAGCCAGAAGCTAGAAACAATCCAGATGTCCCACCATAGAAGAATGAATACAGAAAAGTGGGGAGAGAGGGAGAGACCTGAGAGGTAAAGTGGATGGGGGGTTGGGGTGGGAAGGAGAATCTGATCTGGTTTTGGGTGAGGAAAAAGGACTGAATCCCTGAGGGCCAGCAGAAAGAATGGAAACACGCAACCTCAGGAAATAGGAGGTTGTGGGGACCCTCCAGAATGCACCAGAGACCTGAGAGGTAAGAGACTCTCAGGAATCAAAGGGAGGGACAGTAGGGAGAGGGAACTTGTAGAGCCCACATCCAGCAGGAAGACAGGGCATCAAATGAAGGATGGGGTTGCCATCCTACAGTCACAACTCTGATCCATAATTGTTCTTGTCTGAAAGGATTACAGGGATGGAAATGGCGAGGAACCTGAGAAAAAGAAGATCCATTGACAAGCCCCAAGTGGAATCCATGTCAAAGGGAGGTACCAAGGCCTGATAGAAGCAGTTGACCTCTGTTGTTGAATTAGGGGAGGCTTAAGGAAGCTGAAGAAAAGGGCTATCCTGTAAGAGGACCAGTAGTCTCAATTAATCTGGACCCCCGAGATCTCTCACATACTGGACCACAAACCAGCCAGCATACACCAGCTGACATGAGGCCCCCCAACACACATACAGTAGAGGGTCTATGTTCATTCAGAGATTATGCACCTAACACTCAAGAGACTGGAGGCCCCAGAGAGTTTAAGAGATCAGATGGGGTGGGAGTGGGGACATGCATGTGGAGACAAGGGGGTGGGGAGGAGATGTGGGTTGTGGAACAGTCAGAGGGTAGATGGAGGTGGGAATAAAATATGGAGTGTACTGAAGAAATGTTCAACATCCTTAGTCATCAGAGAAATGCAAATCAAAACAACACTGAGATTCTACCTCACACTAGTCAGAATGGCTAAAATAAAAAGCCCAGGTGACAGCAGTTGCTGGTGAGGATGTGGACAAAGAGGAACACTCCTTCATTGCTGGTGAGATTGCAAATTGGTGCAATCACTCTAGAAATCAGTTTGGTGATTCCTCAGAAAATTGGATATAGTACTACTGGAGGACCCAGCTATACCACTCCTGGGCATATACTCAAAAGATACTCCAACATATAACAAAGACACATGTTCCACTACGTTCATAGCAGTCTTATTTATAATTGCCTGAAGCTAGAAACAACCCAGATGTCCTTCACCGGAGGGATGGATACAGAAAATGTGGTACATTTACACAATGGAGTACTATTCTATTCAGCTATTAAAAATGATGAATTCATGAAATTCTTAGGGAAAGGGATAGAACTAGAAAATATCATCCTGAGTGAGGTAAAACAATCACAAAAGAACAAACATGGTATACACTCACTGATAAGTGGATATTAGCCCCAAAGCTCCAAATAACCAAGATACAATTTAAAGACCACTTGAAGCTCAGTAAGAAGGAAGACCCAAGTGTGGGTACTTTGGTCCTTCTTAGAAGGAGAACAAAATACTCACAGGAGCAAATATGGAGATAAAGTATAGAGTAGAGACTGAAGTATAGGCCATCCAAAGACTGTTCCATCTGGGGATTCATCCTATAAACAGTTACCAAACCCAGACACTATTGTGAATGCCAAGATGTACATGCTGAAAGGAGCCTGATATAGCCGTCTCCTGAGAGGCCCTGCTTGAGCCTTACAAATACAGAGGTGGATGCTCAAACACAACCACTGGAAGGAGCATGGGGTCCCCAATACAGGAGTTAAGAGAAAGGAATGAAGGAGTTAAAGAGTTTTGCAATTCCATGGGAAGAACAACAATATCAACCAACCAGACCCCTCAGAGCTCTCAGGGACTAAGCCATCAACAAAGGATTACACATGGCTCTCGAGCTGCATATGTAGCAGAGGATGGCCTAGTCATGCATCAGTGGAAGGAGAGTTCCTTGGTCCCATGAAGGCTCCATAGATGCGCCAGTGGAGGGGAATCGAGGGCAGGGATGTGGGTCTGGGTGGATAGAGAACACCCTCATAGAAGCAGGGAAGGGAGAATGGAATAGGGGGTTCTCAGGACTGGGGAAACCAGGAAAGAAGATGACCTTTGAAATGTAAATAAAGAAAATATCCAATGAAAAAAGTAAAAAAAAATGGATTGTAAAAAATTTAATTAATTTAAAAAGCCCCTCCAAAGAAACAACAACAACAACAAAAAAAAAACAAACAAAAAAGAACTATCAAGAGGATACTTTAATTCAGGTAATTATAATTTGCAGTTATATAGAAGATGAAATTATCATGTAAATATATATAAAATTTTATGGAATAAAATAAAAAAAAAAACTAGAAAATGACAGGAAGAATGGATACAGAAAATGTGGTTCATTTCCACAATGGAATACTACTTAGCTATTGAGAATGAGTTTTGTAGGGAAATAGATGAAACTTGAAAATTTCATTCTGAGTGAGGTACCTCAGACCCACCCAAAAGGACGTGCATAGTATGTACTCACTAATAAGTGGATACCAGCCAAAAAAAATACAGAATACCCAGGATACAATCCACAGAACTCAAGAAGGCTAACAAGCTGAAGAGCCCAAGTGAGGATATCTCAATTCCACTTTGGAGGAAGAAGAAATTAATCATGGGGGGAGGGGGCACAGGGATGGAGGGACCTGAATGAAAAAGCAGACAGGGAGGGGAAGAGGGGAGCATGATCAGGTATTGGGGGGGGGGGACAACACACAGGACCTTTTTCCCTTACTGCTTTCAATATTCTTTCTTTGTTCTGTGCATTTGGTATTTTAATTATTGTATGAGAAGAGGAATTTCTTTTCTGGTCCCATCTGGAGTCCTGTAGGTTTCTTGTATGTTTATGGGCATTTGTGGGGGAACACTTTCATACAGGCAAAAGAGACGGGGGAGGGCAGATGTGGGATGGGGGTTAGTAGAGGGGCTAACTGGGAAGTGGGATATCATTAGAGATGTAAATAAATGGAATGATCAGCACAAAAAAATTTGAATCTCATTTTAAAAGAATTTTTTTTTTGGTATGGAAATACAAAAGAGCCCAAGTTCACACACACACACACACACACACACACACACACACACACACACACCAACAATAACACAGCAAAGAACAACAAAACAAAACTCCCAAACCTAGTAAAACCATTAATTGCTAATTAAAAATTTAAGAGAAACCAGATTTTAAGTACTTGTACTCTAATAGATTCTGGAAAATAGAGTACTATGTGGAGAGGGAGGTAGTTACAGTCTCTTGCCTCAAAGGGTGTATCAATTGTTGTATCTGGTTCAAATAATGACAAAAGTATACTTTGTATGAAAGCTAAGTTTTATACTGCTATTGAAAAATAATTTTTTATATCTCTATTTCTGATTTTAAAATAAATCATAATTAAAGTTTGGTTTTACAGCCCCTCATTTCACTTTACAAGCCTTCCAGAGATGAAGGACAGTGGCCCATTTCTTAGGTCATATATTGACAATGTCCAATGTAGTAAGTAAATTTTAATATGCCTTTTCTGGTTTGTATAGCTCATTTGAAAAATTTCAGATTCCGCTGGGATTTGTCGTTGTGTACACAGGTAAGCAGTTACACACCAATAAGTCTGAATGAGAGACCATGTGGGAGGGAAAAGTGGCAAATTTAACTCTAACTGAGGGAGCACAGTAATTATTTATGAGGCTGCCCTTTCTACTTACCTTGAGTGTCTTAATTTCTATAGGTATTTTCTACACCACACAGCCTGCAATATCTATCTTATGGAGGCAGAATTGGACATCTCTGATGCTCTCCTAAAAAAGAAGTATAAGAATACATGAGCAAGTGTAGAGATGAATGAATTTCATTTATTTAAATAGAAAAATCTTCAAGTTATGAATTTCTTATTAAAGAAATAAATTAATTTAATTATCTAAAGCAAGGAGAAGCTAGGTCTATTTTAAGTAAATAAATAAATCTAAAAATTACATTGAAATTTCTCTTTAGAAAACTCAGGCAGTTCTGTTCAATACAGATTTTATTGGCATTTTCTCTCTCATCGTTTATGCATTTGAAATTTATTGTATACTGGGTTGGAGTGGTGTGTGGTGGATGTCCAGTATTCATGTACTACGGAGGTCAGAGGACAACCTGCTGGAATCAGTCCTCTCCTGTCACTATGTGGAATCTAGCGATGGGGCTCAAACTGCTAAGCTTACTGGCAAGCTCTTACAGGCAGAGCCTTGTCCTGAGTCCCTGATGCAGACTGAGATGCATGTCACAGGGGGAGCAGTTTCTATAGTGCTTTTTAACTATCCAGATTCTGTGTAAATGTTTGGTTTGAGACTGTAATTTAATTACAGCATTTTTCTCTTTCCTTTCCTCCCTTCAAACCTTCCCATATACCTCTCAGCTTGTTTTCAAATTCATGGCCTCTTTTTTCATCAATTATTATTGCATGCATATATGTTTGCACCCCCCCCCCATCCTAAATATGACCTGTTGATTCCATGTAATATTTCTATGTAAATTTTCAGGGCTGACTGTTTGTCACTGGACAGCTAACTGGGACTCTTCTCCATCTCCCAGATTTACTCAGTTCTATTTTAAGAGCTTGATAAAAAAATTACTAAGTTCAAATTTTCTGACTTGTGCAAAAACTAAAACTCTATTCTTATCACATGAATTCCCCGATCAGTATTTTATACCATCTTAGGAAAGTTTGGCAGAAAAAGTTTTTTTTTTAAAAGATAATGAATGTGATTGACAAATGTATTTATCCAGAGAATATACCCTTTACTAAAAAAGCTTTTTTCTTATTACCTGACAGTACAATCGTGGAGAAAATTTTAATTTTACAGGGCCATTCCTTTAACAGGTGGTTTTAGAGTCTACCACGTTTCAAGTTACACAGAAATGAATTTAAACCATTGTTGCTTTTATTCATTATTACTGATTCTTGTGTTTGTGTCTACACTTTAAAATACTTGAGATATTTCTGAAAATACGAAATGAGGTTGTTTGTGAGCTATTCTGACTTAAATTTTATGATGCTAACAGTTTATATTAAAAATCACAGACTAATTCCAAATGCAGTATTCTATATGCCTTAAAATCCATTCAATATGCCTGAACCATGAAATATAAATTTATAGTTTTAGCATATTTCCAATTTCTTGTAAAATATGCTTTCTTAAAACATTTCTGCACATCTAATTATAAAATTCTGAACTGTGTAGAGGAAAAACCATGCTTTCTTGTCTCCCACAGCCGTAGTAGTGCAATAGCTGTCTGTCTTCCATAGCTATAGAAGAGCATCTGTGCAAGTCTCAAAATCCTAATCATATGTATCCTAAAGGTAACTTTAAAAACATTTTAATTTACATTTCAATGATTTAATCCATACATTATCATAGTAAGCAATTAATTAATAAAAAAATCCCAGCAGTTTAGTGTAATAGTAATTAAACATCTGAATAGATAAAAATATTTGTAGATTATGCCTCCTTTATAAAGGCCTCCAATTTTTTAACAAAAATTTTAATCATGCAATCCATAAAGGATTTCTGTTTAGAACTGTTTTGTGAAGGAGAATAATTTTATCTGAGCATATGCAAACTGCTGTTTAATAGAGTGAAGACCATTAGAATGTTTATTCTAAATTATTCTATCAATGGACCTTGAATTAGTATGGTTCAAATGTAACTGTGACATCTTTGTAGTAAAGAGCAGAAGACCCTATATGTCTATGACCCGCTGAAAAATTCAAATATGACTGTGATTCTTGCCCACTGACATTTTCTTCAGCCCTCTTGCCATATGTTTACATAATCTGGCTTCAATAGGCACTGTATTTAAAATATAGAGGAACTGAAGTTCCTTTCATGTTGATAGTCTTTAGGTTTCACAAAGAACTAATAACAAATGAATTATGTTTGTAAAAATAAGCAATATTTTTTCTTTTCTTTCCTAACCAGTATTTTCTAAAAATATTCACTCCATATGGACAAACTCTTTGGTTGGAATAATCTGTTTGGTCCTGATAGAACTGTTCCCTCACCTACAAGGGCAAGCGGCTTTGAAATGCAATGCCCCTGCCTTACCCTTTCCAGCGCTAGGAAAAGAGGCAGTACTGTCATGTCCAATCCAATGGTATACTTTCATTATACTCATTATTTTGGGAAAACTAGTTAATTTAGGGTTATGATAATCTTCTAGTATAATCAGATTTTCAGAAAGTAATTGCAACATATTTCCAAACACAGTTACAGAGAACATTCATATGTGGGTGGAGAGACAAAGGAAGGGGGTGAGGGGGAGCAGGGGGAGGAGGGGGAAAGAGAAGGAGGAGGGAGGAGGGAGGACTAGGAGGAGCGAGGAGAGAGAAATGACCAGGTGATTATATGCTTGTTGACATGGGCATGTGTATGCCAAGTACTACACTACCTCAGCCCCATGAACTTGCAAAGCTTTCCTTGGGTGAGGTTCACTGGGATGGCAAAGCTTTCCTCTAACCCGAGTGTGATTATTGACAGTTTGTGCAGAAAATGTCCACAACAGCTTTCTCCTCTGTTTATGGTCTTAAGACTGTGCCCCATAGAGACTTTGCTGACTTGAGTTTAGTGAAACCCACTTCCTTTCTAAGCTGTATATAAACTTTCTTGTTTTTGTGTATGCAGTAACTATGTCTCCTTTTTTAAAACCATGGGACCACCCACCCACCCTTGAAAAACTGGACCCAGAATTATTCCTGTCCAAAAGAAATTCAGGGACAAAAATAGAGCAGAGACTGAAGAAATGGCCATCCAGTGACTGGCCCAACTTGGGATCCATCACATGGGCAGGCACCAAACTCTGAGACTATTACTGATGCTATGTTGTGCTTGTAGACAGGAGCCTAGCATGGCTGCCGTCTGAGAGGCTCTACCAGCAGCTGACAGAGACAGATGCAGATACAGCCAACTACTGGACTGAGCTTGGGGACCTCTATGAAAGAGTTAGGGGAAGAACTGAATGAGCTAAAGGGGATAGCAACTCCATAGTTAGAACAACAGTATCAACTAACTGACCCAGACCCCTTAGAGCTCCCAGAGTTGAATCACAAACCAAAAAGCATACATGGGCTGGTCTGTGGTCCCTGGTACATATGTAGCAGAGACCACATATGAAAGAGCCAACTCACCTGATCTCAGTATTTTTCTGTCCCTACATCTGTCAGTTTGTCCATCATTTTCCTTGATGCCACTGTTAAGTTAATCACTGGAGTCATGAAGAACACTGTATATATGGACATTCTATTGTTAGGTTTGTTGACAAAATAAATTACTGAGCCAACAAGATTGAAGTTCACTGAATAGGTTGGTAATTTGACCCATTACTTTTACTTCTCTAAGGTCTTTTTTCCAGATCTCAAAAATGAGGTTTTTGAGCCGGGCGTGGTGGCGCACGCCTTTAATCCCAGCACTCGGGAGGCAGAGGCAGGCGGATTTCTGAGTTCGAGGCCAGCCTGGTCTACAAAGTGAGTTCCAGGACAGCCAGGGCTAAAGAGAAACCCTGTCTTGAAAAACCAAAAAAAATGAGGTTTTTGTAAACAATTATAAAACAAACACTCAAGGCTGAACAAATAAATAGATTGTAGGAATCAACAAGGTAATAGGACAAGATTATGTAAGTATAAGTATTTACATTAAATTTACAGTAATTTTAAAAAATTCAAATGTTTTACAAATGAAAAACAGTCAAGGAAAATGTTATATCTAAAAAAAAACTTGGCACAAAGCATCCAAGAATCTGGAAATATGCAAAAAGACAAACTCTATGAATATGATATGAATGGATAGAGGAAAGAGAAGAAACAAAGGTCAAAGAAACAGAAAACAAAATCATAAGTGAAAATTTGAAACTTTCCCCAATGTAATCAAGAACAAGGTGCCTATCAAGTTATACAAAGATACAGAGCACCAAATAGACAGATGAGGATCAGAGAGGAAAAAAAAAAAAACTCCCATGACACATAATAATCAAAACATTAGATATCCAGTACAAAAGAAGGCTGTAAAAACCTCATGGGAAAAAGACCAAGTCCTGTATAAAGGTAGGCACATTAAAATAATACCTAACTTCACAAGGGAGACTCCAGAGGCCAGAAAGAAACTACAGATGCTAGCCTAGATTTTAGGACTCAGCAAAATGATCAACAATGATAAGCAAAGAAACAAAAATATTCCAAATAAACCCCTAAATCTACACAATTTTAGTTCACTAAATCAACTCTACAGAAAGCATTAGAAAGAAAGCTTCAGTCTGGAGGGGTTAACTATATCAAAGAAGACAAAAGTAATAAATAATCCCAGAACTGTCAACAGAAAAGGGGGAGTTAAAAATAATAAGAGGAATTTATAAACAGTACTAATTAATTACACTCCATATCAATGACCTTAATTTCTCAATAAAAACACACCGACTAACAAATTGGATTAGAAAAGAGGAGGATATATCCTATACATCAAAAACACATGTCACCATCAATGACAGATGTCACTTCAGGGGAAAAGAATGGAAACAATGTATACTAAGCAAATGGATCCAAGAAGCAAGCAAACATAGCTATTTTCATAACTTGACAAAAAGATTTTAAGCCAAGACTAATCAGAATAGATAGGCAAGGACACCAAATACTCATTAAAGAAAAAATCCACTGTGGGGAACAGGCGCAGCCACATGGGCCAAAGTTGGCGCCTTGGCTCTATGTCAAGCCCTGCGACCTCACTTGTTTATCCCAGTCTCAGTCATGTGCAGTAAAAGCAGCACGTGTAACTCTTTGGGGAGATAGCACAACATCTCGGGATACCATTCTATCAGCCAATCCTGCATGCTGCCTTGGATGTATGCGTCTATGATTGGGTGGTGTGAAGTGGCTTGTGAATGGGAGTATAAATTGAGGGCAGCCCCAGATGAGGTAGGCCAGAGACCAGAGACCACCCAGAGGTCTGAGACATGTGGGCGTGAGACAATCCACTGAAAATTTCATAATTCTAAACATTTATGCACCAAATATAAAGATACCCAAGTTCAAAAACAGGAACTATACTACAGGCTAAAACCACATATTGCAAATCCTGCTCCTTGCCTGGCCACAGTGATAGATGGTGACATTGAGATCATTGAGACAAAAAAAATCAAGCAGAACAGATTAAATAACAACACGAATCAAATGGGTTTAACAGATATTTACAAAACATTCAATTTAACACTAAAGAATATGCTTTCTTCTAATCAGCTCATTGCTTGTAAGCCATTCTAATAAATCTTATGCGCACCTCACATATATACACATACATTTCACTCTATCAGTTCTACTCCTCTAGAGAATCCTCCTAATACACATTAGTATAGTTTGATCATTTCTACCATGTTTCCTCAATGCTCTCTTCAATTCATCTTTGAACATCTTGTTTAAACATTGTTAAATATGCATACATATATATACATGCAAATGAAATTTATTCATTATTTTATGTGTATGAGTGTTTTACCAGTATGTATGCATGTATGTGCACATTTGTTCCTGGTGTCCATGGAGGTAAAATAGGGCATCACATTCCCCTGGAATTAGAGTAATAAAAAGTAGTGAACCTTCATGTGGATAGTAGGAACTGAATCTAGGTCATTTTAAGAGCACCAAATGTTTTTCAGTACTGAGCCATCTTCCCAACTTGACATATGTATATATAAAAATATATAACCCACCAAGTATATTATTAGTTTTGTTTATATGTAGAACTATTTAGGGCTTACCATTGGGGATTATCTAATTTTCTCAACAACGATTGCTTATAGTTCTTTATCTAGGTGGGATCCTGTGAAATTCCCCTCACACTGGCATTCTGACTTGCTATCAGCTCTTCTACACAGTTTTTTAATTTATAGATCTATTATTGGCTTTTTAGAAAACTTAATAAGAATGAAAAATTCATCAGAAATTTGAGTCCTGGAGATGGGCTTGGTATCCATCCCTCTTTGTGAATTTTTGTTTTGATGTTGTTGTTGTTTTCAGTTTGCAAACAGGCCTTTAGCTAACAGTGAACAGGCTCTTGCTAAGCCCTTCACAGATCACAATAATGTGCCTATCTCTGACTTACATCTGATTACATCTAGACTTCCAGTCTTTTACTCTAAAGCTCTGAGTGCTTTGTGACCATTTCTGGCTACAAATGACTGCTGGGTGTGGTCAAATGCATTCCATTTCAATGTTTGCAGTATTTTTAGGTTATTCCTAATACTTTCATTTAACATTTTATTACACCTTATTTTAGTATCAAGGTTGCTGATAAATATTTTATTAGTTTTGTGGTACACTAAGTTCCTTGAATTTTAGTTTTTATTAACTTAGAATATTATTCTATACTATTTTTATTGCTTTTAATTTTTTAGCATGTTAAATGCTCCTCAACATTCATACATGAGCATTTCATATTAAGGTTTGCTTTTGTTTAGCCCATAGGTATATTATGTAAATTTAGACTTAAGAGAAACTAAAATGTATTATTATTTTCAATGTTAAGACATTTCTTATATTGATTTTAGTATTATAAGTTATGTTAGAATTGTAACCATACATTGAGTATGTTAGATGCTTTATTTAGTCAAAACTTTTACTAATTTTCACTGGTATTTGTTACCCAACAGGAAATGGAAAAGGACTTATTTTTAAAAATTTTTTTCTTCATAATAAAATATTCTTTTATATATATGTAATGTTGTAGTTGTGGTTCCTCGAGAAGCTGACTACTTCATTATATTATAATCTCAAAAACAAAAAAAGATAATTTTTAAAGACAAAAAGCAAAGTAAAAAGTCCTATGCAGATTATGCCTATGCAGATTTTTCCCAAAGAGCAAATAATAACATGAAAGTAAACTGAACAGCATAAACTTTAAAAAAAAAAAAAAAAGAAAGAATAAGGAAGTGTAACTTGTTTGGGACTTTGATTGTCACACAGAGAAGTTAAGAACATGAGAAGAAGCATGGGCAGACTATAAAAGGCCCAGCAGAACCAGCTATCACAGAGCCACCTGAAGCCTAACTGCATGAGGAGAAAACATGCGGTACAAGACACATTCAAAAGCACCTGTAGGATAAAATCAGGTTTGCCATCATCAGTCTTATTTTAATTTGCACTATTTTCATGCTAATTTAACAAAAAATTATGTTGCTCTTCATTAACCACAAAGTTTTAAGTATGATAAATCCTAGTGTTCTAAGAAACCATGAGTGCAGAGTTTGATGGCTAAAAGAGAAATCAGTTGAAGGAAGTTCTAGTCTCTAAATATCTGATTGAAAATGAAGGACAAAAAGAAGATTAACGGGTTTGTAAAAAACTAGTTAAGATAAAATTTAGGACCACACATAACTAGAGATTACAGCTCATAAATTTAAAAATGTTTAATTATCTTAAGAATAAGACTCCTTTGTAATGGAAAAACACAATAAAATAATGCTATTTATATAACACAGCTAGTACAGAGAAATGTCTTATTTCCCATTTGAGAGGCTGGGAGACAAGCTCCCCTTGGTAAGAATGCTTTCTACTGGCAGTGAGGCAGCATGGACACGCAGAATGAATAATCCTGCCTCTTCAAAGCTCCAGTCACTTTGGATATTCATTAGGCCTTTGCCATTCAGATGGTGACAATTTAGAATTCTTTAACTCATACTTTTATTTTAAAGATTTATTTATTTTATGTATATGAGTACACTGTCTCTGTCTTCAGACATACCAGAAGATCCCACTACAGATGGTTGTGAGCCACCATGTGGTTACTGGGATTTGAACTCAGGACGTCTAGAAGGGCAGTCAGTGCTCTTAACTGCTGAGCCAACTCTCCAGCCCCAACTCATACTTTTAATATATAAAATCAAATTTAATTGTTTAGTCACTAATTTTTCAGGAATGGAAATAAAAATATTTTATCTAATCTAGTAGCAGATAAAATGTATTAAATTCAAATTCTACTTACAGCATTATAAATTGATCTTTCCTAGTCCCCAGATGTCATTTAATCATCACTAAATATAAGGCTATAGGTATCATCTCATTATTGCTCAGTGAGAGAAGTAACACTAAAATTGAACCTCAGTCTGAAGTTACCCTCTCTGACTTCCCAAACAGCTTTTTGGCTTTTTCAGAAAATGGATCTCAGTTGTGTTGAATACTGATCACATTACATTTTAAAATTTTTTGTTTTATTTCAAAATGACTGAGGAAGCTAAGAAAATGCCAGTACCATATGTTAAAGTTGAAATAAATGAGAACAGTATAACAAAGGGAAATTACGAGTGACAAAAGTTTATGATTAAGAAATTAAGAGTTGAGCCGGGCGTGGTTGCGCATGCCTTTAATCCCAGCACTCGGGAGGCAGAGGCAGGCGGATTTCTGAGTTTGGGGCCAGCCTGGTCTACAGAGTGAGTTCCAGGACAGCCAGGGCTATACAGAGAAACCCTGTCTCGACTGTCTCGAAAAACCAAAAAAAAAAAAAAAGGGAAAGAAATTAAGAGTTATAGGAAATATTTTTAGAGGCTGTCCAAAAAATTATTGTAAAACAGAAACACCACAAAGGACCTATAACATTCCCAGAAGTGAATTCCTTCTGAAGTTCTCTGCTCTGTGGGCTGCTCTTTCCTGTGACATAGATGCCAACAATGGCACAAAGGCTGCCAATGCTTCCTTCCTTACGATAACCAGGACTATGTTGTCTCCAAGGAACGTGTTCCTAAAAACCCAGTTCCATTTACTACACGGTTTCTATAAAGACATAGATTCTCAATTCCAAAAAGCAAATTGTTAAAGAAAAAAAAAAAATCTATGTATGATTAAACCGAAAATTTAATTCCCCTTAATATAGTTTAATTCCTATTAATACAGTATAGAAAACCTATGTGAGAAGCACAGCAAGGACCAATCTACACAACTAGATGTTTCTAGTTATAATATATGTATATTCCAACAAAAAATGAAGTAAACACTTCAGTAAATAAAACAATTACCAAATTTTAATCATATTATATATGAATTATGAAAAATACATAAAAACGTCAAACTTCACCCAAGTATCAATCCTTCCCCAAATAACATCTCTATGACCTGTTTTGTCTTTTTGATTTGATCAAGATTGTATTGATTGTACTTGTATTCATTAATCTGAGTTTAAATCAACCGTCTAGCTGGAAAGAAGCAAAATGTAGCAACATGGTAAAAGAATAGTGCTAATACTAACAAGATTTACTCCAATTTCAGCTTTTATCCTACATGTGCTTTTTAACCTTGTGAAGAAAGTGGCTACAAAAACACATAGCACGAATGGCCTGAGGCGCAGTGTATATACTGGGTTTTCTCATACTTACATTTAGGTGTCTTGCTGGGAGTGGTGGTGTGCAACTATAGTCCTGGCCCTTGGGAAACTGAGGTAGGAACATCCCTTGAGCCCAGGAATTTACTATTTGGCAAGACAACAATATCCTCTCAGTAAACACACAGATAGCTTCTAAACTGACTGACACTGGTGAAGACAAGCCAAGGAAAAGAACTCTAGTCCAAACATGCTGTCTGAATGGCATGTTCTGTATGAGTACATTTTACTTTGTGTGTGTGTGTATGTGTGGGTGTGCACATGTGTGTGAGAGAAGAAAATTATAGAAAAAAAATATTTTAAGATCCTCCATCCCTGCCTATTGGTCACATTTCTTCACTCATCTGATTAAGATACAAAGATCTAACATTGCCTATGTTTTTAAACAGAATAAAGGAAATAAATAGTTATTACTATTACATGAAACCTAACATTATGACCAAAATTTATCTCAGAAGAATTAACAAATGTTCACTTATCAGATTTTATTTTTTTAAGTGTGGCTGGAGAGATGGCTCTGTGGGTAAGAGCACTGGTTGCTCTTGGAGAGGACCAGGGTTCAGTTCTGAGCAGCTTCAAGGCAGCTGTTTGTGATCCTAGTATCAATGGGTTCTGAAGCCCTCTCTGGTCCCCGTAGGTACCAGACACATACATGGTACACATACAGGCAAGCAAAACACTCTCACACACAAAAGAAAACCCAAAACAAAACATGAAACAAACAACAGAAAAAGCAAAACAACTTTCATTTATTGCTAATACTTGTGTTAATAAAATCTGGCTTTCAAGCTGCATTTTACTCTATCATGCAAATATATAATTGGATATATTTCATTATTTAGATTTCCAATTTTTCAACATTATTTATACATATTTAACATACATTTATTTAACATACATAACTATAGTTTCTCAAATTGATATTGAAGATAAATAATTGAGTTCTATGTGGCATTTACAACATTTTGAAATTCTATGTTGTGCAAAGTAGGTTTTAGGTGCTCTTATTTTAAGAACAGGAGTAAAGAATACCAAATAGAGGCCAGCTCCGTGCCACCTTGGGCGCAACTTGGTAGACTGTCTAAAGGTCCCCAGAGGACTCTCCACACCACAGGTGCCCTAGCACACCCAGGATCTTGGGATCACTGGTGAGGGGCTTAGGCCAGCAGGAACAGGGACACAAGAAACCAGCCCAATCAGTAGCTGGGTTTCATTCTGGATGGAGTCTGTGCCACCTTGGGCACGAACTCTGTGGACAGTCCCACAGTTCCCAAAGGACTCTCCATGCTGAAGGCGCCCTAGCACAACCATGATCTTAGGATCACTGAGGAGAGTCGGCCTCCAGAGAGGGCTCTGACCCTGGGACTCGGGTGAGAGAGCACCATCTTGTATCCCAGGCCTCTGAGACCAGTCCGCTCAGGAGAGGACATGGGCCTCAGAAGCAACAGAGCTTCTTGGACAGGGTCCCTTCAGGCAAGAGGTGGATCTGAGCTCAAGACCTCTGTGCACCTTCCCTGCAAAAGGAGAGCTTGCCTGCAGAGAGTGCTCTGACCACAGGGACTCAGGAGAAAGTTGGACTCCCAGGAGTTCTATCACAGGCTAACAGAATCACAGGAGGATCAAACACCAATCAGAGACAGCTAGAACATCTAACACCAGAGATTACCAGATGGTGAAATGCAAACGTAAGAATCTTACCAACAGAGACCAAGATCACTCAGCATCATCAGAACCCAGTATGCCCACCACAGCCCACAGTCCTGGATACCTCAACACACCCAAAATTGAAAGTAGAAACAATAAAGAAAACCCAAAGGGAGACAACTCTGAAGATGGAAATCCTAGGAAAGAAATCAGGAACCATAGATGTGAGCATCAGCAATGGAATACAAGAGATCGAAGAGAGAATATGAGGTGCAGAAATTTCCATAGGAAACATAGATATAACAATCTATAAAATGCAAAATGCAAAAGATCCTAACTCAAAACATCCAGGAAATCCAGGACACAATGAGAAGACCAAACTTACGGATAATATGGGTAGATGAAAATGAAGATTTTCAACTTAAAGAGCCAGCAAATATCTTCAACAAAATTATAGAAGAAAACTTCCCATACCTAAAGAAAAAGATGCCATGAACATACAAGAAGCCTACAGAACTCCAAATAGATTGGACCAGAAAAGAAATTCCTCCTGACACATAATAATCAGAACAACAAATACACTAAATAAAGATAGAATATTCAAAGCAGTAAGGGAAAAAGGTCAAGTAACATATAAAGGCAGACCTATTAGAATTACACCAGACTTCTCACCAGAGACTATGAAAGCCAGAAGATCAAGAACAGATGTCATATAGACCCTAAGAGAACACAAATGCCAGCCCAGGCTACTATACCCAGCAAAACTCTCAATTACCATAGATGGAGAAACCAAAGTATTCCATGACAAAACCAAATTCACCCAATATCTTTCCAGGAATCCAGCACTTCAAAGGATAATAACAGGAAAACACCAACACAAAGATGGAAACTACACCCTAGAAAAGCAAGAAAGTAATCCTTCAACAAACCTAAAAGAAGACAGCCTCAAAAACAGAATCCCAACTTTAACAACAAAAATGACAGGAAGCAACACTTACTTTTCTTCAATTTCTCTTAACATCAATGGCCTCAATTCCCCAATAAAAAGACATAGACTAATAGACTGGCTACACAAACAGGACCCAACATTTGCTGCTTACAGGAAACCAACCCCACGGACAAAGACAGACACTACCTCAGAGTAAAGGGCTGGAAAACAATTTTCCAAGCAAATGGTCCGAAGAAACAAGCTAGAGTAGCCATTCTAATATGGAATAAAATTGACTTCGAATCCAAACTTATCAAAAAAGACAAGGAGGGGCACTTCATACTCATCAAAAGTAAAATCTATATCTATGCTCCAAATGCAAGGGCATCCACATTCATTAAGGAAACTCTAGTAAAGCTCAAAGCACACACTGCACTTCACACAATAATAGTGGGAGACTTCAACACCCCACTCTCACCAATGGACAGATCCTGGAAACAGAAACTAAACAGAGACATAAAGGTGGACTCTACAAATTCCTTCTCCCCACTGTGGGGCATTTCATCTAAGGTTCCTCCTTTTGAGTCCTGAGAGTCGCTCACCTCCCAGGTCTCTGGTTCATCATTCAGAAGTTATGAAGCAAATGGATTTAACATAGATATAGATATAGATATAGATATAGATATAGATATAGATATAGATATAGATATAGATATAACATTGTCGAGCGCCTACCCTGTCCAGGGGGAATAAGACACTAGACAATCAGGCTTCTTCTCCAGGTGGTTTACTCAGGAACTTGATGCACTTACAGCTTAGCAGAGCATGATGGAAAATGGCAAACGGCAAATGGCCATGCAGTTACAGAGTGGCAGAGTGAAATGGTGAATGGCAGAGTGGGGGCCGAGAAGAGTGAAGTAGCAGAGTGGAGTGGTAGAATGGAATGGGGGCCCCTGAGCCAACCCAGGAGCAGCTATTTAAACCCTGTCCTGGCCAATCACCGAGCTGCCTCGTGGCTCCTGCCCACACACCAGGTGGTCTCAGGCTGCCCAGTGACTCTTGCTTATACACCAGGTGGTCTGGGGTTGCCCGGTGGCTCTCGCTCTGGCACAAGATCAAACCACAGCTGACACTGCCTAATGCCAATTAAAAGTTGTTTATGCCAGTACAGCTGAGTCGGTCAGTACGGTCTTTAAGGAGCGGTTGAATGGCTCCCTACAGAACATTTTATCCTAAAATAAAAGGATATACCTTCTTCCCAGCACCTCAGGGTACCTTCTCCAAAATTGACCATAATAATAATTGGTCACAAAAGAGTCTCAACAGATACAAAAATACTGAAAATTTCCCATGCATCCTATCAGATCACCATGGACTAAGGCTGATATTCAATAACAACATAAATAATAGAAAGCCAACATTCATGTGGAAGCTGAACAACACTCTACTCAAAGATAACTTGATCAAGGAAGAAATAAAGAGATTAAGGACTTTTTAGAGTTTAATGATAATGAAGCCAGAATATACCCAAACTTATGGGACACAATGAAAGCAATCCTAGAGGTAAACTCATAGCTCTGATTGCCTCCAAAAAGAAACTAGAGAGAGCATACACTAGCAGCTTGACAGCACACCTAAAAGCTCTAGAACAAAAGGTAGCAAATTCACCCAAGAGGAGTAGACGGCATGATATTATCAAACTTAGGGCCGAAAGCAACCAAGTGGAAACAAAAAAGAACTATACAAAGAATCAACCAAACCAGGAGCTGGTTCTTTGAGAAAATCAACAAGATAGATAAACCCTTAGCCAGACTAACTAGAGGCCACAGGGACAGTATCCTAATTAACAAAATCAGAAATGAAAAAGGAGACATGACAACAGAACCTGAGGAAATCCAAAACACCATCAGATCCTACTACAAAAGGTTATATTCAACAAAACTGGAAAACCTTGATGAAATGGACAATTTCCTAGACAGATACCGGGTACCAAAGTTAAATCAGGATCAGATTAATGATCTAAACAGTCCCATTTCCCCTAAAAATATAGAAGCGGTCATTAATAGTCTCCCAACCAAAAAAAGCCAAGGATCAGATGGGTTTAGTGCAGAGTTCTATCAGACCTTCAAAGAAGACCTAATTCCATTTCTCCTTGAACTATTCCACAAAATAGAAACAGAAGGTACTCTACCCAATTCATTCTATGAAGCCCCAATTACTCTGATATGTAAACCACATAAAGACATGTCTTAGTTAGGGTTTTACTGCTGTGAACAGACACCATGACCAAGGCAAGTCTTATAAAAAACAATATTTAATTGGGGTTAGCTTACAGGTTCAGAGGTTCAGTCCATTATCATCAAGGTGGGAGCATGGCAGCATCCAGGCTGTCAAGGTGCAGGAAGAGCTGAGAGTTCTATGTCTTCATCCAAAGGCTGCTAGTGGAAGACTGACTTCCAGGCAACTAGGGTGAGAGTCTTAAGCCCACACCCACAGTGACACACCTACTCCAACCAGGTCATACCCATTCCAACAAGGACACACCTCCAAATGGTGCCACTCCCTGGTCCAAGAATATACAAATCATCACATTCCACTCCCTGGCCCTCATAGACTTCTTCAAAAACAGGAGCCTATGGGGGTCATACTTAAACATAGCATGATGCAAATGCATTTAGTCCAACTTTCAAAGTCCTCATAGTCTATAGTAGTCTCAACAATGTTAAAAGTCCAAAGGTCAAGGTCTCTTCTGAGATTCATCCAACTAATTAACTGTAATCTCCAAAGCAAGGCTGGAAACCAGCTGGGCCAACTCCAAAGTCTGCATCTCTATGGCTGATGTCAAAGCAGTCTTCAGATCCCCATTCCTTTTTCATCTTTGTTGACTGCAACAAACTGCTTTCTCCTAGGCTAGTTCCACTCCCTGTTAGCAGCTTTCCTCAGCATGTATCCCAATGCTCTAGCATCTTTAACATCTTTGAGTCTCCAAGGAAATTTCATGTTACAGCTTCTTGTTTCAGAGGCTGGGATTCCATTTTATCTTTTGGACTCCTCCTAAGGGCTGGCATCACTTCTCCAGCTCTGCCCTCTGTAGCACTCTAAACTCAGGTTGATCCACTCCACTATGGCTGCTGTTCTTGGTGATCATCCCATGGTACTGACATCTCCAATACACTGGGGTGTTCCACTCCAACTAGGCTTCACCAATAGCCTCTCATAGGCTCTCTTCATGGTGCCAAGCCTCAAATCCTTTGCATGACCCCTTCAGTCCTGGGCCATCAACTACAGCTGAGACTATACCTTCTCCAATGGCAGTCTATGACCTCTCACAGTGCCAAGCCTCAGCTGTTCATGACACCAGTACCACCTGGGTGATTCTTACACATTACCAAGTCCAGCTGCAGCACGAGGTACAACCTTGGCTATCTCTGGAACACAGCTTCTTTGTCTTCCCAGAAAACACTTCCCAGATTTCACCTCAGTAATGCTGGTCTCTTCATAATCACTGCTAATTTCTTAGCTCCAGCTAACCAGCATCAATTGTCCCAGTAGTTCCTTCCATTCTTAACTCTAGAGCCAGAGCCACATGGCTGAAGCTGCTGAGTTCTGCTGCTGGCAGGAATTAGACCATGACCTGCTTGTACTATTACATTGTCACTGGCTTTCTGTTTTCCAAACCCTTCACTGCCTAAGCTTGGCTATCCTGGGTCTTCTTCTGTAGATTGGCCTTGAACGCAGAGATCAGCATGCCTGTCCCCTGGGATTAAAGGTGTGTACCACCATGCCTGGATCTAAATTCAGCTGGGTAGGATCTTGCCCCAGTCCCTTAATCTGTTATTTCCTAGAACACAGGATTTTGCTCCACTTCACTTCCAGGTAGGTATGCCTTTACCATCATTGGGAAGAGAGGCCCCTTGGTCATGCAGACTTTATATGCCCCAGTACAGGGGAACGCCAGGGCCAAGATGTGGGAGTGGGTGGGTAGGGGAGCAGGGCCGGGAGGCGGGAGGGTATAGGGAACTTTCTGGATAACACTTGAAATGTAAATGAAGAAATTATCTAATAAAAGTTGGAAAAAATATTTGAACCATATATTTTATATTTTGCCTTTCTAAGCTTGCTATGCTTGTTCAAACTTCTCTTTGTGAGACTTAACCAGAGAACAAAGTCTCTGCTGGGCTTTTTTGAAACTTCCTTTGTCAATGCAATTAATGCAATTAATTCAAGTCTCTTCACCTTAGCCTCAGGCAGACTTTTCAGAAAGGGGCAAAATGTAGCCACATTCTTCACCAAAATACCACAAAAACAGTCTTTATGCCACATGCTGAAATTCTTCTCCTTTAAAATCTCTTGGGCCAGGTCAACACAGTTCAAATTACTCCCAGCAACAAAGTCTTCCATATTCTTACTAGGGTGACCCATTAAGCCCCATTTAAATCCAAAGTCACAAAATCCACATTCTTTCAAATAAAAGCATGGTCAGGCCTATCACAGCAATACCACAGTCCCTGGTACCAACTTGTGTCTTAGTTAGGGTTTCACTGCTGTGAACAGACACTATGACCAAGGCAAATCTTATAAAGAACAACATTTAGCCAGGCGTGGTGGTGCATGCCTTTAATCAGGAGGCAGAGGCAGGCAGATTTCTGAGTTCGAGGCCAGCCTGGTCTACAGAGTGAGTTCCAGGACAGCCAGGGCTATACAGAGAAACCCTGTCTCGAAAAACCAAAAAAAAAAAAAAAAAAAAAGAATGAGACCAACTGGGGTGTAGCCTTTGGATCTAGAATCTAGATGGCTCTATTGTTATGTCAACTGCCACTGCTCTTCTCCAAGACACTGCTACCAGCTGAGAGACCCTTGAGATATTCAGAAGACAACATCCAGCAGATCACCTACAGGCTAGTGACAGGCACTAAGAATGGACTGGCAGGGGATTGGCCTCCCCTCTTTATAAGCACTGTCTCTTAGTAAACTTGGGGCTTTGATCAGCATTTGTCTTGGCCTCATCCTTTTTTCCACCTCTCTCTCTCTCTCTCTCTCTCTCTCTCTCTCTCTCTCTCTCTTTGGTTTTTCGATGAAGGGTTTCTCTGTGTAGCCCTGGCTGTCCTGGAACTCACTTTGTAGACCAGGCTGGCCTTGAACTCAGAAATCCGCCTGCCTCTGCCTCCCAAGTGCTGGGATTAAAGGTGTGCACCACCACGCCTGGCAACATCTAATCTCTTTCTGCCCCAGCCTGCCTTTCAGGAGTACCCAGTTGATAAGTCCCAAGGACAGTCACAGGTGTAGCTTATTTGTGTTTATTTTGCACAAACAGACAACAAAAGGAGATCAAGGGGATACAAATTGGAAAGGAAGAAGTCAAAATATCACTATTTGCAGGAGATATGATAGTATATATAAGTGACCCTAAAAATTCCACCAAAGAACTCCTAAACCTGATAAACAGCTTCAGGGCAGTAGCAGGATATAAAATTAACTCAAACAAATCATTGGCCTTTCTCTACACAAAGAATAAACAGGGAAAAAAAAAAAGAAATCAGGGAAACAACACCCTTCACAATAGTCACAAAAAATATAAAATACCTTGGTGTGACTCTAACTAAGGAAGTGAAAGATCTGTATGATATAAGAACTTCAAGTCTCTGAAGAAAGAAATCAAAGAAGATCTCAGAAGATGGAAAGATCTCCCATGCTCATGGATTAGCAGAATTAATATAGTCAAAATGGCAATACTGCCAAAAGCAATCTATCCCCATAAAAATTCCAACTCAATTCTTCCACGAATTAGAAAGAGCAATTTGCAAATTCATCTGGAATAACAAAAATCCTAGGATAGCAAAAATTATTCTCAACAATAAAAGAACTTCTGGTGGAATCACCACGCTTGATCTCAAGCTATACTACAGAGTAATTGTGATAAAAACTGCATGGTACTGGTACAGCTACAGGTAGATCAATGGAATAGAATTGAAGACCTAGAAATGAATCTACACAGCTATGGTCACTTGATCTTTGAAAAGGAGCTAAAACCATCCAGTGGAAAAAAGACAGCATTATTTTATTTATTTTTTAATATAGTTTTTAATATTTATTAAAAACATATACATAATATTTATTAAATACATATACATAATTAAAACAATAATCTTTAAATTTTTTCAATTTTTATTAGATATTTTCTTCATTTACATTTCAAATGCTATCCCAAAAGTCCCCTATATCCTCTCCCCGCCCTTCTCCCCTACCCACCCACTACCACTTCTTGGCCCTGGTGTTCCCCTCTACCGGGGCATATAAAGTTTGCAAGACCAAGAGGCCTCTCTTCTCAATGATGGCTGACGAGGCCTTCTTCTGCAACATATGCAGCTAGAGACACAAGGTCTGGGGGTTCTGGTTAGTTCATATTGTTTTTCTACCTATAGTGTTGCAGACCCCTTCAGCTCCTTGGGTACTTTCTCTAGCTCCCACTGGGGGCCCTGTGTTCCATCCAATAGATGACTGTGAGCATCCACTTCTGTATTTGCCAGGCACTGGCATAGCCTCACAAGAGATGGCTATATCAGGGTCCTTTCAGCAAAATCTTGCTGGCATATGCAATAGTGTCTGCATTTGGTGGCTGGTTATGGGATGGATCCCTGGGTTGGGCAGTCTCCTCAACAAATGGTGCTGGCTATCATGTAGAAGAATGAAATCCATCTATTCTTTTTTTTTTTTTTTTTTTTTTTTTTGTCTTTACGAATGGATCCATTATTATCTCCTTGTACAGAGCTCAAGTCTAAGTGGATCAAGGAACTCTACATAAAACCAAAGACACTAAAACTTATAGAGAAGAAAGTGGGGAAAAGCCAAGAAGATATGGGCATAGGGAAAAAATTCCTGAACAGAAGAACAGCAATGGCTTGTCCTGTATGATCGAGAATTGACAAATGGGACCTCATAAAATTGTAAAGCTTCTGTAAGGCAAAAGACACTGTCAATAAGACAAAAAGGTCACCAACAGATTGGGAAAGTATCTTTACCAATCCTAAATCTGATAGGGGACTAATATCCAATATATACAAAGAACTCAAGAAGATGGACTCCAGAAAAATCAAATAACCCCATTAAAAATTGGATATAGAGTTAAACAAAGAATTCTCTACTGAGGAATAGCGAAGGGCTAAGAAGCACAAGAAAAAACGTTCAACATCCTTAATCATCAAGGAAAGACAAATCAAAACAACCCTGAGGGACTGGTGAGATGGCTCAATGGGTAAGAGCCATTGACTGCTCTTCCAAAGGTCCTGAGTTCAATCCTAGCAACCACATGGTGGCTCATAACCACCCATAATGAGATCTGACAACATCTTCTGGTGCTGTCTGAAAACAACCACAGTGTACCTATTTATAATGATGAATAAAATTAAATTAAAAAAACAAAAACACACAAAAAACCCCAAAAAACAAAACAACCCTGAGATTCCACCTCACACCAGTTAGAATGACTAAGATCAAAAATTCAGGTGACAGCAGATGCTGGCAAGGATGTGGAGAAAGAGGAACACTCCTCCATTGTTGGTGGGATTGCAAGCTTGTACAATCACTCTGGAAATCAGTCTGGTGGTTCCTCAGAAAATTGGACATAGTACTACTGGAAGATCCAGCAATACCTCTCCTGGGCATATACCCAGAAGAAGTTCCAATGTGTAATAAGGTCACATGCTCCACTATGTTCATAGCCTTACTTATAATAACCAGAAGCTGGAAAGAACTCAGATGTCCCTCAACAGAGGAATGGATACAGAAAATGTGGTACATTTACACAATGGAGTACTACTCAGCTATTAAAAACAATACATTTATGACATTCTTAGGCAAATGCATGGATCTGGAGGATATCATCCTGAGTGAGGTAACCCAATCACAAAAGAAGTCACATAACATGTACTTCACATAACATGATAAGTGGATATTAGCCCAGAAACTTAGAACAGCGAAGATATAATTTGCAAAACACATGAAACTCAAGAAGAAGGTAAACCAAAATGAGGATAGTTAATTCCTCCTTAGGATGGGGAACAAAATATCCTTGGAGGGAGATACAGAGACAAAGTTTGGAGTTGAGATGAAAGGAGCATCCAGAGACTGCACCATGTGGGGAATCTGTCCCATAATCAGCCACCAAAGGCAGACACTATTGCATACACCAACAAGATTTTGCTGAAAGGACCCTGATATAGCCGTCTCTTGTGAGGCTATGCCAGTGCCTGGCAAACATAGAAGTGAATGCTCACAGTCATCTATTGGATGGAACACAGGTCCCCCAGTGGAGGTTCTAGAGAAAGTACCCAAGGAGCTGAAGTGGTCTGCAACCTTATAGGAGGAACAAGAATATGAACTAACCAGTATCCCCAGAGCTCATGTCTCTAGCTGTATATGTTGCAGAAGATGGTCTAGTTGGCCATCATTGGGAAGAGAGGCCCCTTGGTCTTGGGAAGACCACATGACCCAGTACAGGGGAATGCCAGGGCCAGGAAGTAGGAGTGGGTGGGTTGGGGAGCAGGGTGGGAAGAGGGTATAGGGGACTTTTGGGATAGCATTTTTAATGTATTTGAAGAAAATATCTAATAAAAAAGTATCAAATAGAAAACCACAAGTTACTAATAAAATACAGGTAAAAATAAACTGACATTTCAACTAAGGTAATAGAGAAGTAAATTATTTACAAGCAAGTCTTAGAAAACTATGAAAAAATAGAGCTTTAGTATATTAAGATTTAAAAAAAGAACACTAAGATGCTTACAATAAATTTCATATTGAAATAAATTTTTCTATAAAAGTATTTCAATAACTTCTGCTTCATTTCAAAGATACCCACTACACTTCTGGGAATGAGCCTATTCAACAGTTTCTTAGCGCCTGTATAGATGCCATTATTACTATAGAAAATTTCACCAGTTGATTTATCTCCAATCACGTTATCACGATATGTAAAGTAGTATCAGTGTACACTTACAGAACTATCTTACACAGCACACCATCTCATGTGGGACCATCTTCACTACATATTTCCATATTTGTGGCATAGTCTATGTGTCTGGAATCCCTTCTCCCAGTTAGTATGCAGAGAAGCAATGGGTTAAGAACAAGGCACATTTAAAATAGCAGACAGATTTCCTTTTGAGGTTAGCAATTCAATTCTGGTTGTTTGGTTGTGGTTGCCAAAGTACCATGTTAAGAAAGTTATTAAAGCCAGTGCCAGCTCACACTGTCTGGCAAAAGTAATAAAGAGTCCCTGAGAACAAAGAGAAAAATACTAGACAGAAATTTTAATCCACCTAGAAGAATAAAGAATACCAAAAAAGGTTACTAGTATAAAGATTTCTATGAAAATATATTCATATAATATATATTAAGAAAACATATAATTCATAATCATAAATATACACACCCCATACACACACACAAACATAATCCAAAAAACATTAGTATAAACTAGATAGAGACTGAATGAAAATATACAATATCAAAGTTTTGGAATTTTAATTAGGTAGTGTTAATTTAAGTTGTTTTAGTTTGTTATATTAATTAGAATCACAAGGGAAAGCAGCAAGAAAATAACATTAAAATATAGCAACAGAAACAATTATTGAAGGCTTGGGAAATAGCAGTCAGGAAATAGCTTGCTGTAAGCATGAGGACCTCAATTTGGATTCCCAGCACCCACCTTAAATACTAAATGTGACAGAGCCTGCTTGCAATCTCAGAACTGGAAAGGCAGAGACAATAAGACTTGGCAGCCAGTCTAGCTAATCTGAGTGTCTGGTTTAGTCAGAGACTGTGTCAAAAAATGGGAGGTGAGGTGACTGAGAAAGGACATTGTCATTCACTGGGTCCCCACACTTGCAACTATAAACATGCACATGTGCACGTGCGCGTGTGCGCGCACACACACACACACATACACACACACACACACACACACACACACACACACACACACACACACACAAAGCAAAACAATAAGGGAATTAAAAGCGAATGTTAAAAAATACTTGTCCAAAGTAAATTTCACACCTTAGTAGAGTGACACATAAGAGACGTCTCAGAAATGAGGTCACTAGTCACTACTTCTCTGGAAACACTGGAGAAAAGTTCAAGATGCCTGTAACACAAGGGGTGCAGTCCTGTTTTCCCACATGTTAACTTTTACTCTATTGAAAAGACTTGGACATTTAATGTTTACCAGAGTACCCATAGCTAGTCTTCCAAAGCTACCTCAGAATTTGGAAAGAAGCAATGTGAACACTTACAAACCCCAGTTAAAGTTCATTCTCTTCCCAGATGGTACCTATGGAAACCTCTTACATGAAACTGTAGGTTCTATAATTACAGATATAATGGCATGGGCTACATCTTCATGGAGATGACCATTTACTCAGACTTGTCCAGCAAGCTGATGAAAGCAGCAGAAAAGCACTTCAATCCATTCTAAGTATCCCACACTCTTCTGCCTGTTAGCATGAAGATGAATGCTATCTTTTCAGCTGTCTCTAACAGATGAAAGTCTGTGTCTGAAGTAGCAAATCACTTTTCCTGATTAATATACAGTTTACAAGGTTTATCCAGCTTTGGCATTAGTCATAACTATAAGATATCTTTATTGAAGGTTACAGTTTAAAGAGATTCTTATATTAAGGATGTGGTCAGATGGTAAAGATACTAAAACCTACATGGGTTGTGAAGACCAAGGAATTTACAGTGAAATATTGACTTGTTTTTGTTATTATCCTTGATGGTACTTACCTCATCTGGGTACAGCTAAAGTGATGAAGTATCTCAAAGTACTAACTACATGCTCTTAGTGTGAACAGAGTATGGTTTTGGTTGCTGTTGTAGTTGAAGAAGAGAATTCTTTCCTTGCAGAAAAAAAAATTTATTCTCAACCTAAAATGCATGGCTGCATTCCTGTTGTTTTTGGTGGTCAAAGAACATTCAAACCCTCACACTGGGTAAACATTGTTCAGAGATGTAATCTAAGTGAAACTGCTAAGTGTAATAATCTTTTCCCAACTTAACATTGACTATGATTGTTGATTGCTTGGGTGAACAAGAAAATTCCTTTGAATCTGTTTTTCTTTAGGACAAATAAGTTTTGTTACATGTGGTCCACCTTACTAGACAGGAAGAACTGAAAGTAAAAATGCCTTACATGTTTGTATGCAGTTGAACAATTCTTTAGAGGACTGTAAAAACTATTTCTTAAAAAGATAATTTACAGTCCAACAATAACCTATGTTATTCCAGGTGTTTTCATGACAGAATAGAACTAATAAACGCCAGAATGTATAGTTATGTTTCAGTAGGGAACATTAGTGCTTTTATATGTACATGTGAATGCATATATACGTGCATCTGAGGATGCATGTATGCTCATGTGGATGCCCAAGGCTGATGTTAGATTTCTTTCCTTGATTGCTTCTATACATTCACTTATCTAAGCACTTACTTTGCTTCTGCCCACCCCAACTTCTGTTACAGTTGCATATGAACACACCTGGCTCTTACAATCCAATGAAAGTTCCCATGCTGTACAACGAACACTCTACTCACTGACTCAGCTGTTTGTCTGTTTTGCTTTTTAGTGATAGCATCTCAGCATTTTAACCCCATGCATATGCACCATTATGCAATGCAGATATGTTAGCTTTACTTCACAAAACAATAATCTATTACCGCAAATATTGTATAATATTATCTTTTATTATAGACTTAAAATTTATCTTTGAAATGTCATCAAATATATTATAAAATATATTTCTGGGCATAGTGGCACACACCGTTAAACCTAGCATTTGGAAAGCAGAGGCAGTTTGAGGCCAGTCTGGTCTACAATATGAGTTCTAAGTCAGCTAGAGCTACAGAGATACACTTGTCACAAATATATATGGGATAGATTTGGAGTGACAAAGAATATCTCTGTTTCTTTGTCTAAGAATCAGAATATATTAAAGATTTACATTCTTTTTCTCTATCCAAAGGTAAAGCCGAATTTGTATTTAATGATATAGTCAGCTTCAGAAATAGTGATTTTAAGGTTTACATGGATTCTTTGCCTTTACCTACTGCAATTACTCTTGAAAATTCCACATTTATGCTTTCTTTAAACTATGAAAAGATATATTGTATATACATTTTTTCCTTTTTTTCTATGAGATTAGATAAATACCCTCAAATACCCAGTTAGAGATAACAACAAAACAAGAAACACCTGGTAGTGGCGGAGGACTAGAGATAGAAAGAAAAGTACAGAAAGCAAACATCAACATGGTAGATCTAATTCCCACCCAAACAACAGTTATTAACAGTTTTTATAAGAATGAGATTGGCAGAATGTAAAATAGACCTGACGCAATTACACACCATCAACAATATATATGTGTATATATGTATGTAGTACAAGGATATCAAATATAAAAAATAAAAATATACAAAACATATTTATAGTAAACAAAAACATGAGCTTACATAACTTACTTAATATCAAGTAAAATGTCCTTTCAAGTTTAAAAGAGATACAGAGGGGTTAGGCCATGTCAGGCTACACTAACTCTATATTTCCCCTGTCAGGACAATCAAGAATTTAAGGGCATCCTCAGCTACAACATAAATTCAAGTCATAACTGGGTTACAGGAACTCTGAAGCAATATATGACTCAAAGTACAAAAAAAAAAAAAAACCCAAGTAATATAGGTTTACAATACACTAGTACACACATAGACACACATACACTCTACAAATTAATGGAGATCCACCTGCTTCTGCCTCCTAAGTGTGGGAGTAAAATTATGTTGCACCACACCCAGATACAAATACACTTTCCAGTCAAAGACAGAAAAGCAATCCAGAGAGCTGGACAAGATGCATTTTTATTGCAAGAATCATAAGCAAGAAAAAAATATTTTTAATAGTGAAAGTATCAGGAAGACAAAGCTATTAGGCACAAATAAACCCTGAGAAAAAAGTCTCAGAAATCACAGAACTGAGAAGAAAAAAAGACACATAAGCAATGACTGGAGACTTAGCTAATCTTTCAATAATGGATGATATAACTAAGCAGAAAACCAACAGATAAACAGAAGACAGGAGCAACATAATAAACCACTTAGGCATAGTACATATATAGAATACTCTGACCAGGAAGAGTGTAAAACCATTTGTCATAATTAACTTCACTAGTCAACAGACTTGTCAAAGAGGGAGCTTCAAACACATCCATCAGACTGGCATGTGGGCATGACTGTAGGACCTTTTATGATTGCTAATTGATGTAGAAAGGGTCCAGTCCACTGTATCAATATCATCCCTACACAGATGGGCCAGCGCTGTATAAGAAAAGTAGCTGAGCAAGCCAGGAAAAATGAGCCAAGGGAAGCAAATTAGTAAAGAACATTCTTTCATTGTCTCTTCTTCAGTTCCTGTCTTGGCTTCCTGCAAGATTGACTATAAAGTGGAAGACTGCATTGCTTCTTATCATAGTCTTTCTCACAGCAACAGAACACCTAGCTAAAATACCATTCTTCTTCAAGTGAATAGGGACATTCACATGAGAAAATTTAACAATATTCACAAGTAACCCCATGGACAAATTAAGTATTTTGAGAAAACTGGAATATTTTATTTAAAAAATATTTAAAAATGAATTTAATAAAATCTAAATCAAATATTAGAAAAGAATAAATGAAAAAAAAAGTCAAATTCAGTTTTAAATAAGTGAAATACAAGGGGGAAATGATCCAAAGTTGGTAATATAGAAATTCTTCAGCTAGATTGACTAACAACACTTAAATTACCTAAATCAAGAACAATTTGCAGGACTGGAGAGGTGGTTGGGAGGCTAAGGTCATTGTTCCTGCAGATGCCCCAGGTTCAGTCCTAGTACCTACAAAATAGCTTACAACCATCTGTAATTCCAATTTCAGGGTCTCTGTCAGTACCAAGCACACATGTAGTGCACGTACTAATACTCAGGAAAACAGTTTTCACAAAATAAAATGAATAAACCTAAAAAAAGAATTTCGAAACAGAGTACATTGAGCATAAACAACAGTAATGAAAATATACATTATAAGGAGGTATCTCTTCCCTGTCCTAAGAGTCAACCACTATTATCGGTTTGTTTTTATTTTATTTTCTTTAAATCTAGCATTAATTTTACAATAGTTCTTGATCTTTTGTTTCTGTCTTCATCAAATTTAGTCAGCAACAGTTATTTCAAAATTATAAATCAATGTATTTCCCATGTCCACAGTTTACATTTCTTAAATACTGTTAAAATATGGGGTTCAATGTGTGGCGACTGGGTAATTATGACTTGTAAACAGTGAAGGCTTGTTGTAACATGGCTAATTTGGTAAAAATGAAGGGCTTAGGAATAACTCAATCAAGGATTTGAAGCATCTGTACCTTGACTAAAATAAAACATTGAAAGAAGAAACAAATGGGGCAACATACATCATCAGGGACTAATCATGTGAAAATGTCTACAGAACTAATGTGATACACAACTCAATTTATCATTGTAAACATTACCATTTTCTTTCACATGTCTAGAAGAGGCAGTCCTAAACACTGTATAGATCCAGACAAAACCAAAAACAAATAAGACATATGGGGCTAAATACTAACAATGGAAGCATGATACTCCTTAATTGCAAAATATAAAGTTATAATAAAAAGAAATTACAAAAAGAGAAAGATTGACTAATAAGAGTAGGAAATCCGAGAAGTACACTCAAGCAACACAGGTGTCAAATATGTACAGAGGAGGAAAACGGACTTTCAATAAATGGCTTTGGATACTTATGCAGAGATTAAAACTGTATAACATGTCTTAAAATTATCTTTACTATGTATAAAAATTAAGTACAATTGGGTAGGAGTCCTAAGCATAAAACCCGCAATAATAACGCTATATAGTCTACAACATTATTTTACAAAATTATTTCTTAGGACTCCCAAACCAGAAGGAACAAAAGAATAACCGCCAGAAGGGAGGGACTGTATGAACTAAGAGACTATGACAAAAGAAACAAATGACCTACTGACTAGGAGGAAGTAGTTCTCCCACCATACAGGTGAAGAAAAAGAGTCTCCAAAATATATGTACTAATATAGCTAAAAAAAAAAAAAAGAGTATATTAAAAGTAAGTAAAGTGGGAATGGCAAACACATAATTAAAATAATAAAAATCTGTTAATTACCAAAAGAATACAAACAAAACCAAAAGGGGATATCATCCTATGTCCATCAAGATGGTTATTAAGAGTTATTTTCTGGGCTGGAGAGATGGCACAGTAGTTAAGAGCACTGCTCTTCCAGAGGTCCTGAGTTGAAATCCCAGTAACCACATGGTGTCTCACAACCATCTATAATGGGGTCTGATATCCTCTTCTGGTGTGTCTGAAGAGAGCAATGGTAATCTACTCATATGCATAAAATAAACAAATAAATCTTTAAAAAAAGTTATTTTCCTTACTTCAAAATTCATGTTCTTCTATAAATTTCACTGTCTCTGGTTTTATGTGAAGGTCTTTGATCCACTTAGACTGGAGATTTGTAAAAGGAGATAAGAATGGATTAATTCAGATTCTTCTATGTGTTGACTGCCAGTTATGCCAGCACCATTTGCTGAAAATGCTATCTTTTTCCCACTGGATGGTTTTAGCTCCCTTGTCAAAGATAAGGTGACTAGCCGGGCGTGGTGGCGCACACCTTTAATCCCAGCACTAGGGAGGCAGAGGCAGGCGGATTTCTGAGTTCGAGGCCAGCCTAGTCTACAAAGTGAGCTCCAGGACAGCCAGGGCTATACAGAGAAACCCTGTCTCGAAAAACCAAAAAAAAAAAAAAAAAAAAAAAAAAAAGATAAGGTGACCAAAGGTGTGTAGGTTCATTTCTGGGTCTTTAATTATATTCCATTGATCTACCTGTCTGTCTCTGTACAAGTACCATGCAGTTTTTTATCACGATTGCTCTGTAGTACAGCGTGAGGTCAGGCATGGTGATTCTCCCAGAGGTTCTTTTATTGTTGAGAATAGTTTTTGGTTTCCTAGGTTTTTAATTATTCCAGATAAATTTGCAAATTGCCCTTTCTAACTCAGTAAAGAATTGAGTTGGAATTTTGATGGGGATTGCATTGAATCTGTAGATTGCTTTTGGCAGGATAGCCATTTTGACTATATTAATCCAGCCAAACCAGGAGCATGAAAGATCTTCCTATCTTCTGAGATCTTCTTCACTTTCTTTCTTCATAGACTTGAAGTTCTTGTACAGATCTTTCACTTCCTTAGTTAAAGTCACACCAAGGTATTTTATATTATTTGTGACTAATGTGAAGGGTGTTGTTTCCCTAATTTCTTTCTGTTCCTGTTTATCTTTTGTGTAGAGAAAGGCCATTGATTTGTTTGAGTTAACTTTATATCCAGCTACTGCCCTGAAGCTGTTTATCAGGTTTAGGAGTTCTTTGGTGGAATTTTTAGGGTCACTTATATATATATCTCCTTTTGTTGTAGAATTGCTCTGGCTAGGACTTCAAGTACTATATTGAATAGGTAGGGAGAAAGTGGGCAGCCTTGTCTAGACCCTGATTTTACTGGGATTGCTTCAAATTTCTCTCCATTTAGTTTGATGTTGGCTACTGGTTTGCTGTAGATTGCTTTTATTATGTTTAGGTATGGGCCTTGAATTCCTGATCTTTCCATGACTTTTATCATGAAGGGGTATTGGATTTTGTCAAATGCTTTCTCAGCATCTAACGAGATGAACATGTGATTTTTGTCTTTGAGTTTATTTATATAGTGGATTCCGTTGACGGATTTCCATATATTAAACCATCCTTGAATCCCTGCGATGAAGCCTACTTGATCATGATGGATAACTGTTTTGATGTGTTCTTGGATTCGGTTTGCGAGGATTTTATTGAGTATTTTTGCATTGATATACATGAGAGAAATTGGTCTGAAGTTCTCTTTATTTGTTGGGTCTTTTTGTGGTTTAGGTATCAGAGTAATTGTGGCTTCATAGAATGAATTGGGCAGAGTCCCTTCTGTTTCTATTTTGTGGAATAGTTTGAGAAGAGCTGGAATTAGGTCTTCTTTGAAGGTCTTATAGAACTCTGCACTAAACCCATCTGGTCCTGGGCTTTCTTTGGTTGGGAGACTATTGATGACTGCTCCTATTTCTTTAGAGGAAATGGGACTGTTTAGATCATTAATCTGATCCTGATTTAGCTTTGGTACCTGGTATCTGTCTAGGAAGCTGTCCATTTCATCCAGATTTTCCTGCTTTGTTGAGTATAGCCTTTTGTAGTAGGATCTGATGATGTTTTGGATTTCCCTCAACTGAGGAATGGATACAGAAAATGTGGTACATTTACACAATGGAGGACTACTCAGCTATTAAAAACAATGAATTTATGAAATTCTTGGGCAAATGGATGTATCTGGAGGATATCATACTGAGTGAGGTAACCCAATCACAAAAGAAGTCACTTGATATGCACTTACTGATAAGTGGATATTAGCCCAGAAACCTAGACTACCCCAGATACAACTTCCAAAACACAAGAAAATCAAGAAGGAAGACCAACGTGTGGATACTTCATTCCTCCCTAGAATAGGGAATAAAATATCCATGAAAGGAGTTGCAGAGACAAACTTTGGAGCTAAGACAAAAGTATGGACCATCCAGAGACTGCCCCACCTGGGGGTCCATCCCATAATCAGCCACCAAATGCAGACACTACTGCATACGCCAGCAAGATTTTGCTGAAAGGACCCTGATATAGCTGTCTCCTGTGAGGCTTTGTCAGTGTCTGGAAAATACAGAAGTGGATGCCCACAGTCATCTCTAGGAAGGAACACAGGGTCCCCAATGTAGGAGCTAGAGAGAATACCTAAGAGCTGAAGGGGTCTGCAACCCTATAGGTGGAACAACAATATGAACTAATCAGAATCCCCAGAGCTCATGTCTCTAGCTGCATATGTATTAGAAGATGGCCTAGTTGGCCATTATTGGGAAGAGAGGCCCCTTGGTTTAGCAAACTTTATATGCCCCAGTACAGGGGAATGCCAGGGCCAAGAAATGGGAGTGGGTGGGTAGGGGAGCAGGGCGCGGTGGGAGGGGTGTATAGGGGACTTTCGGGATAGCATTTGAAATGTAAATGAAGAAAACATCTAATAAAAAAAATGAAAAATAAATTCATGTTCTTCCTTTAGATCCTAGGTGGGGCAGAAGTGTTCCTACAAAAGAGAAAAAGACCTTATGTGATCTACCAAGTAGCAACTCAACACACATCCAACATTCATGACACTACATCCATGGTGTAGTCTTACACACACAGGCTCCACAGACTTTCACTAAGAGATGTAAAATTCCATGTAGCACTAACTCATGCATAAAGCTTTTAATTTTTTTCCTATATGCTTGTTAGTACTGTCAACTTGACATAAACTGGAGTTTCTGGGAAGAAGGAAAATTAATTGAGGGATTGGATCTCTAAAATTGCCTGTAGGTATCTGAGGGGCCTAAGTCTTTTCCTTAACTGTTGACATGGGAGGGCTCAGTCCATTAGGAGTGTTGCCTGGGGGAACTGGTCTTGCACTGTATAGGACAGAAGGCTGAGCAAGGCCTGGGAGCAAACAAGTAAGGGACTTTCCCCCATGGGCTTTGCCTCTCTTGTTCTTGTATTCCTGCTTGGACTTCCATTGTGGCCATCTAGGATCAGGCTCTGTAAGCAAGCTAACCTCTTTCTTCCCCCAGCTTGCTCTTAGTTCTGTGTTTAATCATAGAAACAAAAACCAGTAGACAGTCCCTTTCATATTTGTATGTTGACGTCTAGACATGTAATAAGGATGAAGATTCATAAAATAAGCTACACACTTTGATAACTGATGCTTCGATTACAAAATTAAACAAAAAATATCTGATGTTGATGTGAACTATGACAAAGTGATAAAATTGCCCCATCAAAGTTATTTTCAAAATAACAATCACAAGAGAAGTTGACAGAAATCTGGAGAAAATGGAACAAATATATACTGATGGTGGGAATGTAGCAAGATATATTCTGTAAAATAATAAGGAAAGTAATGATGAAAGATGCTTGAAAACAACTTAAAGATAGAATCATAATATCACCTAGCAGTCTTGGTAATGTAAGATAGTGGGTAAAGAGCTGAAAGCAGTTAAGTTGAGGAAAGATTGGTAACCTTATGTACAATTCAGCATTATATACAAAGGCAAGACTAAAAAAAAAAAAAATCTCAGTGTCCACCAATGAATAACTGATACAGAAAAATGTGCTACATATATAGAATGGATATTACATGTTCTTATAGCAGAAAAATTTTTACGTTTGATATCATGAATGGATCCTGAAAGATATTACAAGAAGGAAGAAATCACAAAGTATGATTTCACTCACATAAAATCTCGGAAATGGTGGAAAGGTGGCTGTGAAAAACCAAGTGGAAGGTCAGGAACAAAAGGAATAAGAAATATGATGCTGATCGTGGAGGTCAAAGTTCTGGTTACACTGGAAGTTCACGTTTCAGTGCTCTGCATAGTGACCGTCATTAACACTGTTTTCCATATGCACTTAAATGCTAAGCAATTTTAAATATTCTAATTATAAAAATATTAGTGACCCGAAGATATGCTAATTGTCTAGATTTAATCATTCTACAATGTATACACAAATCAAAACATGGTATACATAATTATTTGTCAACTAAAAACTGAACAACCAAAAATTATTCTATAATTAAATTAAATTATACTTTTAAATGTGTCTATTTTAAAATGCATTATCTTTAATAAAGTGCAAATTATTTAAGACATTTTCATGGGTTTTCACAATATGTTAAACATGTTTTTACATCCCACTTACATGAAAATGCATTAGGATTAAAGTACTTTGGAAAGGAAAACACTTTAAAATTCAAATTCTAAATAGCACTGATTCAGATAACTATAGCACAAGGAAAGATTATGAGAATTCATGAGATGAACTTTTATATTTTGTAAAATTTAAAATAGCATTTGAGTATTTCCTTCAGAAGATAAAAAAAGGCTGTCAACAATTAATTACTTTAATGTGGAACTAAAAAGTCTAAATAAACTCACCCGAGTGTTCAAACATATAAAACTATTCCATAAGCCTAATGACTGAACATGAATTCATTTATATACTTTTGTATAGATCTACACAATTAATCATATTATACGTTTAGCATAGGCTAGGGAAGGCACTGAAAAGGGGCCTATTTTCTGTTTCCCACAGAATTATGGAGAAATATATATTAGGCAATGAATATCAGATCAAAGAGCAACAGGTTTCCATATTAACAAGGCATTAAAAAAACAGGATACTTTTGAATATGAAGAATTTCAGATCCAAAAGTAATTCCTTAAGCATTACTTTATTGTAAACACCAACTTGTAGAAAGTCTTGTCGGCTGACGGGAACGCTCAGATCAGGGAAGCACCTGTCAGTCACACACCTAGGAGTAGTACATCTCCACAACCAATGGAATGGGCCAGTAGGTCTATATTTGTCAAGAAAAAAGAAAACAATTTAAAAAATAAAAAAGCAAACAAATTGAGGGCAGAGACATGTCAGAGAAAGTCTATCCATACAAATCACATGTCAGTATTTGACTAAAAATAATTTACTTGGTACAGTTTAATTTGTAACCTATTATGATTATAAAATATATGGCTAATTCATTTGAAATAATAAGTGACAAATAATAGCCCTAAGGAAAAGATTATTCTAATATCCTCTTTGAATAGGCCATAACATAATTTAATTATTCAAGCTGCTTCTTTATATTTGTTATTTTAATCCCACTACATAAGATATCCTGAGATATGAATTATAAACTTTAAAAACTGGCATTCTAATACAGTATTATAAGAATCCACATTTTTTTAGTAAAAACAATATCATTAAATATACGTCCCCCAATTTCTTTGGATAGCAAGCATAAACTATGAATACATAACATATAAATCACATACTACATCAGTGCTCTTCACTGTTGGTGCACATAATGTACCTGCTATGAAAGTAACTACACAGTAGTAACAGCTAACAGCTCAAGGTTTTCTTCTAAAAGACATAATTTCAAGTTAAATAGACAAAAATGAGTAATAAGTAAACTTGCAAATAATAAAAATTAATGCATGCTTAAAATTAAAAAATTGAATGCCCTACCTTCAGGGAACTAACATACACTACTATTACCACTGAAATATCACCTTTCTTCATGTATCAAGTATCTCAAAGATTTTAACAAGTATTTCACACTTAGTCATATTCCAAACATTTCTGTAAGCAAAGCAGTTAGCTATTTTTATGTTACACAAATGAAAAAAAAATTAAGCGTATTACTGTTTGAGGAACATAATTTGATTTTATTCATCTTCAAAATTTAAAAAGATGATTTTAAAATTTTAAAATTGCCATATGGATATAGTTCACTGAAAATTAATCTCTACTGAAAGCTTGAAGAATTTCTTTTTAATAAGTGATAAAAGTAACAGATGAAATTTATAGATCATCTAGACACATTTTATTACCGTTACAATTTTTGAATAAAGGTTTTAAGCTCTAGAAAAATAAAGCCTTCAAGTAGACACAATAGTAACAGTATTAATTGCAAAAAATTTTTTCTTGCTAAAACCACTAGTAACAATTTTGAATATTTAAATATTTTCATGTGCCAGACATTGTACTCAACAAATTATCACATTTATTTTTAGCCACTTAGCATAATTATTCTCCTTTAACTTCTATATCTCATTTCATCTGAAGAGATCATATGGTCAAAATTAAAGCTCAAGTTTGGCTTCTAAATTCTGTACAGTAAAGATGAAGCAAAGGTCATATATTAAGAGTATTTATGTGGGCTATGAGTGCAGTAGTCTTTAGTGACAAGCAGAAGAAAAGCAATGCATCCCTACCAAAAACCATTTGTAACCAAAAAGGCATTAGAAAATTGAAGCAACATATTATTTTCCAGATAATGTATTAGCTTATTATTTAATATTTAAGGCTACTCTTTTAAATGCTTAGACTATTTCTATATTCTAAGGAAGATAGACCAATGTAGATTTCCTAGAAAAATGAAAATTCATTCTTATAAAAATTAGAATTCTGTTATTTTTTTTCAGTTGTATATTTTTGATGTCTCTGTCAATGATCAAATATCTGTAAGTAGTTGGTTTTATTTCTGAGTCTTCAATTCTATTCCACTGATCAACATGTCTGTCTCTGTACCAATACCATGCAGTTTTTATCACTATTGCTCTATACTAAAGCTTGAGGAAAGAGATGATGATTTCCCCAGCCATTCTTTCAGTAAGAATTGTTTTCACCCCGTGTTCCATCAATAGATGACTGTGAGCATCCACTTCTGTATTTGCCAGGCACTGGCCAAGCCTCACACGAGACAGCTATATCAGGGTCCTTTCAGCAAAATCTTGCTGGCATATGCAATAGTGTCTGTGTTTGGCCGCTGATTATGGGATGGATCTGTAATGGTGGAGCTAGAGAAAGTACCCAAGGAGCTGAAGGGGTCTGCAACCCTATGGGTGAAACAACAATATGAACTAACCAGTAACCCCAGAGCTTGTGACTCTAGCTGCATATGTAGCAGAAGATGGCCTAGTCTGCCATCATTGGGAAGAGAGGCCCCTTGGTCTTGCAAACTTTATATGCCCCAATACAGGGGAATGCCATGGCCAAGAAATGGGAGTGGGTAGGTAAGGGAGTAGGGTGTGGGGAGGGTATAGGGGACTTTTGGGATAGCATCTGAAATGTAAATGAAGAAAATATCTAATAAAAAATTGAAAAAAAATTGTTTTCGCTATTCTGTTTTTTTTCCAGAAGATCTTCTTCTCTTCTCTTCTCTTCTCTTCTCTTCTCTTCTCTTCTCTTCTCTTCTCTTCTCTTCTCTTCTCTTCTCTTCTCTCCTCTCCTCTCCTCTCCTCTCCTCTCCTCCCCTCCCCTCCCCTCCCCTCCTCTTCTCTTCTCCCTTTCTTTCTTTTCTTTCTTTCTTTCTTGACTTGAAGTTATTGTCACACAGGTCTTTCACTTGTTTGGTTAGTTACCCCAAGCTATTTGATATTATTTGTGGCTATTGTGAAAGGAGTTGTTTCCTTAATTTCTTTCTCAGCCTGTTTATTATTTGTAAAAAGGATCTTTTTGAGTTAATTTTATACCTAGCCGCTTTGCTGATGTTGTTTATCAGCTGAAGAAAATCTATGGTTGAATTTTTTTCATTTATGTATACTATTGAAAGACCTCCATGAGGAGACCCCAGAGTCCTGATGGCCCCCTGCTCAGAGGGGATAAGCCCGAGCATGTCCTTGCATGCCCTCCCTATCTATGAATCAATGGCCTTTGTTCTAGCATGTCTTGGCATGCCTGGGCTTGTTAGGCAGTGCTCAATACCCTATGCCTGACCTTGATTTTAATTTTTCTTTCACTATCACATTATCTGCAAATAGTGATACACTTATTTCTTTGCACATTTGTATCCCCTTGATGTCTTTTTGTTGTTTTATTGTTCCAGCTAGCACTTCAAGTACTATATTGAATAGATATGTGGTCAGTGGACATCCTTCTCTTGACTCCAACTTTAGTGTGATTGCTTCAAGTATGTCTCCATTTAATTTGATATTGGCTGTTGGTTTGCTGTATATTGCTTTTACTATGTTTAGGTATGGGCCTTGAATTCCTGATCTCTCCAATACTTTTAACATGAAGGGGTGTTGTATTTTGTCAAATGCTTTTTCTGCATCTAAGGAGATGATCATGGGATTTTTTTTTTCTTTGAGTTTGTTTAGTTTGATTTGTTTCATGAATAGATTTTCATATATTGAACAAACCTTGCATCCTGGGAATGAAGCCTACTTGACCGTGGTGAATGATGGTTTTGATGTGTTCTTGGAATCGATTTGCAAGAATTTTATTGAGTATTTTTACATCTATATTCATAAGTGAGATTTGTCTGAAGTTCTCTTTTTTGGTTGGGTCCTTGTGTGGTTTAGGTATTAGAATAATTGTGGCTTCACAGAATGAGTTAAGTAGTGTTCCTTCTATTTTATGGAATAGTTTGAGGAAAATTGGTATCAGGTCTTCTTTGAAGGTCTGATTTCCCCAGCCATTCTTTCACTAAGAATCGTTTTTCACCCCGTGTTCCATCAATAGATGACTGTGAGCATCCACTTCTGTATTTGCCAGGCACTGGCCAAGCCTCACACGAGACAGCTATATCAGGGTCCTTTCAGCAAAATCTTGCTGGCATATGCAATAGTGTCTGCGTTTGGTGGCTGATTATGGGATGGATCTGCAATGGAGGAGCTAGAAAAGTACCCCAGGAGCTGAAGGGGTCTGCAACCCTATAGGTGGAAAAACAATATTAACTAACCAGTAACCCCAGACCTTGTGTCTCTAGCTGCATATGTAGCAGAAGATAGAATTCTGCACTAAATCCATCTGGCCTTGGGATTTTTTTGGTTGGAAGGTTCTTAATGACTTCTATTTCCTTGTGAGATAGGGATCTGTTTAGATAGTTTACCTGCTCTTGTTTTAACTTTGGTATGTGGCAGCTGTCCAGAAAACCAACCATTTCATCACCATTTCATCTATAATTTCCAGTTATGTTCAGTATAGGATTTTATAGTAGGATCTGATGATTTTTTTGAATTTCCTCCATTTCTATTGTAATATCTCCCTTTTCATTTCTGATTTTGTTAATATGTGTACTTCCTCTAGGCCCTTTGGTTAGCTTGGCTAGGGGTTTATCTATCTTGTTGATTCTCTCAAAGAACCAGCTTTTAGTTAGGTAGGTTCTTTGTATTGTTTTCTTTGTTTCCTTGATTGATTTCTGCTCTGAGTTTGACTACTTCCTGCTGTCTACTCCTTTTGAGTGAGTTTGCTCCCTTTTGTTCTAAAGCTCTCAGGTGTGCTGTTAAGTTGTTGGTGCAAGATCTCTCCAGTTTCTTTACCAGAGCACTTAGTGCTATAAATTTTCTTCTTAGCACTGCTTTCATTGTGTCCCATAAGTTTGGGTATGAAGTGTCAACATTTTCATTAAATTCCAGGAAGACTTAAATTTCTTCCTTTATTTCTTCCCTGAACAAGTTATCATTGAGTAGAGAGTTATTCAGTTTCCACGTGTATGTGGGCTTTCTGTAGTTTTTGCTGTTATTGAAGACCAAACTTAGGCCATAGTGATCTAATAGGACTCATGGGATTCTTTCAATCTTCTTGTTGAGTGTTGTTTTGTAACCAATTATATGGTTGATTTTGGAGAAGGTACCATGAGGTGCTGAGAAGAAGGTATATTCTTTTGTTTTAGGGTGAAATGTTCTGTAAATATCTGTTAAATCCATTTGGTTCATAATCTCTAGTAGTTTCACTGTGTATCTGTTTAGTTTCTGTTTCAATGACCTGTCCTTTGGTGAGAGTGGGGTGTTGAAGTCTCCCACTATTATTGTGTGGAGTTCAATGTGTGTTTTAAGCTTTAGTAAAGTTTCTTTTATGAATTTGGGTGCTTTTGCATTTGGGGCATAGATGTTCAGAATTGAGACTTTCTCTTGGTAGATTTTCCCCTGGATGAATATGAAGTGTTCTTCCTCATCACACTTGATAACTTTTGGTTGAAAGTCTATTTTATTGGATATTAAGATGGCAACTCCAGCTTGTTTGCTGGGACCATTTGCTTGGAAGACTTTTTTCCATCCTTTTACTCTGAGACAGTGTTTGTCTTTCTTATTGAAGTGTTTTTTTTGTATGCTATAAAATCCTGGATCCTGTTTGCATATCCAGTCTGTAAGCTTATGCCTTCTAATAGATGATTTCAGTCCATTAATATTAAGAGATACTAAAGAGAGATGAGTTTTGGTTCCTGATATGTTTCTTTTTCTAGGTGGCTTTATTTGCTTGTGGTTCTCTGGTTTTGGCTTTATTATGAGATGCTTAATATCTTGTCCTTTCTTTGGTGCAGGTACCTTCCTTGTGTTGGAGTTTTCCTTCTAGGATCTTCTGTAGGGCTAGACCAGTAGATAGATGCTGTTTGAATTTGATTTTGTCCTGGATTATTTTGGTTTCTTTATGTATGTTGATTGAGAGTTTTGCTGCATATAGTAACTTGGGCTGGCAAATGGATACAGACAGTGTGGTTAATTTGCACAATGGAATACTACTTAGCTATTAAGAACGAGGACATCCTAAATTTTGCAGGAAAATGGATGGAACTAGAAAATATCCTGAGTGAGGTATAACTCAGTCCCAAAAAACATGCATGGTATGTACTCACTAATAAGTGGATATTGGCCAAATAATAATAATAATAATAATAATAATAAACAATAATATTAATAATAAAGTACAGAATACCCAAGCTACAGTCCACTGAACTCAAAAAGCTCAACAAGCAGTAGGGTCCAAGTAGAGATGCCTCAGTCCCACTTGGAAAAGAGAAGAAAGCAACCACAAGGCAGGAGAGAGTGAGGGATATGGGAGGGAGAGGATGGGGAAGAGAGGGGAACCTGATCTGACATTGGGTAAGGGAAAAGGACTGAAGCCCTGAAGGCCAGCAGAAAGAAGGGAAACAGCCATCCAGAAAATAGGAAGTTGGGGAATCCTCCAGAATGCACCAGAATGGGAGGTGAGAGACTCTCAGGACTCAATTGGAGGGACCTTAGATGAAATGCCCAACAGCAGGAAGAGGGAACTTATAGAGCCCACCTCCAGCAGGAAGACAGGACATCAAGTGAGGGGTGGGGTTGCCATTCCACAGTCACATCTCTGACCTATAATTATTCCTGTCTGAAAGAACTACAAGGATGGAAATGGAGAAGAGCCTGAGGAAAAGAAGGTCCAGTAACAAGCTGAAAGTGGGATCCAGCTTAAGCAGAGGTCCCACAGCCTGATTATTACTGAGGCTATGGAGTGCTCATAAAAATGGACCTAGCATGACTACACTCTGGAAGACCCTACAAGCAACCCTGAAAGAGTCAGATGCAGATATTTGCACCCAACCAAGGGACAGAAGTTGGTGACCCCTATGATTGAATTAGGAAAAGGCTGAAAGAAGCTGAGGTGGTGGGCAACCCTGCAGGAGGACCAGCAGTCTCAATTAATCTGGATCCCTGAGATCTCTCAAGCATTGGACCACCTAACAGGCAGCATACACCAGCCGGTGATATGAGGCCCCCAATACAATTACAGCAGAGGACTGCCGAGTCTGTTCAATCAGAGATGATACACCTAACCCTCAAGAGACTGGAGACCCCACGGAGTTTAGAGGTCAGGTGGGGTGGGAGGTGGGGACATCTATGTGGAGACAGAGGTATGGGGAGGTCATATTGGATGTGGAGCAGTCGGTGGATGGACCAGGTGTTGGTGGGGAATAAAATCTGGAGAGCTAAAAATTAAATAAATAAATTAATTTAAAAAATGGAAGTCTGAGAGTTTATCAAATGTATCCAATGTACTACGATTATAGTGACCTTCTTTTAAGAAATGTATATATATTTACCATTAGTTTAATAGACTCATATAGCCATGTTTTTTATTTCTTAACACATTCCTACTGATTTCTCCTATTTGCTTGTGTTAGTTTACTGAACATGTGCATACTACTGCCTAACAATCCTCCATAACATTAAAAAACAAAACAGTAATAAGAAACAAAAAAAAAATTCTATTAGGTGGAGGACAGGCAAACAAAAAAACCAAACTGGGCTTTCATCATTTCTTTCTTTCTTATTTATTTATTTATTCATTTATTTGTTTATTTATTTTGGTTTTTCGAGACAGGGTTTCTCTGTATAGCCCTGGCTGTCCTGGAGCTTACTTTGTAGACCAGGCTGGCCTCGAACTCAGAAATCCGCCTGCCTCTGCCTCTCGAGTGCTGAGATTAAAGGCGTGCACCACCACGCCTGGCTAACCTTTCATCATTTCTATATTCCTCTTTATTTGTCTACCTTTTCAATAAGTATTGTGATGGCTACAGGGTTGATGTAAATTCCCTTTATTATGTTTATGTATGTTCCTTGTATCCCTCATCACTCCAAGAATTTATCATATAGGGGTGTTGAATTTTGTCAAAGGCCTTATCAGCATCTAATGACAGGATCACGTGTGTTTTTTTTTTTTTTTTATTTTCTTTTCAGTTCCTTTACATGGTGGAATACAATGATAAGACTTTCATATGTTGGGCTATCCCTGAATCTCTGCGATGAAGTCTGTTTGGATGACCTTTTTGATATCATCTTGATTTTATTGAGTATTTTTGCATCTACGTATGCAAGTTCAATTGGTCTTTCATCTCAAAAGACTTGTTTGACAAAAATTTCAAGTGTTTGACGAAAGAAACTGAAAAAGATATCAGAATATGGAAAGATCTCCCATGTTTATGGATCTGTAATATTAACAAAGTGAAACTAACGTATAAAAAGCAATCTACAGATTCAGTGATATCTCATCAAAATTCCAACACAATTCTTCACAGAACTTGAAAGAACAATACTCAACTTCATATGGAAAAACAAAGAACCCAGGATAAATAAAACAATCCTATGAAATAAAAGAACTTTTAAAAGTATCACCAATTTTGATCTCAAGTCATGGGTCAGAGCTATAGTAATAAAAACTGCATGACTTTGAAATTAAAACAAACAGAATGATCAATGGAATTTGAATTGAAGACCCAGACATAAATTTACACATATAAATTTACACCTGAATTTAATATAGAATCCAGAAGCAGCCGGGCGTGGTGGCGCACGCCTTTAATCCCAGCACTTGGGAGGCAGATGCAGGTGGATTTCTGAGTTAGAGGCCAGCCTGGTCTACAAAGTGAGTTCCAGGACAGCCAGGGCTACACAGAAAAACCCTGCCTCAAAAAACAAACAAACAAACAAACAAACAAACAAACAAACAATCCAGAAGCATACAATGGGGCTGTGGGGGAGCATCTTCAATAAATGGTGCTGTTCCAAGAGACTATCTGCATGTAGAAGATGCAAATAAATCCATATCTATCACCCTACACAAAACTCAAGTCCAAGTGGATTGAAGACTTCAACTTAAAACCAGATACACTGATATGATAGAAGAGAAACTGGGAAAGAGCTTTGAACATACTGGCACAGAGATAACTTCCTAAACAGAACTCTGATAGTGCAGGCTCTAAGTTTGGCAGTTTATAACTGGAACTTCATGAAAGTGAAAAGCTTCTACGAGGCAAAAGACACCAACAATATGATAAAATAACAATCCACAGAAAAGCAAAAGATTTTTCACCAACTCCACATCTGAACTCAAGAAACAAGATATTAAAAATACAAAACACCCCCCCCCCAAATGAAATAATCCAATTAAAAAAGGAGGTGAAGATCAAAGCAGAGAATTCTCAACAGAGGAATCACAAAAGGCTGAGAAACAGATGATTAACATCCTTAGTTTCAGGGAAATGCAAATCAAAACAATGGCTAAGATAAAAGGACTCCAGTGAAAGCTAATGCTGGCAAGGATGTAGAACAAGGGGAACAAACTTCCATTGCTGGTGGGAATGTAAATTTGCACAGCCACTTTGGAAATCAATATAGTAGCTTCTCAGAAAATGTCTAATCTATCTAACTCAAGAGCCAATTACAGCATTCCTGGGCATATACCCAAAGGACGCTCCATTCTACCACAAGGACTTTTCCTCAACTATGTTCATAGCAGCTTTATTCATAATAGCTGAAACTGGAAACAATCTGTATGACCCTCAACGGATATGTGGTACATTTACACAATTGAGTATTACTCAGCTATTTAAAAAAGTGATGAAATTTGGAGGCAAATGGATGGAACTAGAAATCATTCCAAGTGAGATAACCCAGTATGACAAAGATGATGCAGAAAAACAAAGATGGTTATGAGCTCACTTACATGTGGATGTTAGCTGCAAAGTAAAGGATAATCATGCTACAATCCACAAACCTAGAGGCTAAGTAACAAGAATTGCTCAAAGGGGGATGTACTGATCTCCCTGGTAAAGAAAAGTATAATACATCTTGTGAATGAACTGGGGGCAGGTGGGGATGGGAACAGCAAGGATCAAGGGGCAGGGGCAGGGGCAGGGGCAGGAAGAGAGTACTAGGAGAGATGACTGAAATTGGGGAGCATTTTGTCGATAAAGGTAGCAACCTTCAATGCAAACTCCTGGAATCTATGAGGGTAACCCTAGCTGTGACTCCTAGTAATGGAGGATGTGGAGCTGGAATTAGTTATCTGTAACCAGGCAATGCTTCCAGTGGAGTGAATGGAATACCAACCCAGCCACACACACAATCTTCAACCTTGCCTGCAAGATGTGCTGGGGGACATAGGAGTGTCCAGTCAATAAGTAGTCCAACTTGTGACCCATGCCATGAGAGGGAGCCCATGTCTGACACTGGAGGACGGAGAACCAGAGTGTGGATAGCCCAGAGACCAAGGATAGAACCAAACACACCACCAGCAAACAAACAGCAAAACAAAACCCTAAAAAACCAAACCTCAAAATATTAATGAAATGATTCCTAATGATATTCTGTTATACACGGAAGCTTAGCATAATCCTCTTCAGAGAGGTTTCCTTCAACTGATTGGAACAGATGCTGAGACTCACAGTCAAACAATAGGCAGAGCTCAGGGAGTCCAATTGCTCTCTTACCTTATCAAGTGAGTCACTAACCATGACTGAGTAAATTCCTACTACTGTTTACACAGGACTGTGTCCTATTATAAAGAACTGGGCATCAAATTAAAGTGAATCATTTAATAGGTCCATCTACAGTATTTTCCGTTGATGCCCTCCTATTTGTTACCACTGATTCCTTCTACAGTGTCTTAAGATATATGCATGTCCCTTCTCATCAGAAGTCCTGAAGGATTTCTGGGTGTAGTCATTTGACTGAGGTGCATAAAGGTTTTTGAAGTTTCTAGAATAAAAATTCTGTTTTAATAACATTCTTTATAGCTTATCAAACCATTTCAGATAATATTTTTCAATTTTTCTGAGAACTTTTTATATGCGTAGTTCTACTTAAATATTTTCAAATAGAAATGTCCTTCTAATGGACAAAGTAACGGTAAATTTGTATGGTATAAGTGACTTGCTCCATCACTTACTAGACCATTCTGTTTCCTACATGTCCAGAAATCATCTAAAGTCCTGAAAAATTATATGGTATACCATGAGTTATTTAAATTTGGAAATGGACCACAAACATTGAAACAATGAAAAAAATCTTTTTAGTAAAAAAATTTGGATGTCTCAATTAGAAAGGTAGCCTAAATTTCAGAATTCATTTAGGTTATATGTAAGTAATTTATCATAGACTTTATTGGTTCAACAATGAATGATAAAGGAAACATTAACTATCACTCCAAGGGAGTCATGAAGATGTGAAAGCAACCTTTTGAGAACAGTATTCAATATCCTATGAAAGTTAATAGAAAAAAAATATTCAAAGACCTACTATTATATAATGATTACCAAATTCTACCTTTTTAATAGTTATTGATTCAAAGTAATATATTAATAATTTCTGATACCATTATATGGTATATGCACAGTAAAGCAAGAATGTAAAAGACTTAGTAAGTTCTTTAATGTTTACATGTGTTGGGTATCTTGTCTGAATTGATGTCACAGCCTGGTTCCATGGTGTGAAGAGTCTGGAAAATGGTATCGGATTACCTAGATCTGGATCTAGAGATGGCTATGAGTTACCATGTAGAGGCCGGGAATGAAATCCAGGTCCTCTGGGTATATATGCGAAAAGGGCAGAATGTGACTTCATTCACTCTGGTAACTGTCAAATAGTATAAAGATACCACTGTGATACTGGTAACCACATGTTAATCATGATATAAGTTGATATTTTAGAGGCTTTTTAAATTAGTTAATTTTAAAATTTACATCCCAAATGCTGTTCCCATCCTAGTCTCCCATCACAAAGTTCCTCCTCCCATCCCCTCTACCCTTCTGCTCTGAAAGGTGTGACCTCTGGGTTTATTAATAAAATTTTATTACATTTTTAGTTGTTAATATAAAAATTTAAGACTCATTACCAGTAAAATATTCCTTGCTTCAAATACTGTGTAACACTTTCAGTACAGTGGATCAAAATCTTTGTATAATATATCTACTGTACTTTTACTGCGTATGTATTGTTAGGGCAGGTAAGAAACAGATAACAATCAGAGTCACTACTTTGGTTAAGCAGTTCTTAAAGTATTCATTAGCCATTTGTCTCATTGTTCTGAACTGCTAACAGAAATTTGCCCATCTTAGACTACATGAAGATATTTAAAGTTGTGGCTAAATGGACTAAAGCATTTTTAAAGATTTCTTTAAATTTGTACTTGTGTGTGTGTGTGTGTGTGTGTGTGTGTGTGTGTGTGTGTATGAGTGGGTGTACATTAACACAGTGCCCATGCAGGCCAGAAGAGGATATCAGATTCTCTGGATGTGGAGCTATAGCTGGTTGTGAACTGCCAAGAGCATGCTGAAAATGAACCTGGGGGAAAGTGTGGAGCAGAAACTGAAGGAAAGGCCATCCAGAGACTGCTCCACCTGGGGATCCATCCCATATACAGTCTCCAAACACAGACACTATTGTGGGTGCTAAGAAGTGGTTGCTGACAAGAGCTTGATATAGCTGTCTCCTGAGAGGTTCTGTCAGAGCCTGACATGTACAGATGCAGAAGCTTGCAGCCAATCATTGGACTGATCACAGGGTCCCCAATGGAGGAGTTATAGAGAAAGGACTGAAGGAGCTGAAAGGGTTTGCAACCACATAGGAAGAACAAGAATATCAACCAACCAAACCCTCCAGAGCTCCCAGGGACTAAACCACCAACCATGGAGTATACATGTTGGGACCCATGGCTCCACCCACATATGTAGCAGAGGATGGCCTTGTCTGGAATCAATGCGAAATGAGGCCCTTAGTTCTGTGAAGGCTGGATGCCCCAGTGTAGGGGAATGTGAGGCAGGAGTGGGTGGGTGGAGGCATGTACTCATAGAAGCATGAGGAGGGGGGATGGGATGGAGGTTTCTGGAGGGACAGATCAGGAAAGGGTATAACATTTGAAATGTAAATAAAGAATATATTCAATAAAAATATTAAAAAAAAAAAACAAAAAAATTGAAGCTGGGTTCTCTTCAAGACAACCAGTGTTCTTAAATGCTTAGTCACATCTTCAATCTTAATATTAAAACAATTTAAAAATCAGAATAATATTGCCAAAAACAATTTGAAATTATTAGCCTAAAGTAGATACATGCAAAGGATCAAATTTTAGATATTAAAATTTGTAACAGCATTAACAGTGGGCTAACAGAAATATTCAAACAGATGTTGGATTTTTTTCATTTTTTGATACAGCTGCATTCATCTCAGATGAATTTTTCTTAATGAAATAAACTATGATACATATGAACTAAAGATAAATGCAAACATTTTATACACATAAAATACATTAATTTTAATTAGATCCCACACCAGGACAGAGGTAGGAGTGAAGCTTTACATATTAACAACAGTGGCAATACATGTATATACCTGTGTCTGTAGAGAACGTAATTATAAAAATTTATGCATTCCTTTATTAGTGTCAGATGCCATTTTAGTCCATTTCATTGAAATGTAGTATGAAGAAAGACAGACAGACAGACCTATAAACCAAGGAACATGGGAGATATTTTTGTTCCACTCTAATTATGGTGCCTTTAGATCTTTATTAGCTATTGGAGTTCCCTATAAAAGGACACAGTACATCAAATTTTGAGGTTTATAAGGATCAATAAAATATGCTTATGTGTTTCTGTATATACTGCATGTATACAAAGCAACATACACAGATACTTTAAATAGTTTAATACTTAAAATACTTTAATTTTCCCTCTGAAATTTCACAAGCCAGACCTCCATCTTCTGCACTGTTCTCAACATTATCTTCCAAGTTCCTACATAACATCTGACAGAGTTCTTAACAACGAATGGATCTTCAAGCCCAAAGTTCCAAAGTCCTTTCACAGTCCTCCCCAAAACATGGTCAGGTTGTCATAGGAATACCCCACTCATAGTACCAATTTGCCTTAGTCAGGGTTTCTATTCCTGGACAAAATATCATGACCAAGAAGTAAATTGGGGAGGAAAGGGTTTATTCAGCTTACATTTCCACATTGCTATTCATCACTGAAAAAAGTCAGGACTGGAACTCAAGCAGGACAGGGAGCAGGAGCTGATACAGAGGCCATGGAGGGATGATCTTTACTGGCTTGCCTACCCTGGTTTGCTCAGCCTACTCTCTTATAGAACCAAGACTACCAGCCCAGAGATGTCCCCACCCACAAGGGGCCTTTCCCCCTTGATCACTAATTGAGAAAATACCCCACAGCTGGATTTCATGGAGGTATTTCCCCAACTGAAGCTCCTTTCTCGGTGATAACCCCAGCCTGTGTTAAGTTGACACATAAAACCAGCCAGTACAAATATGCTTATATATTTCTGTACATACTGCATGTATACAAAGCAACATACACAGATACTTTAAATAGAACGTCTCACTAGAGTGCTAAATTAATTTGTTACTAACATTTAAGTTTAGGTTAAAAATTTTATTTTTAGTCTACAAAAAATTTCAATATTATACTTACACAGTGAACTGTGTTTTCTGTGTTTAGTTCCACCCCTTTCCAGCTTCTCCATTAACTACAAGCTGACATACTTTTTGTTAAGTGTGTGTGGTATAAGGAACTACTGTTCATCATGGGGTCATATCAAATACGAGCTACCAAGCATTGTTAAAATACAAAGGGTGTAAATGAGAAGGCATTGCAATCATTGTTCATATTACTACAATTGTTCCAGTCAATTTAAACGATTTCTTCTTCTCTTTTCTTTTAGTGTGTGAGGAATATGTGAGGGGAGTACATGTGAGAAAATGCTTCCACTATGAAGGGGGAGCTAACATAAACACTCTGGTTTTCATGTAAAGAAGGTAATCTTTAGGCATCTAATAATAAATTCTATTTTTTCCTATTTTGAACATTTTCATTTGTGAAGTTACCTACTAATTGAACTACAATTCTAAAAGACTTCTGGCTAGCTAACAAACCTTTCAATATATTTTGACTTCTGTTACTGATTCTTTTGAAAAGACATTTTAAAGAATAAAGCCAGTATATATTTACAATAAATTCCTTGTTTCTTTCTAAAGTAGTCATGTAGATCTTTAAATCTCCATTTTACTATCTTTCAAATTCAACAAATTGCTTTTCATAGCATAGCTTCGAAATGATTTAAAAGCATTTTATAGATAAGAGAAAAATAATGCATGGCCCATATGAAGAACAAGTGTTATGAGTCAGTAAGAGTAAAGTATGTACTTGCATGTGGGCCTGCATGCGTGTGCATGTGTGTAGGTCATCAAGCTATGCTAGAAGCATCTTTGAAGTTGAAGACAATTTTTCCACATGTTACCAAAGTCAAACTTTGAACTCAGAACAGAATATATCAAATCAGGAAGGATATTTCCAGCAAAACAGTTACTATATGAATTATATAGTACACATTTTTCATTACATTTTCTTTTAAAAAAGATGGCAAAAATTACAGCATGGAGAGTCAATCATATAAGTCATGCAAAAATCCCGTAATAAATCTACTCTATACTGAACAAAAATAAAACCATTAGCAAACAAAATGGGATTAAAGTAGTTTAAAATTTTTCATCTTTTTAAAAATAAAAATCACATATTATAATGAATTCACAAAACACCATGTAGCTAGTTTAAGTTAGTTACTCAAAGACTTGCCAAGTCCAAACTCTACATGTCTCCATGAATTAATTTTAGTTTTTATTTATTTATTTCTTTTTATTTTATGTATATGGGTGTTTTATGTGCATTGTCTGTGTACATTGTGCATGCAGAGTCACTGGAGGAAACTAGAGTTACAGATGGTCCTTAGTTGCTAAGTGTGTGTGTAGAACAAAACCTTGCTTCTCAGCAAAAGCAGTGTGTGATCTTTACCACTGCGCGCGCTCTCTCTCTCTCTCTCTCTAGTTATCAATGAACTTCTGTATGATTAGAATAGCTATTGTGAAACCATGGAAGTAAAAAAGAAAGGAAAACAAAATAAAAAGAAAGGCTCACAGAATAATATGCAACAGAACCAAAGAAATAATTACTGCAGTTCTAGAGTCCAAGATGGTAGCAGAATCAAATATATTCTGCAATTGAGAGATTAAAATGTGAAAAAGTATGCCTCAGAATTGATGTAATAAAATTTTATATAAAATTATCTCTATTTTGAAAATGTTTAAAACATCTTTAAATTGTATGTGTGTGTGTGTGTATATGTATGTGTATATATATATATATATATATATATATCCCACCCATGTTAGTGGCTATATCATATGTATTTTTATGTATATTTATGAATATATATCTAATACATCAAATTTATTTACAGCCAACCCTAGCACTATCTGGAAATTATCCTAAGTCCCCTGAACATACTCCAAATCAAGATAGTTCAGTTCCACTACAATACTTGCTATAACCTATATACATCCTCTTTCATATATTTTAAGTCAACTCTAGATGGCTAATAATACTTAGTACAATATATACCATCTATAATATTTGCCATGCCTATATTGTTTAGGTAATAATGGTGTGTGTGTGTGTGGGGGTGTCCATTTCAGAGCTTTTTTTTTTTCCCCCTCGCAAAGGTTTCCAATCTGTGACTGACTGAATTCATTGATATTGAAAGCAGGACTACAGAAGTCTGACTGCAGGATATAGTTTGCTTTTATATACTATGAAAATATGATTATATCTTTCATACATTTCCATTTTTCCTTGATTTTCTAATGTTAATGCAATACCAATTTCTTTTGGGGGAAATTCCATTACATGTAATATACCTTCCAGTTATAAGTGAAGCAACTCTTTCAACAGTATTAAATGAAAAATTTTTATGTCTTGAAATAGAGAGAATATAGTAATGATTCTATATGAAAGAAAAAAAATTTGGAAAATGGAAAAGAGATTTTTCATGAACACTTTTAAGGAAGAACTTAGTGGGCAGGAGGGCATTTACACTTAACTTTTAAATCAGGAAGTTTTCAAGGCACAAATCTATCCTTTTTTATATTAAAGTTTCTTTAAGAAAATGCTAGATGTTCCATAACTATCCTCATTGAGTAGTAACATAACCTTTGCCTCAGGACATTCATCTCTCTTCAGAGTTCTTATTTACTGAGGTTCAATCAAACTACCTTCTCCATATCTTCCTTTACCACCAGTGTTAGATTTACCCCTACACCTTAGTTCACAGCAGTCTTTTTCATGTACATATACTTTCCTTAAAACTTTACTTATTTTACAAGGTCAAAAAATATCTACTAAAATGTGTTTCTTAGGTCATGTCTTACCTATAAATAGTATGGGCCCATTTCAGTTTGCAGGTGGACAATTCTAAATGATCTGCAGAATAAACAAATCCAAAACATACCGCAATATTATCTTGATATTTTTTTGTATTGCTTGGGCTAAGAAAATAAAAACTATCATAATAAACAGGTCAGACACATTTCTGACTCCCCTCAACTCTTTTTAAAGATTCTGTAATTTTCAGTAACCAGGCTATGAACAATGTTGGATACACACTTATTTTGCTTTTACCTTTTATCATCTGAACAATCTCAATGTACCCATGTCTCACTTGGATTATACAACAGCTTTCTGAGTTCTTTCACTTGCTAATATAACTACTTATAACAAAGTTCATACTCCTCAGTTTTTAATACTTTTATAAACATTTCTACACAGCATATTTTATACCTACAAATGTGGTAAATAAAAGAATTTCAAGTTGCTAGAATTGGAGGTGAAAAAATATGGAAACAAGACAATGGCAGAAGAAAAAAGCTGAGTATCACTGCCTCTCATTAAAATATACCTGTTTTTATTGCCCACTTAATTTGGCCAGTTTGGTCATTTTTGATTTTGCACAGTTAAATAGCCTTTCTTATTTTCATGTCATATATATTGTAGAAAAGTTACAGAGAAAAGTAAAAAAACTCTCACATTTAAAGTAATGAAAATTGCTCAGAATGAACTTTGTATAAAAGACTATTTGTATTTACCAATTTAAACATAATTATGGTACATTTTTCTACTGCTTTTACTTCTAGATAGCATGGTTTTTGTTTTTGTTTTGTTTCTTGTTTTTGTTTTTTTTTTAAAAGATTTCTCCGGGCATGGTGGCACACATCTTTAATCCCAGCACTTGGGAGGCAGAGGCAGGTGGATTTCTGAGTTTGAGGCCAGCCTGGTCTACAGAGTGAGTTCTAGGACAGCGAGGGCTATACAGAGAAACTCTTGTCTCCAAAAACCAAAAAAAAAAAAAAAAAAGATTTCTATTTATTCTTATATATATGAGCACACTTTAACTGTCTTCAGACACACTGGAAGAGGGCATCGGATCCCATTACAGATGATTGTGAGCCACCATGTGGTTGCTGGGAATTGAACTCAGGTTCTCTGGAAGAGCAGTCGGTGCTCTTAACCATTGAGCCATCTTTCCAGTCCCTTGTTTTTGTTTTTTGAAACAGGATTTTGCAGAGAAATTTTAATCCAGTAGCATGGCTGCTTGGGTAAAGGATCACATCCAAAGACCTTCTAGGACTATGTGATGTGCCTGGAATGCAGACACACCCTAGATTGTGGCTAGAATACAAAACACCCTTAGGACAGACCTTTAGTCTGGAATACACACACTTACCCTTAGTACACATCTTTAATGTGGGGAGCGGGCACAGCCGCATGGGCCAAAGATGGCGCTTGGCTTTATGCCAAGCCCCGTGACCTAGCTTGTTTATCCCAGTCTCAGTCATGCTCAGTAAAAGCAGCACTGTAACTCATTGGGGAGATTAGTGCAACATCTCAGGGTACCATTCTATCAGCCAATCCTGAATGCTGCCTGGGACATGTGTGTCTATGACTGGGTGGTGTGAGGAGACAAGAGACTGGCCAGTGACCAGAAGAGACCAGCCAGAGACCAGAGGGGCCAGAGACCAGACCATCCAGTGACCAGAGGGACAGAGAGAGGCCAGAGACCAGTGTAGCAGTGTTAGGCCAGAGAGCAGCAGATGAGGAGAGCAGAGCAGAGTGAGTGAGTGAATGGCTGAAGCTGTGAAACCTGAGAAAGCCAGTGATGAGAGAGAAGCAGAATAAAGTAGAGAGCGAAGACAAGTGGAACCGCCCTGCCGCTACCCTATGTCATTTCTTCCCACATCTCTTCCAGATGGAGACATGGGAGCCGTGCCGGTTTGCGGCACTTTAATTTTTAACAATGAAGGCAAGGTTAGATTGCGTAAGGAAGCAGCCATGTTTGAAAGTGAAGTCTAATTGAGGAGCAGACAAAATTATCAATCAGAGAATATTTGACAGAATGAGTCAGAGACAGAACATAAGAACAGTACATGAAGAGAGGCTTCATTAGATAAAGAGAGATTAACAGTAGATTCATGAACAGGAGTGAGAGAAAAATGTATGACATGGTGTGTGGTGAGTGTTATACATGTATGGCAGTTGTAGCAGGACAGGTTGCAGAGAGAACAGTGAAAACAGAACAGGTGAAGATAGAACGAGCCAGAGAATGCAAAGGAGCCAGAAGAGTAAAACATATTCGTAAAGTATGAAACCAGACAGCAATTCCGTCAGAAGCCTAGAGAAGCCAGATTGAGTCAGTCAGCTTAGAAGACTAGATTATACAGAGGAAAAAAGCTAGTGATAGATCAAAGAAAAGCTATGGGTTTAGCCCAAGCCCTGGATGCACTTTGCATAGGACAGTTCTCATTTCATCTCTTCCTCTGAATAAATAAAAGCAACATTTACAGTTTTTTTTTTCTGTATAGCTCTGCCTGTCTTGGAATTCTGGGTAGACCAGGCTGCCTCTGCTTTATGAAGATTAAAGATTACCAGAGAGCCGGGCGTGGTGGCGCACGCCTTTAATCCCAGCACTCGGGAGGCAGAGGCAGGCGGATTTCTGAGTTCGAGGCCAGCCTGGTCTACAAAGTGAGCTCCGGGACAGCCAGGGCTATACAGAGAAACCCTGTCTCAAAAAAAAAAAAAAAAAAAAAAAAAAAAAAAAAAAAAAAAAAAAAAAAAAAAAAAAAAAAAAAAAAAAAAAAAAAGATTACCAGAGCCCTGTTTAGAATGTTTTACTAAACAGAGGAAAAGATAAGTTGGTCTATACAAAGAACTGCTGACTTCATTAAGGAAAGAAAGAAAAAAGGTAAAAAATTTTTTTTGTAGTTTTAAGAAAATGAAAGTTTAGACAGATGATATTTAAGTAATCCAAATGTAAAAGAAATTTTAAAAAGGTACCTTTTGGGGAAAGATATTCATTATTAAATTAATAAATACTTGTATTTTCCTAAGGCAAAGAACAATGTTTTTGATAGTCTATCCATAGATAGTAACTTATACTGTCATATCATTTTGTATCTCTCATTTTTATATTACTATTTTAATACAATCTGTTTCTTCCTGACAAAATATCTTTATCCACATATGATTTTTGCATTGGGTAATTAAAAAATATATTGAAATGCATTCTTCCATAATGTAAGGATATGACATGTTAACATTGAAGCTCTCCTAGTGACTCTACATAATTTCATTTTAAAGTTTTTCACATTTATGACTCAGTCATAACAAGGAGTAGGACAATCATAATATTTTTATTCCTTCAATTTATAATCAAAGTAATTTTCAGGAAGTGATGTGATTTACTAATAATGATAAAATGGCCTATAGAAAATAGCTTTATCACTGATAAAATAGCCATAATTAATCTGGAACTTGAAAGCAAGTATATTGCTTTTCTTTGCTACACACTAGGGTTCTCTATGTAAAAAGTCTGGGTAGTTTTAAGTACATGATCTATGTATGCATGAAGCTGTGTGAGGAAATGCCAGAGAACAGAACAAGTCCTATGACCTCTGCTCTGTAAGTACAAAATTATTCTTGGAATGAACGTTTGTGCCCCTCCCTTATATAGTATATAGTAGTGAGTTCACTTTAGATTATTCAGTACAAGTGCTCTTGTTTTATTTTGTTTCTATGCCTCTATAAAAAAAAAAACAACACAACACCATGTTTTTGCCAAGTGTGGTTTGTCCTTGTGACTACAAAATTTACTAAAGTGATTCTTCTTAAGCATCAGAGAATAGGTTGTCTGATGCTCTGAATAAAGCTGGCTATTGCGTGAGAATTTAGCCCAATTCATTTTAGGCCTAGCTCTCCTAGGCTCATGTCACCAACTGGAGTAGTAACAGGTAACTATTGAGAAAGGCCAGAAGATGTGCTTACCAAAATTTTAAGGCTTAGAAAATAAAAAGTCTTTTAAGAGAAAATGTTTCTAAAATTTAAGTCATTTGTAGAAAATGGCAAAGTATAAATAAAACTGTTAACACCTCCCCAAATTGTATTTTTTCTTCTTCCTCCCCTACCCCTGCTGCAGCTTTTTCTTTTTTTTTTTTTTTTTTTTTTTTGTTTAACACCTGGCAGCAGTTTTCTTATAATTTATTACTCTACCTTAATATGCTTAGATCAGTGAGTTTTTTCTTTCTTTTTATAAAAAATATTTTATTTATTTACATTCCAGTCATTGCCTCTTCCCCAGCACCCCCTCCCACACTGCTTCATCCCATCCCTCCTCCCCCATAGGGTTTCACCATGGCTGTCCCAGAACTCACAGAGGTCTGCCTGCCTCTGTCTCTCAAGTGCTGGGACTAAGGATGTGTGCCACCACCGACTGACCAGCTATTCTTCATTTTTAAAAATTATACCAAAACGTTAAGTATACCATTCATTAACTTTTCTAAAAATAACTTCCCAATATGGCAACAAACTTTGTACTAAATGGTTTCTACTTGTTGCAAAGTGAGCATTGTCACAGAGTTTCAACATGGTACACATTAAGTATGAAGGAAGATGACATGAACTTCTTTGCAAATCATGGTTTTTAGTACTTCTTAAAAATAGTTTTAAGTGATTCTTCTTTTAAAAATGTGCAGTTTTCAATGTTTGTTATCATCACATACTTTGTCATTCGCTTAAATTTGTTTCTCATTATATTCTACTTATAGTTTGTCAGTCTCTACTCCTGAATTTGGAAAAAGAAAACAACTTTCAGTCTAGGTTTAGAAATCCTAAGAAGCACAAGTTCTGCTACCAGCTCTCACCCTCAGTCATCTAGTGAGTGTATAAGGATCTAGATCTACCTGATGCTCTATTAGACTTGAGCTCTATTACACCAGATTAACATGTAGAAAGTTGCCCTATTCTCACTATTATATGATTTCTTTGGGAGTTTGCTTCTAATATACAGTTGAGAACTTACTTTTCTAGTCATACAAACCCTTACCTTTTATGATCTATGCTTCTTTTTTACTTTCATAGTCAGTCAGTCAGTGCCCTAGAACTGTTTCTTTTTTACTAGAAAGTAAGTTGTACTTTATCCACTGGGAACTGTGCTTTATGGAAGTAATTCTTGCTTTTAAGCACCTGATCTCACACTTGAACTGGTGATTTTACTACTAACACTTAAGCTCTCTAATTGTTAACAAGGATAACACACACTTGTAAACTCATCACTCAGAAAGTGAAGGTATGAAGATACTGAATTCAAGCTCAACTTGGGCTATGAAGTAGGACTCTATCAAAAAGCAAACTAAAATAGATAAGTAGTTAACATCCAGTTTTGCCTCATTATGCACATAGAGAAACCATTTGTTAATTTCTCTTTCAGAAAAATGTGAGTTAAGTGAACCTTATTCTGTGATAAACAGTGAAAATGTTTCATTTTATTCTCAAAGGAGCATGATAATGTTATTTTTTGATGCCAGTTTTGAATATGAGGCAAAGAGAATTTCAGCAATCTTTCCAGGGTATGAAATAAAAATCAAACTGAATTAAAAACTAATTTCTATATTATACTGAGTCTCGGATATTTTTTAGCACAAAAAACTATGCTGAACATTTTATACAAATTTTACCAATAAAGGAACACTCAGCATCTTCTGTATATTAAAATGAAGCTTAAATTATTTTTCAAACCTTTATTCAAGTGTAGCCTATATTCTGTCACCCAATTCAAAGTTAAAAATTTATTAATTATAAAAAATGTGTCAAGGGGCTGAAAATATGGCACACACACACACACACACACACACACACACACACTTACTTATATAAAAACTTAGTTGTACATCTAATTATTTAAAACCTTTTCCGAGCCGGGTGTGGTGGCACACACCTTTAATCCCAGCATTCGGGAGGCAGAGGCAGGCGGATTTCTGAGTTCGAGGCCAGCCTGGTCTACAAAGTGAGTTCCAGGGCAGCCAGGACTATACAGAAAAACCCTGTCTCGAAAAACCAAAAAAAAAAAACAAAACAAAACAAAAAACAAAAAACAAAAAACAAAAAAAAAACCTTTTCCAACATTTTGGTTAGGATAGTTATTATTATTTTTAGGAACTATTTGTAAATATTGACTAAAATCTGTATTAGGTATTTGATTTCTCAAATGCATATCTTTTGGCTTTCATTATGGTATCATGATGTACAAATTATAGCTTTTAGAATTAGCTGGAGAATTATCACATTCAAATATTAATTGATATGTTATCCTTGATAGGTAATTGCTAGTCAGACAAATATTTAACAACACTGGTAAAAATACACGTTAAACACCAGCTGAGTAGGCCTAGGGAAACATATGCCTAGATGCCAACTGAAAACCAATGAACAGCCAGAACAGTTATGTCTCCACTGGAGCGCAGCAACACTATTTCAACAGACCCTAAATATTCCAACATGGCTGAAAACAGCCCCCCCCCAAAACCCTTAAAACAACCTGTATGAATATAATAGCAGTGCTAAAGAACAAATAAATTCCTTACAGAAAATCAGGAAAACAAGCAAATCTTGTGAAGAAATTAATAAAGAAATTATGTAGTATATACATACACACACATATATATTATGTATGTAGAAAGTATAAAGATATTACTCAAAAAGCTCAGAATACCCACGATACAGTTAACAGACCATATGAAGTTCAAAAAGACGGAAGCCCAAAGTGTGCATGTTTCAGTCCTACTTAGAAGGGGGAACAAAATAATCACAGGAGGTAGAGGGTGGGAGAGACTTGGGATGAATAGAGGAAGTGGAGGGGGAAAAAGAGGGGGCAGGATCAGGTATGGGAGGAGACTGTAGCAATAGGGGATGAACATCTGGGGTAGCCACCAGAAATTCCCAGAAGCCAGGAAAGCAAGAGTCTCCCAGTACACAATAGGGATGACATCATCTGAAATACTCCAAAAAGGGGAGAGAGAGACCATACCAGAGGTTAGCCATGGCCCAGATTGAGGGGTGGGGCCACCCTCCCATCTCCAAAATTTTAACCCAGAATTGCTGTCTAAAGGAAACACAGGGACAAAGAATGGAGCAGAGACTGAAGGAAAGGCCATCTAGAGACTGCCCCACCTGGGCATCCATCCCATATGTAGCCACCAATCCCAGACACTACTGCAGATGCCAAGAAGTACTTGCTGAGAGGAGCCTGATATAGCTGTCTCCTGAGAGGCTCTGCCAGAGCATGACAAATACATATGCGGATGATCACAGCCATCCACTGGACTGAGCATGGGGACCCCAGTAGAGGAGTTAGGGGAAGGACTGAAGGAGCTGAAGGGATTTGCAACCCCATAGGAAGAACAACAATATTAATCAAGCAAACACGCCCCCCACCCCCCGAGTTCCCAGGAACTAACAGAATAACCAGAGAGTACACATGGAAGGACCCATGGCTGTAGCTCTATATGTAGCAGAGGATGGCCTTATCTAGCATCAACAGGAGGGCAGGTCCTTGGTCCTGTGAAGGCTCAAATGTAGAAAAATGCAAGGGTGATGAGGTGGAAGTGGGTGGGTGGGTAGGGGAGCACCCTCATAGAATAAGGGGGAAGGGGATGCGATAAGGGGTTTGTGGAGGCAAAACCGGGAAAGGGGATTATATTTGAAATGCAAATAAATAAAATACTTAATGAAAGAAAGATGCTAAAAAATTCCCAAAATTAATTAAAACACTAAACATACAGAACAACAACAACAAAATATATTAAAAGCAAGCTGGGTGTGGTGGTGCACGCCTTTAATCCCAGTACTTGGGAGGCAGAGGCCGGCAGATTTCTGAATTCGAGGTCAGCCTGATCTACAAAGTGAGTTCCTGGACAGTCAGGGCTATGCAGAGAAACCCTGTCTCAAAAACCCAAATATATATATATATATATATATATATATGTGTATGTATATATATATATATATATATATATATATATATATATATATATATATATATATATATATATATAGCTGCAAGGGCTATGCAGAGAAACCCTGTCTCGAAAAACCAAATATATATATATATATATATATATATATATGCAAAGAAAAAAGGCCAAATAACATATAAAGGAAGATCTATTGGAATTATACTCGACTTCTCAAAGGCGACACTAAAAGCCAGAAGGTGATGGGCACATGTACAACAAACTATAAAAGACTACAGATCCTAGCTTAGGCCACTATTATTCCCAGCAAAACTTTCAGTTTCCATAGATTGAGAAAATAAGACATTCAACAATAAAAACCTAAGTTAAGCAATTTCTGTGTACAATTCCTGTTCTACAGAATGTGCTGAACAGTGGTTCTCAACCTCCTTAATGCTATGGCTCTTTAATACAGTTCTTCATGTTGTAATGACCTCCACCCATAAAATTATTCTTGTATGTACTTCTTAATTGTAATTTTGCTACTGTTATGAATCACATTGTAAATATCTGAGATACAGGATAATTTTAGGTGATCCTTGTGAAAGGTTCATTTGACGGCTGCTCACAAAGGAATATTCACCAACAGTTGGAAAAACACTGTGATAGAAGAAAAAAATATAACGTAAGAGGTTAATTACAACCATGGAAACACAGGGAGTGAATAATCCCAGATCAGCAAAACTAAAGGAAGGAAACATGAGTATTGGAGAGATGACTCAATAGTTAAGGGCAGTGACTGTTCTTCCAAAGGTCCTGAGTTCAAATTTCAGTAAATACATGATGGCTTACAACATCCATAATGAGATCTGGGGTGTCTGAGGACAGCTACAGAGTACTTACATATAATAAATAAATAAATCCAAAACAACAAAACAAACAAACAAACAAACAAACAAACAAAAAAGGAAGGAAACATGACACAAAACACCACCACCACAAATAAAACAACAGAAATCAACTATCATTGGTGACTGATATCTCTCAATGCCAATGGTCTGAATTCCCCAATAAAAAGATGTAGACTAACAGAATGGATGTGAAAACACAATCTTCTGTTGCAACACAAAACCACGTTTCAACATCAAGGATAGACATTGCTTTAAAATAAAGCATTGAAAGATGAAACTCCAAGTAAATAGATCAAAGGAAGAAGGTAGAGCAGTCATTTTAATGCCTAACAAAATAGACTTCAAACCAAAACTAACCAAAAGAGAAAAGGAAGTATATTAGATATTCATCAAAGATAAAATCCACCAAGATGACATTTCTCCTCCTCCTCCTCCTCCTCCTCCTCCTCCTCCTCCTCCTCCTCCTCCTCCTCCTCTTCTTCTTCTCGCCCCCCCCCCCTCCACTAAGACAGGGTTTCTCTGCTCTGGCTGTCCTGGAACTCTCTCTGTAGACCAGGTTGGCCTCAAACTCAGAAAATGGCCTGGGTCTGCCTCCCAAGTGCTGGTATCAAAGGTGTGTGCCACCACACCTGGCGACATTTCTATTCTTAACATTTCTGTGCCAAACACAAGTTTATAAACTCAAGTTTATAAATCAGATTTAAACAAAATACTACTACAGGTTAAATCACATCATACCACTCTAATGAATGAAAAATAATGGCTTAAGATAGAAATAAAAAAGAAATTAAAGAGGTTCTATAACTGGAGAAAAATGAATAAACAACATATCTAAACATATGGACCACAAGGAAGGCAGTTCAAAGAATCAAGTTCATAGTTCTAAGTGTCTACACAAGCAAAATAAAAACACTCAAGAGACCTCAGACTTGTAATTCAACAGCACACCTGAAAGCTCTAGAAGAAAAAAGGAGAAATCACACCCAAAAGCAGTTAGATTGTAAAAAATAACCAAACTCAGAATTGAAATCAATAAAACAGAAATAAAAACAACAATACAAAGATTTAATAAAACAAAGAGTTGGTTCTTTGAGAAAATCAATACTATAGACAAGTTCTCATGCAAATTAACTAAAAGGTGAGTAGAGAATATTCAAATTAACAAAAGCAGAAATGAACAGGGGTCATAACAAAAGTCACCAAGGAAATTTAGAGAATCCTAAAGACAACTTAAAAATCTGTACTCTGCTAAGTTAGAAAATACAAAAGAAATTTATAATTTTCTCAATTGTTACCACTTACAATGTTAAATTAAAATCAGATAAGCAATTTAAACATCACCTAAAGTAAAATAGAATCAGTCATTAGAAGTCTCCCAAGCAACAAGAACAACAATAAAAAACAAAAGCAACACACACACAAACTAAAACCAAAAACAAACCACCTCTCTACCCTCTGGCTCCCCAGGGCCAAATTGTTATAGCACAGAATTCTAATAGACTTTCAAGGAAGAATTAATGTAATACTACACAAATTATCCCATAAAATAGAAACAGGAAATATTGCCCAATTCACTTTATGAGGCCACAGTTACACTGATACCAAACTACATAAAGATCCAACAAAGAAAGAAATTTAGAGACCAATTTTCCTTATGAATACAGATGCAAAATACTTAAGATACTTAACACAACAAATCCAAGACCACATCAAAAAGATCATCTATGATGATCAAGCAGATTTCATTTCAGAGAGGCAGGGAGATTTCAATATATGAACATCAAGAAATGTAATTCAGTATATAAACAAACTTAAAAAACAAACAAACATGAGATCACTTCATTTGATACAGAAAAAGCCTTCGACAAAATCTAGTATCCCTTCTTTTTTTTCACTAATTTATTCTTTTATTAGATATTTTCTTTACTTACATTTCAAATGCTATCCCCTTTCCTAGTTTCCTCCCCCAAAGTCCCCTATACCCTCCCCTCGCCCTGCTCCCCAATCCAGTATCCCTTCATGATAACAGTCTTACACAGATCAGCCATGCAAGCAACATGCCTAAACATAATAAAGACCATAGTTGACAGCAAGCTCATAGCCAATATCAACTTAAAGAGAAATTCAATGCAATTTCATTAAAATCGGTTTACTCTCCTCATACCTAATTACTTTACTACTTGAAGTCTATGCTAGAAGTATAAGACAACTGAAGGAGATCAGAGGCAGACAGAGTGAAATGGAAGAAGTCAAAAAATTGTTTGTTATCTTCAGATGATATGATAGTATATAAAAATGATCCTAAAAAATCCACAATATAAACAAACTTAAAAAAAAAACATTTGATGCAGAAAAGGCCTTTGACAGAAGAGGAATTTTTACAGTTTATGAACATTTTTAGCAACATAGTTGGATACAAATATCAACTCACAAAATTCAGTAGCCCTCTGACCCATAGGAAGACCAGCAATCTCAACTAGATATCCCTGAGATCTCTCAGACACTGAGCCACAAACCAGTCAGCATACAACAGCTGACATGAGGCCCCCCACACATACAGCAGAAGACTGCCTGGTCTGGCATCTGTGGGAGAAGATGCACCTAACCCTCTAGAGACTTGAGATCGTAGGGAGTAGGGAGATCTTGGCAGAGAACATTCTCTTGGAGACAGGAGGAGGAGGAGGGATGGGATGAAGATCTATGGGAGGGTGGACTGTGAAGGGGGCAATGAATGGATTGCAAAAACTTCAAAGTAATAAAAAATGTGATACATATGTCTAAAATATATAAAAAATTTAAGAAATCCCAAATAATTCAATAAAAAAAATAGAGCACAGATCTAAACAGAATTCTTAACAGAGGAAACTCAAATGCTGAGAAAACACTTTAAGACATGTTCAACATCCTTATCCATCAGGGAAATGCAAATTAAACATGGGGTTGAGGAAAGGAATATGGGAAGAGGCAGGTAGAACTGAATGTGGGCAGGGAAAACTAGTGTAGCAGAAACTTCCTAAAATATATGATGGTAATCCTGATGAAGTTTCCAATAATGATGGAGATGGAGCCTTGTTACCAAATGAAGCTTCCAGTGCGAACACTGGGTTATAACCAACTGAGTTGTTGACCAAAGGAGCTCCACACAAAGTCCCAAACAACTTAGGCTGTTGGCAAGACAATAGGCTACTGTCTACAAACTGACAGCAAGCACCCACTGTTGAAGACCGTACTCACATAATTCACTTGACTATGGAGAAGTACAGCTGGTGCCTATAAGAACCTTTACGCCTGTGTTCTAGTGCTTTTGGTACAGGAATGGTATTCTGAAGGCTACCAACAGAGAAGCATAAACACCAACCTAGCCATATACCCTTTGATCTACAATCTGTGCTACCTAGAAAATATGCTAGAGTAATGGTGGCATGAAGATTGTGGGAGTAGTCCATCAATTTCATTTGACATAAGCTCTACTCCATGAGACAGAACCCACACCCTGCACTGCCTGAATGACTGAAAACCAAAGACTAGATAGATTAGAGACCTAGGATAAACCCCCAAAGTACTGGCCTTTTTTATTAGTTAACAGTAAAAATGAAACCAAATGATATTCTGCTATACTCATAGATCTGTGTTTAATTGAACCATTCTCTGGAGGATTCCCCTTGCAGCAGATGGGAACAAATATTGATACCTACCACATTTTACACACATGCACACATAAATGCACACGCATGCGTGTGCCCCCTTCCCCAGACATACAGGGAGGGGGAGTCAGAGTGGTAATGGGGGAGAACAGACTAACTGACTGACCCTGGAACACACAGATCTAAATGTGATGTCTCCATCAATTCTCGCCCCTCAGAGCTAACAGACCCTTGAGCTGGAAGGTGGAAGGAATGTGGGAACCAGAGGGGATATCAGGAGAAGACAGCAAAGCTCATATCAACTCATGGATACTGAACCAGTCAACACAGGGCCTATGTTGGTCTGTGTATATATTATGGCTTTCAGTTTAGTACTTTTATGTGACTCCTGAGTGTGTGAACAAGTGAGTGATTCTTGTGCCTTGTCTTGGGCTCTTTTCCTCCTTTGGATTATCCCTGTGAAACTTTGATGTTGTGGTTATTGTCTTGTATATTTTCTTTAAAAAAATGAAATGGGAACAGATTTAAGACAAAGGCAAAAGCCCCCAATAAATCTTTAAAGAGAAGGAAAAAAAATACATGTTAAATTAACTTTTGCTAGAATACTGCATTAGCATTACAATTAAGTGGAGTATGTTTGCCTATGACAGATATCTTTAGGACACATCTACTTGTGTTTTTGTCTACCTATTCTGGCAAAATTTCAGGATCAATTTGAGATTTAGCCTTTCCTAAGGAATAATGTGTTTATATTTCCTGTAAAATGAGTACAACTGAAGAATTACTAAAATACTAGATAAACTATGAAAACATTATGTATAAATTTACCGATCAGCCACCAAGAAAGGTTAGAATAATACATTTGAGATTAATAAAGCCTGTAACACTTGATGCTAAGTCAAAAATTTTAAGGCTTTTAAAATTTTAAACAACATGAAATATTTGCTAAATCCGAAGCTTGAGAATTATCTAAAAGTAGACCATCTACAGTGCTGAACCCAGAAAGCATTACCCACTTAATGTAATAAGCATAACCACATAAAGTGATAATGAGAATACTGAACACATACAATTTATTGTATTCTTAGTGCTTCTTAAGAGAGTAATTAATCATGACAAGCAACCTTTCAATAGCTCCATTGTAATAGTCAATGGATAGATCAAGTAATCTGCTCAAAAGTACCTGAGTCAAAAGGAAACTTCCAACAGTAGGTTTCCATAGACTAAGCACCGTGCTTAGTGGCAGTTCCCCTACTCCTAGTTTGGGTCTTTCCCCCATGGGAAACACAGGGGAAATTGCTTGTAAAACTTAGGGCTTGTATAGGAAAAAAAAATCTCTTTTAAAAGGTATAATCCCAATTTTTCTCATTGAAATCTGCAATCTGAATATCCCCTGCTTTTTCAGGCTATAATGTCTTAGGCTAAGTATTCAAAGTGGTCCTGTATTAATTGAATTTTATAATACTTTTAAGAAAATACATTCTTTTCAAAATTCTACTTTAATTACAAATATCAAAATATTTTCAAATATCAAGTTGAAAGAAAGATGCACAATCTAGTATAAAATAAATCTTTATAAAATATAGAACATTATGTGTATAATAATAAAATTTACAAGTCTATGCCTAAGATGTTAGCATTAGTGATTATACTCTATACATATAGGATGACTAATATGTTTCATCATTAGTCCTATTAGTCTATAAGAACATGTCCTTTAACATGAAAATCACCATTCTTCAATCACAGAGGATGAACGTTAAAGCAAAAGAACAAAATCTAGCGAATAGCATGATAAGCTAGCTACTACAGTACAGCTGAAAGTTAGTAAGATAACCATAATTGAAGGCATAATAGACCACACCAAATAAGTCTTTTGAACTAAAACCCATGTAAAACAATATGAAGAGACCTTGCATATGCCTGAATGAGAATTCAAGGACGAGAAGGAAGCAGACAACAATGGCAACATCTTTATAGCCTTTCAAAAAAAAAAAAAAAACTTGAATTCAAACATTCAAGAATCTCAATGAGTCTCAAAGCACAATAAACGAAAAGACTGCTTTATGTTACTGTAATAAAACTACAGAGAATGAAAGTAAAGACAAGCTCTTAAAAGTAAACATTACTATTCACTGGTGTTGGCAGTACAGACTGGTGTGTTTGGTCACTATGAAAATCAGTTTGGAGGTTATTCCAAAAGCTAGAAAGAGAACCATATGACAGAACTATTTCATTCTTTGGCATAAGTCCAAAGGACATGATTTCCTACTATTGAGATACTTGCTTGGTCAGATTTACTTCTGCTCATTCACAATATGAATGTAATGAAAGTAAGAATATTAGATGTCCGCCAAGTAATGAACTTGCAGATAATGAAAATGAAGTATATAAACACAAAAGAATTGTATTTAGATTTAAAGAAATTGATATCATAAATTTTTTTGGAAAACAGATAGAATCAGAAAAGATACATATAGTATAAGCTATGACCAAAAAGAACATATATCACATTCTCTATCATGTATAAATTCAAAATATGAACCTTTAGGTTTCAATGTAACCTTGCTGTCCTAGTTACTTTTCTATTGTTGTGAAAAGACACAATGACCAAGGCAACAACATATGAAGAGTTTATTAGGGCTTACAGTTTCAGCAAGTTATCACCCATGACCACCATGATTAGGGAGCATAGCAGCAGGCAGGCAGGTATATTGCTGGAGCTTACATACTGATCTCCAAGTAGGAGGCAGAGAGAAAGGGAGCAAACTGGGAATGGCCTGGGCTTTTGAAACCTCAAAGCCTGAAGCACCTTCTTCAAGAAAACCACATCCCCTAATCCTTCCCATACAAATCTGCAAACTAGGGACCAAGCATTCAAATATATGATCTATGAGGCCAGTCTCATTCAAACCACTCCATTTGAGTAATCCTAGAATCCAGGATGGTAGAAAGGAACCATTAGGTGAAGGGTAGAAGGAGTATAAGAAGAGTCTCATAGGACGAAGGTGCTATAAAGGAGAAAAGGGAATGATGGGGTGGGAGAACCTAACTGGGGAAGGATTAAAACAGAGAAAGAAGAATAACACTAAGGAACTCTAGAAAAGCCATTAAAACCTATTATTTTATAAGCACACACACACACACACACACACACACACACACACACACACATATATATATATATATATATATATATATATATATATATATACACACACACACAGTCATAGACTATCTAACACCACCACCACCAACAACAAGCAGCAACTTGTTGGTTAGAAGGTTTAAGTGAGTCTTGAAAAATATAGGCTCTTGCCAGTGCTCTTGCCTGCTTGGTAGAGCATGCAGTCAAGCCCTATTGCTGAAGACACAACACAACCTGGTAAGAGGGCTAGAAGAAATCAAGCTGGTACTCTGCCCTGGAAGCTTCCTACATGAGGAGTTGGTATCAGTGTCAGGTGCTAGCTATATAAGCCACCAAGGGAGAATAGACACTAATAGTGCTACCATCTGAAAAGTCTGTTGTATTAGTTATTTTCCTGTTGCTATGCTTAGACATGTGCAACTAATAACAAGAAATGTTTATTTGGGTTCATGTGTCAAAAGAGATAGAGTCCATGATCATCATGATGGGGAAGCTTGACAGCCAGCAGGTATGAAGGCTGGAGCAGCAAGATGAAAACTCACTTCTTAGGCCATAAAATGGAAGCAGAAAACAAATCAAATGTCTTAAGGCTTCTGAAACTTCAAATCTTCCAAGTGACAAACACTTTAGCAATGTCAAATCTCTTAAACCTATCTAAATATCTCCACCAACCGGGGACCAAGTATTCACATGCAAAGACTTTGGGGATACCTCATTTGAACCAGATCTATAAACTATAACAATAACCGACCAAACGATGCTATCTCCAATGACTCTGTAGTTGTACTTATATCTTGGTAGTAACCAATAGCTGTGTAATTGGACCTAGGCCTATGTAATAGATACTATAAACCTAATCAAGAATTTGTGGCTAGTGTGGTTATAATTCCTACAGGAGAACTCACTACTATCATTTTGAGAAGTTATAATAACTTACAAGTATCTTCTAAATACTTATTCTTATGCCTATGCCTATTCATAAGTACAGCTCTATGCATCAAAGCATCCTCTTGAGGCTGTCAGACATAGAGATCCATAGCTGGTCACAATTCAGCAACTATTAGATTAGATTGGTGTTTTCCCGTTATTATCCTTTGAAGGGCTGGATTCGTGGAAAGATATTGTGTGAATTTGGTTTTGTCATGGAATACTTTGGTTTCTCCATCTATGGTAATTGAGAGTTTTGCTGGGTATAGTAGCCTGGGCTGGCATTTGTGTTCTCTTAAGGTCTGCATAACATCTGTCCAAGATCTTCTGGCTTTCATAGTCTCTGGTGAGAAGTCTGGAGTAATTCTAATAGGCCTGCCTTTATATGTTACTTGACCTTTTTCCCTTACTGCTTTTAATATTCTGTCTTTACTTAGTGCATTTGTTGTTCTGATTATTATGTGTCGGGAGGAATTTCTTTTCTGGTCCAGTCTATTTGGAGTTCTGTAGGCTTCTTGTATGTTCATGGGCATCTCTTTCTTTAGGTATGAGAAGTTTTATTCTATAATTTTGTTGAAGATATTTGCTGGCCCTTTAAGTTGAAAATCTTCATTCTCATCTACTCGTATTATCTGTAGGTTTGGTCTTCTCATTGTGTCCTGGAATTCCTGGATATTTTGAGTTAGGATCTTTTTGCATTTTGCATTTTCTTTGATTGTTGTGTGCATGTTCCCTATGAAATTTTCTGTACCTGAGATTCTCTCTTCCATCTCTTGTATTCTGTTGCTGATGCTCGCATCTATGGTTCCTGATTTCTTTCCTAGGGTTTCTATCTTCAGATGTCTCCCTTTGGGTTTTCTTTATTGTTTCTTCTTCCATTTTTAGATTCTGGATGGTTTTGTTCAATTCCATCACTTGTTTGGTAGTGTTTTCCTGTAACTCTCTAAGGGATTTTTTTTGTTTCCTCCTTAAAGGCTTCTAGCTGTTTACCTGTGTTTTCCTGTATTTCCTTCTTAAAGTTCTCCATCATCATCATGGGAAATGACTTTAGATCCATGTCTTGCTTTTCTGGTATGATGGTGTATCCAGGACTTGCTACAGTGGGAGAGTTTGGTTCTGATGATGCCAAGTAACCTTGGTTTCTGTTGCTTCTGTTCTTATGCTTGCCTCCTGCCATCTGATTATCTGAAGTGCTTGCTGCCCTCAATATATCTGATTGGAGCCTGACATTCCTATAATCCCAGTTGATTCAGGATTCCTCAGAGTCTAGCTTTCTCTGTGATCCTTTGATTGTGGGGCCCTGTGAACCTGAGATTCTGGGTGTGTCAGAGGTTTTGGCAGTCAAGATTCCTCTGAGACCCTGAAATACTGGTGTGACCCAGCTCCTGTTATCCTGGGATCCTGTTGTCCTAAGATTCTAGGCCTGTTACAGTACCTGCAAGTGGCATCTCATTTGAGGACCGTGGAGCTGTCTGGTCAGTGATCCTAAGATGGCGTGGAGAGTCCTCTGGGGACTGAGGGGGTGTCTGCTCATTCCGTACCCAAGGTGACACAGTGCTGGCGCTGACCAGAAAGAACTTGTGCCCCTGGTCAGGCTGGTTTTCTGTTTCCCTTCTGCTGTCTCAGATCCTGCACGATTGGATTGGAACAGATGTTGTGTTCCACTCACCAGTGATCCTAAGATTGCGCGTAGAGTCCTCTGGGGACCGTGGGTTGTCTGCTAATTCTGCGCCCAAGATGACCCAGTGCTGGCACCAATCAGAAGGAAGCCTTTCCTTTCTTATCCATCCCCAAGATCATACATTAATAATGACAATACAATAATACAATGTAATATAGTGTAAAACATTTACAAACTTAAAAGTCCTACAATTTTTGAAAATTCAAACACAAAAAATATTTACTCTCTTTTAAAAAATGCAGCCTCTTTTAAAACCCAATAGCTCTCCACTGTGGGTATTACGAAATAAAAGATGAGTGAAAATCTTCAAGGGGGAAAATTCCAGGTCACAGTCACATCTGAACAAATCAAAACCAAACTCCAATTCCAACTATAAAATCTGAGTAACCAACATCTGGGATCCACTAATGAGCTGGGCTCCTCCAAAGGACTTGGGTCACTTTTTGACTCTGTCCTCAGGCTCTGCACACACAGGAAGTTTCTCTGCATTAGGCTAGCTCACTCCACACCTGCTGCTGTCTTTGGCAGTCACCTCATGGTATTGTCAACTCCAAAATGCTTGTGTCTTCTGCTGCAATTGCACTGCATTTTACCAAAAGTGTCTCCTGGGTTCTATTTAGGGACTTTAGCTCTGCCAACACAGTACCAAGCCTCAGCTGCTCTTCATAACCCGTTTATGCCTTAAAAACTAGTACTACCTGGGCCAGTCATACTTAGGTAGCTAAGTTCAACAGCCAGCTTGGGAAAAACCTTGGTCAATTCTGGAACACAGCTTCTTTGCGCTGATCCTTAAGAAACATTTGCCTGGACATTCCACCTCACAATCCTGATCTCTTCTTAATCACAGCTGACACTTCAGCCCCAGCCCCAGCCCCAGTCCCAGCCCCAGGAAAGCAGAGGTTTCATTTAGTGGTTCTGGTCTCTTGTTAATCAGAGGCAATTATTCAGCTCCAGCTGACCAGGCACCACATCTTCTGCACACAAAAGGCCTGATATAGTCTTTGTTTCTCTCTGAAACTTCACAAGCCAGGTTTCCATCATCATTACTGCTTTCAACATTTTTATCTTCCAGGCTCCTACAGAACAGCTCAGTGAGCTCTCAACACCCAATGGCTTTTCTAGCCCAAAGTTCCAAAGGGTCTCCACAATCCTCCCCAAAAAACAGGGTCAGGTCTGTCACAGCAAAAACACAGTATGTTGGTACTAACTTGCCTTAGGGTTATTTATGTACAATGAAACGACATGAAACCATTTTTTAAGGGTTAACAAGAGATGAAAACCTATTTATTCAGATGAATTACCTGCGATCAAATAATGTGCAGAAATACTTTAAGTTATGAAGATCTCTCACTATTAACTGTATCTAATCCAACTGATTAAATAAAATAAATAAATAGCCCTGGAGTAGAAATTATATTTTGTTTTGTTCTGTTTTGTTTGCAGAGTCCTATCTCCCAATTTCTCTTGCTGTCATCTTCCAGATAATTTCTTCAAAAATTCTTTCTCATCTTTTAAACTTAGAAATCTCTGAACCATTCTCATAATTTTTTCCTCCTATTCATAACACTGGAATCAAGTAAACCATGTCAACATACTATACAAACAACCCAGACATAGTTTCTATACTGTCACATCCAGAAAACAATACGTTGAGAAATCGTACTCACCAATCATGATCTTCTGATTTCAAACATTTTGATTTAGTTAGGATCCAATACACAGATTCTTGTAGAAGTTATTTCCAGATGAGAACATAAAAGAAAAGAAAAGAAAAAAAATAAGATGACTCAGAAGAACAAAGCAGTAAGCCTTAAAAGCATTCATTTATTTATTTTTCATTTTATTTTGTTTTTATAACTTATAATTTTGCAAAGGCTATATAAAATACAAATGATACTCAATGTTATATATTCTATATAAGCTTTGTAAATTTTATAAAGTTTAGTGGCTACTTTATAGACTAATGTTAACCTCTATGTTTTTTCAATGCCTTCTTTACTCTGATTTTATTCTGTTCAGATTGTCTCAACCACCTAGCCATCAATATTATCAACACTCCTTCCACACCTGTTTTTTCTGATTGTTTTGTGTAAAACATGAAATATAAACTCTGGTAATAGTGGGAATATCCCTGTCAATATCCTCTGTCTGGGACCAAGTACTGCCTGTTAATACTATCAGTTGCCCTGTCTTCAGGCTATGTAACACTCCATAGTGATTGAATACCACACTTAAAACAACTCTAAACTCTACAACACTTACTGCTTCCCTCCTCTTACAATGGAAAGATACTACCTTCTGGGCCCCGCTTTGTGGTTCAAGTTGGTTATCCTGTCTGTTTCTAGTCCACTTAGTTTCTCTTAATTAACTTCCTTTCTCTTCATTTTCACAAATTCACTGAAGAAGTTAAGACACTGTTTTTTTATTGTTTCTTGTTTTGTTTTCCTGAGATACTTGAATCAATCCCACTAAAATCAGGGACAACCTAAGGATGCTCACTCTCCCTGTATCTACTCAATATAGTATTCGAAGTTCTAGCCAGAGCAATAAGACAACAAAAGGAGGTCAAGGGGATACAAACTGAAAAAAAAAAGAAGTAAAGGTATCACTATTTCAGATGATAGTACACATAAACGACCCCAAAATTCTACCAGAGAACTTCTACAGCTGATAAAAACAAAACAAAACAAAACAAACAAACAAAAAACAAAACAAAAAAAACCCTCCAGCAACGTGGCTGGATAAAAATGAACTCAAATCAGTAACCTTCTTTTTTACAAATGATAAATGGGCTGAGAAAGAAATTAGGGAAAGAACTCCCTTCACAATAGTCACACCTATAAAATACCTTGGACTAAGTCTAACCAAACAAATGAAAGATCTGTATGACAAGAACTTTAAGTATCTCAAGAAAGAAATAGAAGATGACCTCAGAAAATGGAGAGATCTCCCATGCTCATGGATTGGTAGGAGTAACATAGTAAAAATAGCCATTCTACCAAAAGCAATCTATAGATTCAATGCAATCCCCATCAAAATTCCAACACAATTCTTCAAAGACATGGAAAGAGCCAATCTCAATTTCATATGGAAAACAAAAGACCCAGAATATCAAAAACAATTCTTAACAATGAAAGAACTTCCATTCAATTAATAAAGAATTACATTAACTAGAACTTCTGACCATTAGTTCAGGTAACTAGTTCATATTCATCACAACAATCTAATGGAATTAGATTCTTGATCATTACTTGGGGTTAGAAAAAGAGATAGTTAGGGGCCAGTTTTTACACATCAATCTTACTAACCTATTTAAATATAAGGGAAATGTTAAGAATCCCAACCTTAAAGCTTTCCCAAAGACTAAATATACATTCTTTTTCTAGTATGTAACCCTCTCTACTAGGCACATAACCTACATTAGCAACCAAAAATTTTTGACATATATCTCGCTAAACACAAAAGTCAATACACCCTGTTCAAAATTCTCATCTCTATATTAATGCTCAACTCTTTTGTTCACACATAAACAAGCTTGACAGGTCTTAATCTGAGACCATTCTCCACTGCCAATATAGGCATTTCCCTTATTACTCACATAATTCAAATGTTGTACCTGTTATCTATCCTCTCTATCTATTCTATCCAATGTTTTCCCACATGGCCACTGGTCGTTTGGACTAAGGTTAAAATTCCTTAGCTGGCTTCTCACCTTTTCTTTCCTCCAACACACATTACTCACAGCAGTCAGAATGAGTTTTCCATAATTCAAGCTTTACTACATTGCTCTCTGATGACTCAAACTTTGCCATACTTTAAACATTCAATCGGCTTCTCAGTGTAATCAGACTCATATGCAAACAGCTTATCACAGGTTGGTGACTATGGTCCTATCCACTATGCATCCATATTCATTGTTAATGTGGGAGTTCTCTTCCTCTTCCTTCAGACACAGCCGTCAGATTATTACCCAAAATAATCTCTCTCTTTTCTCGTCTTATGTCATGAAAAGACATGTCATCATCGTGGGAAATTCTTTTCTGATTTATATAATCTTTGTAATGCCAGTGACATGGTTTTGGTATCCTATGAAATAGACAGCCTTAGCACCTCTACATTTCTCAGACTGCTGTTCAGGTAGGCTGTAAAAATAAGGGTTATTTGGGGTCAATAAGATATGAACAAAGGAGCCAAGTCTAGGGCTGGTCCTTAAACGCTTCCTATAGGGTTATTCAATTTCCCCTCTCTTACTCTCAATTTGAAAAGCCAGTTCAGGGGACAAGGGTAGCCCAATGTATTAAAGAAAGGAAAATCTCAAATTAAAAAAAAGAAAGGAAAAACAAATTCCTTCATGATATTATTATTCTGGGATACCTAATAGCCGAGATTAGCCTATGCTTAGTAATAAAAATTATGACTTGAGAAATATGTATTTATATAAACCAGGAAAAAGATAGAAAGATTATTTTAGGTCTTATGCCAATGACTAAAGGATGACAAAAACTCCCACAGGACTTCCTTATTACTTAACACAATTGGTTGAGGATTATTTGCCTGTCAAACTTAAAGAAAAAAAATGTGTTTTTCTTGCCCAATGTATATTAATAGTATTTAGCAAAGCGAAGTACTTTAAGTTTAAGTAATAGAAAGAAAACAGGCACATGCTTTGATATAAACTACACTGCTAGAATATTGTGCCACCATTATTGATAATGAAATATTGCACACTACCTACTCAGCCTTCTAGTAGTTTCAATGCCTTTTAATTTTAGTTTAAAAATAGCTGCATAGGTATATATTTAAAATTTAATAAACAGGGACCTACTATTCACAACAAATAATATGCTATAAGCACATATATATACCCAAATATTTCCTGTTTTTGACATTTAGGTTTTTCTATCATCAATTTTAGATAGATCATTATTTCTGTCTCTATTCAAGATAATAATTGCCATGTTTAGCCATATTAGGTTCAATTTTCTTTTCACACTGTATTTTCCTTAAGAGTTTGAATTTTGTCTTCATATTCTTATACTCCATGGTATGCTTGACTTGATGTTAATTTGTACTGAATGTTACATATTACTGATGTTAATATGTACTGAATAAATTTCAAGCAAAGCGATCAATGTAAAAACAACGTGTATTTCTTGGTGCTGTATTAATAAGACATCGGAGGAAATAAATTATAAACTCAATGGCTCTGCAATTCAGAAGAATGTAACAACGGGGCATCTATAATCCTAGCACAGAAGAAGTGGAGGAAGAAGTACGGCCAGCCAGTCTGGGCTAAATAGTGAATTTCAAATAAGATTTGATTGCAGTTTAAGATCCTTACTAAAAGAGGGAGAGGGAGGGGAAGCAAAAACCAAAGGAGTCTAACTAATAGAGGCTCGTTCCTGGCTCTGGTGATCTGAGGTTCTGACAGAAAGAGCAACAGCTCATCAAGGAAGAGGATGGCATCAGGAGGTCTGGGTCTTTCTCCCAGTTCTGAAGGAAGAGCTGTCTAACGCACTGGCATTTTAAACTGGTAGATTCTTTTCTTGCTGGGGTCTGTGCTGAGCACTGTGTACTACTGCTTAGTCCCACTCCTGATCTCTATTAAACTAGATGCCAATAGCACTACCTTGAGTCCTTCTGGCCTATTCATACAAAACATCCACAAACCTTTCAATACATTCCACCTAAGGCAATCTCCTTCTAAGGAGGACAACTTTTTTTTTCTTTCTTTCTTTTTTTCCCAATTTTTTATTAGGTATTTTCTTCATTTACATTTCAAATGCTATCCTGAAAGTCCCTTGTACCCCCCCTTCCGTTCTCCTACCCACGCACTCCCACTTCTTGGCCTTGGTGTTCCCCTCTACTGGGGCATATAAAGTTTGCAGGACCAGGGGCCTCTCTTCCCAATGATGGCCAACGAGGCCATCTTCTGCTACATATGTGGCTAGAAACATGAGCTTTCAGGGTACTGGTTAGTTCATATTGTTGTTCCACCTATAGGGTTGCAGACCCCTACAGCTCCTTGGGTATTTTCTCTAGCTCCTCCATTGGGGGCCCTGTGTTCTATCCAATAGCTGACTGTGAGCATCCACTTCTGTGTTTGCCAGGCACTGGCATAGCTTCACAAGAGACAGCTATATCAGGGTCCTTTCAGCAAAATCTTGCTGGTGTATGTAATAGTGTCTGCGTTTGGTGGCTGATTATGGAACGGAAACCTGAGTGGGGCAGTCTCTGGATGGTTCATCCTTTTGTCTCAGCTCCAAACTTTGTCTCTGTAACAACTTCCATGGGTGTTTTGTTCCCAATTCTAAGAAGGGGCAAAGTGACCACATTTTTGTCTTCGTTCTCTATGACTGATAATCCTATAGCTCTGAATAGCAAAAGTTCACCCTCCAATTTTCTGGCTGAATTCCTAACCAGCTTAAAAAAAAAAATTTAAAACTAGAGATTGGAAATCTACAGCCAACATCATCCTAAATGAAGAAATGATTTAAACCATCAACTGCAGGGAGGAAGCATTGATGGTCTCTATCCCTACTCCTTTTCAATACGGTGCTCAATTACTACATGGATTAATAAGGCACAAGAAGAAAATTAAAGGTATACAAAGAGGGAAAGGAGTCAAACTATCTCTGTTTGCAAATTTCATGATATTACACATTAGAGAACCAAAAAATGTGTAAAAAATGTCTAGAAGGATAACTGGAGGAATGTGACAGGACACAATGAGTAACATTCTATACACCAGCAAGGAGAATAGAGAGGAGAACGTGGACACGCTTCATTCACAATGTTCTAAGTAAATGAAATATATAGGAATAAACAATCAAGGATCTGCTAGATTTCTACAATAAAAACTTTCAGCTTTTGAAAAGAAAGGAAAAAAACCCACTAAAAAATGTAAAGATACCCCATGCCGATTAGAGAGTTATTGTTAGGAAATGACCATTTTTCCACAAGCTATTTACCAATACAATGCAATCCCATTACAAAATCCCCATGAAACTCCTCACAGAAATAGAAAAAAAATTATTCTAACATTCATATGGAATCACAAAAGATGCTGGATAAGACAGAAAAATACTCAACAATAAAAACAACAAAATCAGAAACAATGCAGGAGAGATTACCATTTCAGCTTTAATACACACTATAGTGTCATACTAATACAAATATATTATATTAGCATTCATGGTACCAGAGGTCACCATGATGGATTCCAAAGGGAGGAATCAACCAACAGGTCTACCCACTATGACACCTATTTACCACACCAACCAGGAAGGCGCAACAACCACAAAAGTGCAGTGGTAACAAGTTTATATTCACAGTAGCCAATAGTTCTCAAATTAGATCTATGATCTTCTCAACAAGAGGGAAATCATAACTGGTACTGGAAACTTAGTCAACTGCCCAGGGCTAATGAAGTCATGAATCTCGGAGGAGAACCTACTACCACCATTTTACAAAACCACACAATCCCCAAGTACACTAAAAATATCTTTCCTTACAAGCACAGATAAATATAGTGTCCTCATCCCTGATCAAAAAAAAAATTCCTTTGCAACAGGCTGAGACTCTTACAGAAAACGACAACCAATCAAAATGTACAGTTTTGGAGTCCGGTACCAATGAATATATCTACAATACAATTCTTGTAACTAAGACTCAGGGAACATTGCTGAAGAAAGGTTGGAAAGATTACAGGATCCAAAGGATCAGGGGGTATGCTGTCAGATTGTATCTTGTAGTAATGTCAGAAGGGATGCCCATAAAGTCTCAGCAACATGATTACCTAACACAGTTGAACAAAATAAAAACAGAATTGTGAAAGTGGAAAGGGGAAGAACATGAAACTTCATTCTTACGCAAAGAACTATAGGCAACCAAAGATGGCTGAAAACCAGGATACTTGCTGTTAGATAGTGTCCTCTACATGATATGCATGCTTCACACAAGAAATTTCAACAATATAGTTACCTAAAAAATAATGACAGCCCATATGATGTGCCAAAAAGGTTAGGTTTTTTAAAAAACCTAACCCATCAATGAAGAGCTCACAGGCAATCAGGGGCTCTGGAGAGAGGGTGGATCAGTCTTCTCCAGGGAGCATCTTCCCCATAGGCTAACCAATTGCAAAGGGTCAGTCATAAACATACCTACACAACAGAAACATTAGCTTAGATGGGCTGCAGGAGGAGCAGTGAGGGAGGGAGAGTGAGTTAGTTTAACAATTTTTATAGAAGTGAAAGTCATGAACTTCAAATTGGTATGGAGGAGTTGGAGGGTGATAGGGAAAAAATTTGAAATGGAAATACGATATAATAATAGAATGATAGAAACAGATCTCAAACATGAAATTAAAAATAAAAATAAAAAGTGAGGATTCTTATCACTATATGAATGACTTTAAACAACTTTGTGCCTTAGCTTACTCATGAGCACTTGTGAAGATTATAAAAAAATCATGTTTATAAAACATAACAAATGCTAGCATAATTATTAGTAAAATATTTGTAAAAATAACATATTAATTTCTTTTAAAAACAAACTATCAATTTGGCAAAAGCTATCAGCAAAAAGATCCTTTGGAATAGCAAATGCACATAAATATCCTTTCTACAAGAGTATCTGCAAAACAGGAAAGGTAAGTTTAAGATATACATGTTTAAGGCTGATATTCTTATTCTTCAAATGTAGAAAATGTAATATAATGACGAGCCCCATTTTTAAGAACAAAGCTTAGCATATCCAGTTATATGAGGTGGTGAATAAGTAATCATTGAATGCCAACAAATAAATCAATAAGCTGATGCCAATTAGAGAAGAAATAAAAGGGTAAAAAAAATGAAGACAATGGTGGAACAGAGAAATTATCAAGAATCAGATGCTGGCAGTTCTGGGGTAGGCAAAAGAGGGGGAGACCTAGTAGAACAAACGGAAGAAAGAAAGTTAAATGATGGAGACCTGACAGGGCAATGATTGTGTACCTCAGAAGACACGAAATGAATGGTAAGACCTGGAAATCTCAGATGGGGTCTGGGGGGAGCAGTTTCAGTCTAAAATGAGAGAGGTTTAAGGCTAGAGAAAAGTGCTAGCTTCTCATAAAGGAGCTTTCAAGAAGGCCTCTGGTTTTATGCAGAAATTGGAAACATTTCCTTAAAAACAAAATAAATATGAAGGATTGAGCAAGGGAAAAAACTCATAAAATGGTGCAGCAGAATAAATCGAAATAGAATGGTTCAGAATATCTAAGAATTTATATAGAACCACAGTGAAATGATACAAGGAACAATAGGTCTGTGTGGAAAAGAAGTTATTCACCTATCAGATCAATATGCATTCAAGATGGTAATTTAATTGTGTCCTGTAGTGGTTTGCATTTTGTTATAGCTGGAATTCTCAAACATAGGCATGTGTTACAGATTAGTACATGCTATGTGGGATAAACAACGAGTGAGAGCCCCAGTGGTGTGGGAGGTGCAGTAATAAGCCTATCCTGTCATTCAGGACCATCTTGGACGCCTTCTGCATGTGTGGTTATCAGGGTCCATTTGTGTAAAGCTCCTATCCCTGTCATGTCCCACTTAATGTACTCACACTTCTTCCTGAAGGCAGGATGCTCTTTCATCTGGCTCAGCTCTACATTTTTTCCCCAATTTTTATTAGATATTTTCTTCATTTACATTTCAAATGCTATCCCAAAAGTCCCCTATACCCTCCCTCATCCTCTACCTGGCTCCCCTACCCACCCACTCCCACATCTTGGCCCTGGCATTCCCCTGTACTGGGGAATATAAGGTTTGCATGACCAAGTGGCCTCTCTTCCCAATGATGGCCGACTAGGCCATCTTCTGCTACATAAGCATTTAGAGACACGAGCTCTAGGGGTACTGGTTAGTTCAGATTGTTGTTCCACTTATAGGGTTGGAGACGCCTTCAGCTCCTTGGGTACTTTCTCTAGCTCCTCTATTGGGAACCCTGTGTTCCATCTAATAGCTGACTGTGAGCATCCATATATGTGTTTGCCAGGCACTGGATAGCCTCACAAGAGACAGCTATATCAGAGCCCTTTCAGCAAAACCTTGCTGTCGTATGCAATAGTGTATGCATTTGGAGGCTGATTATGTGATGGATCCCTGGCTGCAGCAGTCACTGGTTGGACCATCATTTTGTGTCAGCTCCACACTTGATCTCTGTAACTCCTTCAATGTGTGCTTTGTTCCTAATTCTAAGAAGGGGCGAAGTTTCCACACTTTGGTCTTCATTCTTCTTGAGTTTCATGTGTTTTGCAAATTGTATCTTGGGTAATCTAAGTTTCTGGGCTAATATCCACTTATCAGTGAGTACATGTTGTGTGAGTTCTTTTGTGATTGGGTTACCTCACTCAGGATGATACCCTGCAGATCCATCCATTTGCCTAGGAATTTCATAAATTCATTGTTTTTAATAGCTGAGTAGTACTCCATTGTGTAAATGTACCCATTTTCTGTATCTATTCCTCTGTTGAGGGACATCTGAGTTCTTTCCAGGTTCTGGCTATTATAAATAAGGCTGCTATGAACATAGTGGAGCATGTGTCCTTATTACCAGTTGGAACATCTTCTTGATATATGCCCATGAGAGGTATTGTAGGATCCTCCGGTAGTACTATGTCCAATTTTCTGAGAAACCACCAGACTAATTTCCAGAGTGGTTGTACAGCTTGCAATCCCACCAACAATGGAGTAGTGCTCCTCTTTCTCCACATCCACGCTAGCATCTGCTGTCACCTGAATTTTGATCTTAGCCATTCTTACTGGTGTGAGGTGGAATCTCAGCTCTACATTGTTACATGCTCTTCTTGCTGGCTTAATCTTTATCTTTATACTGCATTTCATATTCCTTTAATTTTATAGTCTAAGAGATGGTAAGGGAAGACAAGTAATTTACACTGGAAATATCCTGTTCATATATAACTCAGACCTAATTAATACTTCCCTCATCTTTTTTATTCCTAATTGAACAAATACTTATCAACCTCCTATTTTGTTCTAGAGCTATTCGAATATACCAGTGAAACAACTATTTAAAATGGCAGACATGAAGGAAATACTTGTAGGGGTATGTAAAAATGTTATGTGACAGTATGAGAGATAGAGGAAGACAATAAAAATGAACCATTTATTTGATCCATTTTATATTTGATATTAATTTATACTTGTCTAGCACCTTGGCACTCTGTTTGGGCTGCCTCTTATGCTGCAATAAATCCCAATGAAAGGACAATTTTCTGGACAAATTATATATTTGTATCTAGTAATTGCCATTCAAACACTCTGGTAGCCAATTCTTCTATGCATTTAACCTTATAATGCAGCTTTTTAAACAACACAGTTATTCTTACCATTAAAGTGCACTATTTAAAAATCTGAATCTAGAAGAAAAAGGTTCCATTCTTACCATTTTAGCATAACAAACATTTCAAGAAATTTTTATCTAACACTTTAAACGTATTTTCTTCATTTACATTTCAAGTGCTATACCATAAGTCCCCTATACCCTCCCCCCACCCTGCTCCCCTACCCACCCACACCCACTTCTTGGTCCTGGCATTCCCCTGTACTGGGGCATATAAAGATTGCTAGACCAAGGGCCTTTCTTCCCAATAAAGGCCAACTAGGCCATCTTCTAATACATATGCAGCTAGAGACATGAGCTCTGGGGATTCTGATTAGTTCATATTGTTTTTCCATCTATAGGGTTGCACACCCCTACAGCTCTTGGGTACTCTCTCTAGCTCCTACATTGGGGACCCTTTGTTTCATCCTATAGATGACTGTGAGCATCCACTTCTGTATTTGTCAGGGACTGTCAAAGCCTCTCAGGAGACAGCTATATCAGGGACCTTTCAGCAATATCTTGCTGGCATATGCAGTAGTGTCTGCATTTCGTGGCTGATTATGTGTTGGACCACCCCGGTGGGGCATTCTCTGGATGGTCTATCCTTTCATCTTAGCTCCAAACTTTGTCTCTGCACCTCCTTCCATGGATATTTTATTCCCTATTCTAGGGAGGAATGAAGTATCCCTGAGATTCCACCTCAAACCAGTCAGAATGGCTAGGATCAAAAATTCAGGTGACAGCAGATGCTGGGGAGGATGTGGAGAAAGAGGAACACTCCTTCATTGCTAGTGGGATTGCAGGCTGGTACAACCACTCTGGAAATCAGTCTGGCGGTTCCTCCGAAAACTGGACACAGTACTACTGAAAGATCCAGGAATACCTGTCCTGGGCATATACCCAGAAGATGTTCCAACTGTTAACAAGGACACATGCTCCACTATGTTCATAGCAGCCTTATTTATAATAGCCAGAAGCTGGAAAGAACCCAGATGTCCCTCAACAGAGGATTGGATAAAGAAAATGTGGTACATTTACACAATGGAGTACTACTCAGCTATTAAAAACAATGAATTTATGAAATTCTTGAGTAAATGGATGTATCTGGAGGATATCATCCTGAGTGAGGTAACCCAATCACAAAAGAAGTCACTTGATATGCACTCACTGATAAGTGGATATTAGCCCAGAAACCTAGAATACCCAAGATACAATTTCCAAAACACAAGAAAATCAAGAAAGACCAACATGTGGATAATTCCAAATTTCTTTAACAAAAATATTTTGATGAGATTGGTATTAATAATTTCAAGAAGTGGTATCAAGAATTTTAAGTTATTATTTAATTCTGAGTAAGTGATAAACTGACAACCTGGTTTTAATTAATTAGATTCAGGAAACAGGCAAAGTAAGTTCTAACAGTGAGAACAGTCACACTTAAACTTGAGATATTGGAACAGAAGAGTGGAATTACTGCTCTGACAGCAGATTTTCAGACACACTTGATGGTATGTTTTCACATAAGCTCAGTAGCGAAGGTGAGCCTATGAAAGTTTATTTTTTCTTGTTTTATATTAGGAAGGCAGAGGTAAACTGCTCATTGTTTACTAAAATACCAACTTAGCAAATCATGATTTAGAATTGGTATAGGAGACGACAATGAGTTAACTCAGATATCTGATTGTTTCCTTTTTAAAACATTAATCATGTTGACTAAAAATATATTTCAGTGGACAGTCAAAACGACAATAAAAAGGTAACAAAATTATGTAAATGCCAAATTCAAGCAAGAAATGAGTCAACAATATTAATCATTTTCCCACAAACATGCCTTAAAGTTACACATGAGGAGGCTGTTTTAGTCTCTGTATCTACATATCCATACATGGGCAAAATATTTTGATTACAAATTTACTTATTACTTTGTGACTTTAAAATTTCCTGCATAAGGACAAAACTGTTATGGAACAAAATTATTTCATGGCTACAAAGCCAAACAGTTCAGCTACATTTGCAAAAAAATTCTCTTACCAATTACAAAAAGGCTACATTTGTAGTGTAGAAGGAAGCACCACCTTGCATTACAAATATTCTGTGAATTATCTACTGTGGAAATGGCAGTCTCAAGACCTTGTTATATAAAGGAGCATTGTCAAAAGTTGTGCAGTAGAAAATAATAAAAGAAAATGAGATTTTTAAATGCAATATATGAATTACATACTAAAATCTAAGTTATGAAAAGTGAAGTGTAGAAAATCTTTAGGGAATACTGACATATTTGTGTTTCTACAACCACCTCCTGCTCTCAGACAAAAAAGAGGTTGATAAAACACGGTATCAATGTGATGCACAAGTTAACAAGGACCCACAGGACACAGAGAGTCCATAGTGTATGGGCCCAGAATCCGCTCAGCATTATTGGAGGCTGTTGCATAATTTTAATCAACCAAAGAAATTACAAAGACTTTTAAGAGTCATTTGGAAAACTATGCTTGCTACATACTGAGAAGTTAACTCTACTACTACTTTTAAGTACCAGTGATGGTTCTATTTCTGAAACAATATATCTGATGATTTTTTTCTGAAGCAAGGTATGTGAAGCATTTATCTCAGTCTATCTACTTCCTATTAACACTCAACAGGACACACTGATGACCTCAAGACTATGAATCTTTTTACAATTTTTATTCATATTAATGTTTTAACTAAATGTGTATGTGTACCATGTGCATGTCTAGTGTTTGTGGAGGTCACAAGAGTGCAGCTGATCCCCTTGAAAGTAGAGTTACAGACTAATGTTAGAAAGTAATATGTGTGGCTGGGAATAAAGCCTATAACCTTTTTAACAAGCACTCTGTATAGCAAGATTAGAATTCTGAGGACTCTAAAAAGGTGGGAGGGAGGAGACTTGATGCACCAGTGTGGAGGGAGCTGTCCTCTCAGAGGCAAATGGAAAGGGAGGAGGGAGAAGTTCTTTGAGGGGGGATTAAGGAGGCAGACAGCATTTGGGGCACAAATAAATAAATTTTTGAATAGATTATCCATATATTGACATGGTCAGGGTTTGCCTAAGAGACCTTGTTCGGTAGAATAAACTGAAGGAGCAATTAAAGATCATTACCAAGATCAACCTTGGGTCTCCACAAGCACAGATATATGACTCCACATATAAACCACACAAACATGAAAAATATGAAAACTTTTCTCTCCAGTGGCTTACTATATTTTCCTGACATAAAGGTTATTACATATTTGCTGTCCTTTTCTCCAAAATTGCTTTAGATCAACCCTGATTTTTTTTGAATATCTCTCTCAATCTGAATAAAAGTACTTTCCTTTTTTCTAACTTGATATGTCCTTTTTTTTTTTTTTTTTTTTTGGTTTTTCGAGACAGGATTTTTCTGTATAGCCCTGGCTGTCCTGGAACTCACTTTGTAGACCAGGCCAGCCTCGAACTCAGAAATCCGCCTGCCTCTGGCTCCCGAGTGCAGGGATTAAAGGTGTGTGTCACCTTGTATCTTGACTACTTCAAATAAAAGTCAAGATATCACGCTATCTTAGAATATGACACGTTTTGAGCCACAACCTTTTACTACTTAAAATTATAAATATGAAGATAGCATACTGGTTCAAGATACAGAATATAAAAAGCTATTTTTTAACCTGTTGTAAGTTTTTTGTTTTCTTTTGTTTTTGAAGAAGTGCTTAATTTAGTCAAGGTTTTCAGTGAATTCGAGTTCATGAGGGCAGAGCAAAGGCATGGTGGCAGGAATAGCCGAGAGCTTATAGTTAAATCCATAAGGAGGAGGCAGAAGGAAGGAGAGGGAGAGAGACAGATGATGAACAAGACACTGGGAAAGGTTTTAGTATCTTTAAAACCTTAAAGCCCTCACAAACCTCCAAAAACCCTGTACCTCCTAATTCTTTCCAAATAATTTCACTAACCAAGGACCAAGTAATCAAATATATGAGCCTACGAGGACCGTTCTCATTCAAACCACCACAGGCATCGTCATTTACCTAAATTATAACACTCCACCAGATCTTGTTCCCAGTGACTGATTAGTAACTCTTGAGTGTACTTTGTTGCTTCCACTTAAGCTGAGCATACAAGACATCACTTAGGTAAGCACAGATATGTTTTTCAATATCAGGTGGGCAGTGAAGGGTTGGACAGCCACATCCCTTTTGCCCATTTATAACTTATCTTAGCTAAGGAGATGAAAGGGCAAAAGGATTATATAGGCATTTTTCGCAACCCAGGCAACAGCAATCATACCATTATCTTTCTCTCTTCATTCCCCAGCCCAACAAATTTTTGATATAGTTAGGTAATTGAGGGTTATGAAAGCACTGTTTTGACTTTTAACCTGTTGTTCTACTGTTTAGACTGTGACTTTATTTCAATACTGCTCAAATGATCCCAATTCAAGAATTCATTCTACTTCTTTGTCCAGTCACCTTCAGAGAAGCTTTTTCCTACAGCAGATTGCAACAAATACAGGACCCACAGCCAGACATTATATGGCTTCAGAAAGTGAGATCTTGGACTACATAGCACAAAATAGGGCATCTCCATCAAATGCTTCTATTCAGGGATCAGAGAAGGCAGAAAAACTGTAAGACCAAGAGGGGATAGAGAGCTGAGGCTCAGAGACTAAGGAAGCATGTACTGAAAGCCTATACACAGGTCTGCAGCAAAACATGCCCGAGAGCTGAAACAAGTGGGCACAAGTCCCATCCCTAACTTTCTTAGGTTTCTTTTTCTGCACAAACACCATGACCAAGAAGCAAGCTGGGGAGGAAAGAGTTTATTCACTTTACACTTCCACATTGCTGTTCATCATAAAGGAAGTCAGGACAGGAACTCACACAGAGCAGGAACTTGGAGGCAGGACCTGATGCAGAAGCCATGGAGAGGTACTGCTTACTGGCTTGCTTCCCTGGCTTTCTTATAGAACCCAAGACTACCAGCTCAGGGATGGACCCTCCCATCCTTGATCACTAATTGAGAAAATGCCTTACAGTTGGATCTCATGGAGGCATTTCCTCACCTGAAGCTCCTTTCTCTGTGATAACTCCAATTTGTGTCAAGTTCACACACAAAACCAGCCAGGACACTAACCCTGTAACTGACAGTGTCCAACCAGGACACTATCTCTGTAACTGATGTCTAATTGCAAATGCAAAATTAGTTTTCTCCAAGTAAGTTTAAAGGGGTTTACAAACTACTCTGGATTAAATGCCCAGCAGTCGATGACTAAAAGAAGACAAACTCAACAGCATTTTTGGAGGCTCCTTGCCTCATAATGTTACTCAGTGATTTTTAAATTTAAATTTTCAAGATAATGGATTTAAATCTTATATTCTAAAAAGCAGTTATCCATAGTTGCTTTTATTTCCCATTCTAAAACAAAGCATCGATCAACATTTCTACACAGACACTTATCTCATCACTATCTATGCATCAAATTAGATAACTGCCTCACTGCTTTAAAGCCTAGTTCCAGCAGTGTCTAAAAGGTTAATAAAAGACCATAATTTGGTACGATAAAAGATCATAGCCCCATAGAAATTGTGTATCACCGTAAAGAGAAGGCATACTATTAAGAGAAATGAAGACCTTATTGTAGTTTACATCCTATCCAATAGTTAGCTAAGCAGGTATGTGTTGTGGATGCTTCAAATGTAAGTACAGACAGAATAAAGCAGGCTTTGGACAAATGTTTTCCGTAAAGGCTTAGATAGTGTTTGTTTGTTTTTTGGTTTTTCATATGCAGGTTGCTTAAAGTCTTTGTTTTCCCGAGCCCCTTAAAAACAGTGCTAAAGTATTGGGAAACATTCCTTCAAGGATATACAAAAAAGCTACAGGGCAGATTTGCCCTCTGAGCAAGTGTTTGTGATGTTTACTATAGAATTAACTCATTCATTCATACTACAGTACGATATAGTATGATACTCTGGGACCATTTACTTTATGAGAGTAGTCTGTGAATAAATGAGGAGATACGTTAGCAATGGTAAATAAAAACATTGCAACCAAGGTAAGTTAAAATGCTGTGCACCTGGATCTTTCTGCTACATATAATAACTAACTTCTCAGCCTCCTTAAATTTGGGTGTGTGATGTCTGAGCTGGAATGTTAGTTTACAAATGTGAGATACTCCCTCTCATCCCCTGACATGCTTTCCAGCAAGGCCATCAGCAATGACTGAAACAAAGGCTCTTGGGGTTAGATTCTTAGTTGCTTCTTCTGAGCACAGTTCTTGTGGAACATGATAGACATGGCTGGAGATCAACAAACACCACTGTTGTTTTTACCATTGAGCTTCTTGTAGTAACGAGAATCACAATCAGCCTCTCCTGACTGATATATTATCAATTTTTATTGCACCTTGGGCCAACATGGACCCTATTTACACCTCATACCTGGCTGTACTACAAACCAGAAAAACTAGAGAATCTTTATCATTTCCTAAAACAAAAAGTATCTTGAGTTTTCAACTGGATTGCTACTGGTGATGTAGGGTAAATGAAGCTTTTACTTTTTATGTGGCTTTTGTAACCACAGCAGAATAAAGTTAATGTTTATTTTTAAATACTGCATTTATAGGTAAACTTCACAACACCTAGACAGCTGTTTTATGCTATGGTCATGAGAAAATAGCTGAACAAGTTTATTAAATTTTATTTGGGTCCACACTTTTAAGAGGTTTGGATTCACAATTTGTTAGCTCTCATGCTTATAAATGAAAGGGCAGCAGCATGGCAGTAGCAGCTTGTGTCAAACTGTTACTCATCTCTTTAGGAAGACTAGGAAAAGCCTGAAGTCCCGAAGTCTAGGTCAAGGGCAAGTCAGCAAGAGCACAGAACACCACTATAATTACCCATTAAAAATTCCACCACCTCCCACATCTGCAAAGTTCACAACTAGTTTTGTTTTTTTGTTTTTCTAAAACAGTTCAGCCTTTTAAGAACATTCAGAGCAAAAACTATAGCAGATGCTATTTATAGTTGAATTAGATGACTAATTACTATTGGCTCTGCATTTCTTGCAAATTAGTTACTTTAATTATTAATATATTTATGTGAAAATTGATTTTTAAAAATTGCTAAGATTCCAAATGTAATGCATGGATCATATTTAGAGTTACATATAAACAACTCTTTAGAAAACTCACAGAGATCATCAGCTTGTTTGCCCCTCTGAAGACCCCAGTCTGAAGGCCTTCTACAAGATCTGCTGTACCCAGGACATCAGGTAAGGGACCCTCCTAAATAACATTAGCAGCTGGGACCCCTGAGGACCCCAGTGGACTCAAGACACATCCGCTTTGCTTGAATTCCACCTCCCTTCTGGCCTGCGCCTTCATTCAGGGCAGATAATCAGTATATCTGCCCATCTGAAGACCCCACAATGAGAAGGCTTCCCAGGAGATATGCTGTACCCAGGGCAACATGTCTCCCAGGGGACCTGCAACAACCCTGGGACACAGGAGGCAGGCTCCAGACAGAAACACCCAGAACAGTTAACACCAGAGAAAACCAGATGGTGAAAGGCAAGCATAAAACCATAAGCAACAAAAGAAATATACGTTGGCAACATCAGAATCCAGTTCTCCCACCACAGCAAGCCATATATACCCTATCACACCTAAAAAGCAGGATGCTGACCTAAAATCCTATTTCAAACTATTGCACAAAATAGAAACTGAAGGAACACAACCTAACTCATTCTATGAAGCCACAATTACTCAGATACCTAAACCACACAAGGACTCAACAAAGAAAGAGACATTCAGACCAATTTCCCATATGAATATCTATGCAAAAATACTCAATAAATTCCTAGCAAACTGAATCCAAGAACACATCAAAACCATCACCACAATCAAGTAGGCTTCATTCCAGGGATGCAAGGTGGGTTCAATATATAAAAACCATTAACATAATCCACGATATAATCAATCTCAAAGAAAAAAAAATTACATGATCATCTCATTAGATGCTGAAAAAGCATTTGACAAAATACAACACCCCTTCCTGCTAAAAATATTGGAGAGATCAGGAATTCAAGGCCCAAACCTAAACATAATGAAAGCAATATACAGCAAACAAACAGCTTTAATATCAAATTAAGTGAAGACACACTTAAAGCAATCCCACTAAGATCAGGGAGAAGACAAGGCTGCTGACTCGCCCCATATCTATTCAATGCGGTACTTAAAAGTTCGAGCTGGTGCAACAGAACAACAAAAGGAGATCAAGGGGATACAAACACACAGAGAAGAAGTCAGGTATCACTATTTGCAGATGATAAGATAGAATACATAAGTGACCCCAAAATTTGTACCAGAGAACTTCTACAGGTGATAAACAACTTTAGCAAAGTGGCTGGATATAAAATTAACTCAAACAAATCAGTAGCCTTCCTGTATACAAATGATAAACGTGTTGAGAAAGAAGGTAGGGAAACAACACCCTTCACAATAATGACAAATCTTACCAAGTGATTTACAAAGTGTAAATCTTACCAAGCAAATGAAAAATCTGTATGAGAGATCTTCCATGCTCATGGAATGGTAGGATTAACATAATAAAAATGTCCATCCTAACAAAAGCAATCTAAAGATTCAATGCAATCCCCATCAAACTTCCAACACAATTCTTGAAAGACATGAGAAGTACAATTCTCACCTTCATATGGAAAAAAAAAAACCCAGGATAGTGTAAATAATTCTTAACAATAAAAGAACAGCTAGGGAAACACCATCCCTGACCTTAAACTTTACTACAGAACAATAGTGATAAAAATTGCATGGTATTGGTACAGAGACAAGACAGGTTGATCAATGGAATAGAATTGAAGATCCAGAAATAAAACAACTCACTTATGGAACTTGATCTTTAACAAAGAAGCCAAAAATGTACAATGGAAAAAAGAAAGCATCTTCAATAAATGGTGCTGGTCAAACTGGCAGTCGGTGTGTAGAAAAATGAAAATAGATAGATCCATATTTGTCACCTTGCACAAAACTCAAGTCCAAGTGGATCAAGGACCTCAACATAAAACCAGAGACAGTGAATCTAATAGAAGACAAAGTGGGAAAGAGCCTGAACTCATTGGCAAGGATTGGGGGTGTGGGGGGGTGTATTTCCTAAACAGAACTCCAATGGCTCAGGCTCTAAGATCAAGAATTGATAAATGGGACCTCATAAAACTGGAAAGTTTCTGTAAGGCAAAGGGCATAGTCAATAGGACAAATCAGCAACCTACAGATTAGGAAAAAATCTTCACTAAACCCACATCTGATAGAGGGCTAATATCAAAAATACATCAAGAAGCTAACCTCAAAAAAAAAAAAAAAAAAAAAAAAAAAAAAAAAAAAAAAAAAAAAAAAAAAAAAAAAAAAAAAAAAAAAAAAAAAAAAAAAAAAAAAAAAAAAAAAAAAAAAAAAAAAAAAAAAAAAAAAAAAAAAAAAAAAAAAAAAAAAAAAAAGGCTGAAAATCACCTAAAGAAATGTTCAAATGCAAGAAGAAAAAACAAAAATAAGAAGAGAAAAAGAAAAACCCATAAATCTGAATTCATATAAATTAACAAACTGAATTCTCTAAGCATCATGTAATACTTTCTAGATAGCAAATTAAGAGGAAATAACACAAAATATATATGGCATAATGTTAAGAATAAAATAATGAAGAAAAGCATTAAGATAATGGTAAGGAACATGCTAAGTAGTTGCTAAACAGTGTATGCTGGCAGCTAAAACCCCAAACTCAGCATTGAATATGTTTTCATTAGTAAAGTGAACTTTTGTTATAAGAAAACATGGAAATCGGATGATGATGGATATTTAGTCACACTTAAAATGTTTCTTTAATCTTTCTTTTTTTCATTATTAGTTTACTTTTAATTATACCTACTCCTTTAATAGCAATGTTTTATTTTTATATAAAATAATAAGTTTTATTAAATCTAATGTTATAAAATGAAAAGTAATGAATAGAATATTGATTATAATTACTATACTCTCAATTCTTAATTAACTGTACATATATTTTCAGACAGACAAATAGATATGTAGGTACAGAGAGAGAGGAAAGAAGGGAAGGGAAGGAGGTATATCTGTATAATGGTACATATGATATTTTGTTTACTTGTTTAATCCTTTAGAAATCACTGAATTTCCTATGTACTGTTCATATAGATAAAAACCAGATGAATAAATGTTAAAATATGTAAAAAAAGAAAAGAAATGCTTGAAGTCCCTAGATATCAGGGAAATGTCAATCAAAAAAACCCTGAGATTATACCTTACACCAATCAGAATGGCTAAGATCAAAAATTCAGGTGACAACATTGTTGGCAAAAATATGGAGAAAGAGGAACACTCCTCCATTGCTGGTGGGATTGCAACCTGGTACAACCACTCTGGAAATCAGTGTGTAGGTTCCTTATACAACTGGACATAGATCTACCTGAAGACCTATTGGTCTTGGTCATTCAACTCTTGGGCATATACCCAAAAAATGCCCTAACATGCCACAGGGGCACATGGTCCACTCTGCTCATGGTGGCCTTATTTGTGATAGCCAGAAGGTAGAAACAACCCAGATGTCCGAGAATGGAAGAAGAGATACAAAAAATGTGGTTCATTTACACAATGGAATACCACTCAGCTATTAAGAACAAAGACATCATGAGTTTTGCAGGTAAATGGATGGAACTAGAAAATATCATTCTGGGTGAGGACATGCATGTTATATACTCACAAATACGTGGATACTAGCCAAAAAAGTACACAATAGCCCGGATACAATCCATAGATCTAAAGAAGGTTAACAAGTCGAAGAGTCCAAGGGAGGATGCTTCAATCCCACTTGGGAGGAAGAAGAAAGCAATCATAGGGCAGGTGGGGGGAGAGAAGGATGGGGAGACTTGGGTAGGAGAGGGTAGGGGGAGAGAAAAGGGAGAACACATGATCAGGTATTTGGAAGGAGGGGGGAAACAGGAGTGAAGCCCTGAGGGCCAGCAGAAAGAATAGAAACAGGCAACTTCTGGAGGTAGGAGGTAGGGGACCCTGTAAGATGAACCAGAGACCTGGGAGGTGAGAGACTCTCAGGACTCAAAAGGAGAGACCTTAGATGAAATGCCCCACAGTGGGGAGAAGGAATTTGTAGAGTCCACCTCCTAGAAAGACAGGGCATCAAGTGTAGGGACGAGGTTGCCATTCCACAGTCAAAATACTCTGACCCAGAGTTTGTTTCTGTCTAAACGAACTATAAAGACAAAAATAGAAAAAAGAGTGAGGGAAGGAGGTCCAGTGATAGGCCCAAATTGGGATGCAGCTCAAGGGAGTCCCCAGGGCCTGACACTATTACTGATGCTATGGTGTGCTTACAGACAGGAACCTAGAAAGGCTGCCCATTGAGAGGCCCAACAAGCGCTGAAGGAGTCAGATACAGATATTTGCACCCAACCAATGGACAGAAAATGTGGACCCCTATGGTTAAATTAGGGAAAAGCTGGAAAAAGCTAAGGAGGGTGACCCCATGGGAAGACCAGCAGTCTCAACTAATCTGGATTCCTGAGATCTCTCAGACACTGAGACAACAACCAGGCAGCATACACCAGCTTATATGAGGCCCTGACACATATACAGCAGAGGACTGCCTGCCCTGGCCTCAGTGAGAGAAGCACCTAACCCTCAAGATACTTGAGAAACCAGGAAGTAGGCAGGCCTGGTGTGGGTGGAGTGGGAGTGGTGGGGAAATCCTCTTGGAGACAGGGGAAAGGAGAAATAGGATGAGGAACTGTGGGAGGGCAGTAATGACTGGACTGTAAAAAACTAAAAGTAATAATAATAATAAAAAAGAAAACTCACAGTTAATGTTATGATTTAAAAAATCTACAAACTTTTCAAATTAATGCAGAAATAAAGGAAGTTTTCTTTAGTGTTATAATGGTATTGTAGCAATGTTTAAATTGAATCTGATTCACTCCTAGGCATGGAAAGAGCTCCAACAGCTTGATGCATTGATCTGAAAAGAAGTTATTCCCATTTCTCTTATAAGGCCCATGCTTTAGGTAAAGCCACGGAATGGAGAAAAGACAAATAAACAAACAAACAAACATGTAATATGGTCAAAATCCTAGACCAGCATTCTGCTTTTTAACACACACACACACACACACACACACACACACACACACCTGTGCAAACGCACACCAGACAGAACCTTTTAGTTACAATTCATCTCCATGTGTCTCATGATTTTCCTTCATCTCTGGTCATACTGAGTTATAAACTCATACTTCTTCTCAAGGAAGTTATTATCTTTTGTTGCCTCATTCTATTCTACTTGTTTGAGTCATTGCTGCAACCTTCTTTTCATAACGTGCTATTACATCTCTATTAGAGCAGTTATAATTATTAATTACTAGCTCACAATCCCTTATGTTTACAGGTCCTCCCCTGGAGAACTTTATTTTAAGAGAAGTCACAACATATATTGTAGCTGGTATCTCCTTCTTGAGGAAGTCTTTATTTTCAAAAGACACTTGTAAAGAGCGATAAGAGTTAGAAGGAAGAGGCAGGCATTATTTCCAAACCATTGCTTACCATTCTTTTGAAGCTTATTTCCAGTATACACACTATTTCTAAAGTGAAATACTATCATCTATAACTTGTTTTTTTTTTTTTTTTTCCTCTCTCTTTTTTTAGGAAGGACATTTAACACAAGATGGACTAGAACTTAACATGTAGGTCTGAACTGCAAGTCTTGCCTCTACCTCCAGAGTCCTAAAATTATAGGCATATGCTATCAAACTTGTCCTATTGTGCTACCTAGGAAGAAACAGAAGACTTCATGCAAGCTAGCCAAGCAATCTATCAAGTGATCCACATACCCAGGCCCATACTATCTGTTATCTTATAAGCAAAATATAAATGGGGTCCAGAATGTTATAAATAGAATCATGCTTAATGTGAAATTGTTTACCTGTTACTCTAAAAGTAATAGAGATTTTCATGTTGGCAGCATAGATTTATATAGCATAGCATTTAAGACTACAAGCTTGAGAATGAGACTATACCCTTGTCTATAGCTTACCTCTTTTTCCTGATAAGTCAATGCACTTAGGAAAAGTATCGTTCCTTGTTTTATTTTTTATTTTTTATTATACTTCTATTTGTAGTGTTTTCACTCCCATGCTTGTGTAGGGAAGAAGATAACCCCATGGAGCTAGCTCTCTCCTTTCACCTTATAGAAAAAACCAAACCAACAAAACAAAAAGCAAAACCCAGTAACATTTTATAATAATGAAACAGCTATATCTAAATGGTCTCACCTGGAAAAGAAGTAATTGCTATTTGTCTTGAAAATTTAGAACTATAAAACTTTAAATAAGCCCAATTCACTCACACATTAGAGCCAGTTATGGAAAGTAGCATTTCTGTATCCAGGACAAGCCTATACTTACTCAATTTTCATACAACTAATGTACATGCCTTTATGCTAGAAAAATTATTCAACTTACCTCTTAAATAAATATTTGGTTGGCATATACATTTTATCCTTAGGGGGAAAAATTTCTAATGCCTACTAAATAGGAATGTTATTTTTATTTATCCTTTATCACACATACAAAAACATGATTACTGAATTTCATCTATAAAGAATACAGTTCACATACAGTTCAGCCACTGTGCATTAAAAGTCCCTGATGCTGAGAAAATAGAATCTGGTTTTTGCATTAAAAATTGTACTCCAAATAAATAACAACATTGCTAAAATGCCATAGAAATGGGACATTTGCTAGAAATGACTGATTTTTCAGTAGACTTTCCAAGTCACTGTTCACATAATTCCTTTATAGAAGGATATCTATTACTTTAATTTCTCTATACATGAGTCCTATAGCAATTTACAGCAGATACTTATTATACTGATGATATGAACATTATAGGATGTTATGATATGATCTGCTCATATAATATTATCTTCACTGTTCAAGAATGGTTAAATGAGGGGCTGGAGAGATGGCTCAGAGGTTAAGAGCAATGACTGCTCTTCCAGAGGTTCTGAATTCAATTACCAGCAACCACATGGTGGCTCACAACCATCTGTAATGTGATCTGCCGCCCTCTTCTGGTATGTTTGAAGACTCAAATAAATAAAAAATTAGGAAAAAACAAAAAAAGAGAAGCATAGACATGGGTTTCTCCAGTAAGTGAAAATGATGCAGAAAAGAAAAGAAAAGAAAAAGAAAAAGAAAAAGAAAAAGAAAAGGAAAAAGAAAAAGAAAAAGGAAAAGAAAAAGAAAAGACTTCACCATTTATGCAGCTGCACTTGCTTCTGTTTCTGTTTGTTCTGCTTCTCCTCTTTCTTTCTGAGAGTCCGGGGAATAGACCCTTTTACTCTGTTAGCATGAGGTGCATACTGTATCACTATGGTCCACTGGCAGGTGATGATAATTTGAAAATTCAAGGAAGTTCTTAAGTTTTCATCATACAAGCAGTTAATTTATCTTAGAACTGACCACAATTTTAAGTTATTAAATTTGTAATGCTATGCTTCCCAATTTTTCAACTAAAAAGAGAGTTATAAAGAATGAAATATAAAGTCTGTTCATTTAAAAGTGCTTTAAAACAATGCATTTCAAAGACATTATAGTCTGAAGGAATGCAGTTAAGTGAAATAGGTATGAATGATCAATGAGGAAAAGAAAAATCCTTTTTTAACAGTCTGGAACTCTCAACAAGAAAACTCACAGCAATCAGTGAACCAGAAACAAGTACATCCAAATCTCAAACTCAGGGTCTACTAGTAAATGACCATGAAACAGTGGATAACTCTTAATAAGATAAGCAAAATTCATGTTTCATTTATCAGAAGGGATTAGGGAGAATTTCCCTGGATAATCACAGTATGTGCCTCAAGAAATAAAGAGTTTCTGCCAATCATTTCCGTATTTACATGCACATATACATAAATTCACATGTTTGAACATATAGTCATACAGAGAAAGAATTGCTGTATATAAATATCAATGTATCTGTGTAAATAAGATAGCTGGAATATGTCAGAAGGGAGAATATAAGTTTACTTGTTGCTAATAATTTTAAATTTCAATAAAATTATCAATATTTTAGCATGCCTTTTAAGTATCTACTTATGGTAGATAATTTATAGTATTATAACTTTTATATTTCAGTTAGAATTATTTATTGACAACTAGTGTTAAGGTCCCATTGAATGTTTATTTTTTTCATTTTCCTTTTCATACCTATCAGGTTGCTTGACTCTTCTCTGTACTTTTAAGGTATAAAGTGTGCTTAGTATTATTAAATGTGAGAAAACGTATACTAAAGGCATACACAAAAGATTTCCTAGGAAGTCAGGTGACATGCATGCCTCATACCTATAATTTTAGCACCTGGAAGTAGAAGCAGGAGTATCAGGGATTCAAAGGCCATCTTCTGCTACATGATTAGTTTTGGGCTAGCCTGAGATATATGATACCCTGTCTCATAAATCAAATGCCTTTAGCTGATAGCTAAGCAGGTAGAGATGTTTTCCACCAACTCTGAGAGCTTGAGTTTTATCCCTGGGATCCATACAGTTGTCCCCTGATCTACATATACATGCTGTGGCACATGCACAAACAAAATAATTTTTAAAAAAGCAATTAAGCAAAAGCTTTATAAGAAAACAAAATGATTTTCAACATCTTATTTTGTATAAAATAGTGCTATGTGTACTATAAGTTACAGACCTTTGGATTTGTGTACCTGGTATCCTACCAATCTCTACCTTGAGAAACCATGGAAAGCCATGGTAAAAACAGCTGCTAGCCTGAGGATCTCATCATGATTTAAGTTTTACTAATTGTACTGATGTTTTTGAAAAGCATTTAGGGGTAGTTTTCTGATTTACTAAGCCGTATGCATACTATCTACCACTTTTTTTTTTTTATGTGTGTATGAGCATATATTATTTATAGTTTATTTTTAATATGCATCAATAAGTTAATCTTACCCTTCAAAGCTATACTAATGTTCCTATTATCCAACTGTGAGGAACAACTGCTAAGTACATAATCATAAGGTAAAAACAACAACAACAACAACAACCACCACCAACAACAACAAAAAACCCAACCCACAATGCTAATCTGATGGAGGCAATTCCTCAACTGCAGGTTCCTATTCTAAGATGACTCTACCTTGTGGCAGGTTGATGAAAACTAATCAGTCCCAATTTCTCTTAGTAAAGTTAGATAAATTAGCCTTCAATCAACTAAAAATCAACATAGTAAAATTTAAATATGCATGATGTTAATTAGTTACTATTACCATTAGCATCTTGCTCAGGTCAGGGAATGTCTATAACATTATTGAAGAAGTCAACTAAATATCAGACTGGGTTTTTGATGATACCAGTTCTTTCTATCAGAATCTGCCATTTGCCACATACATGGCACTTCCTTTTAAACTATCTTATACAGAAAGAGCCCTTAAACCCAATAATGTCAGAGCTACGACCATAGGAAATGACTGTGAAATAATGTACCATGGGTGTTTAGTTTGTTCCTTATTTTCCCTCAATAAATTCTAGGGAACTAAAGATCAGCACTCGGGCAATACCGGTGAGGTCTGATCTTTGTAGGCTCGACTACATTCACATATTAACAGGACAACTGTCATTCACCCTGAGTACCAATCTCCCCGGAATGTCAGAAGACAAGAACCAGGGCAGTGGCTATCCTTCAGCTGTCTATGGCTACAGAGGGGCCACACAATCATCAGATAGTTCTTGGCTGAGGTATAAGACATGCAGGCTTTGCATCCAGTAGATTACGGGACTTTACTAAGTTGAGGCGTTATTTCTATCAAGAACCAATGTCTTTTGTAACAATTTCATAGGTATATTTTCTAGAATCCTTCCAACAGACATCAATTTCTAAGAGTCACCATCCATAAAAAATCCAAACAAATCCCTTCTACGTGTTTGTAGACACATAATCTATCAAATGAAGGCCACCAGTGAAGGTTAACCAGCAACTGGCTTAGTAACATAGCCATCATCCTACCATCAGTTGAGAAATGGATAGGTTAAATATTCACACAAAAGGAAAACATTAAACCCGCTCTAATTACGACAACATACACTCTTAAGACAACTGGTGAAATATGAAAATACGAAGACTTGGTTACATCAGATTTTCAGAAGTAATATTAGTGGAATGGACAGAGAGGGAAATTAGAGACACAGAGTACTGAATGGAAAATAATGAATATTTTTTTGTAATACTCAACAGCATTCTTGTCTCTCCCTTGCAATTTTTTCTTGAGATATAATTTCACCATATAGTTCAGACCTTCCCAAAATATGCTATGGATTCCCACGCTGACTTCCTAATCTACGATACTCTTACAGTAGTTTGCTGAGTGCGGATATTAGAAGATTGCCATCAATCCTTACATAAAATTCAATTACATTATGAGCAAATTTATAAAATTTAAATTTACTTTTCATTTATAGATAAGCAGATATAAATATTAGAGTATACACATACTCTAAATAATCAAATACTGTGCTTAGTTATCTGAATGTAAGAAAATTGGCATGCCAGGTTAAATAAGGTGTGCATTGAAATTAAGATATGTATCTTGCTCTATGAGGTAGTTTGAATGAGAACGGCTCCAATAGGCTCATCTATTTAAATGTTTGGTTTCCAGCTGGTAGCACGGAACAGAAAGGCATAGGAAGTGTGGACTTGCTGAAGGAGGTGTGTCACTGAGGGTGGCTTCTGAGGTTCCACAAGCCTTTTCTAGGCACAGTCTCCCTCACTGCCTTGTAACTTGTAGGCCATAAGCAGGCTCTTAGCTATTGCTGCAGGGTCAGACCTGCCTGCTGCCAACCTTCCCACTGGGATAGTCAGGGTTTCACCTTACGAAACGGTCTCTTTTATAAGTTGCCTTGGTCAAGAAATTTCTTCACAGTTCTATGTCCCAGTATAGGGGAATGCCAGGGCCAGAAAGTGGAGGTGGGTGGATTGGGGATCAGGGGGAGAGGATAGGGGATTTTTGGAGGGGAAACTAGGAGAGGGGATAACATTTGAAATGTAAAGAAAGTATCTAAATAAAACAAAACCAAAAACAAACAAACAAACAAAAAAACTTGGTTTCAATCATGGGAAACCAATCACAGGAAATAGTGAATGATATTACTATGGCTATCATCATCATTAGCATGAGAATTTAACATTTATTACAATAATGATTCCATAAAATGATTTGAAGTTTAAGATTATAACATTTCCTACTCAAAAGTAAGGCAAGAAACAGTATTTTCCTGAATTAATGAAATTCCCTCACATTTACACCCAAAAAATACCTTTACAGTCAACATGAAGCTCTTTTATGACATCTTGATGGTACCAAGATTCTGCTCAAAGTTTTTTCCCTGGACTTATGCTACAGTACAAGTACTTCATTGTTGATTTGTTACTTGGGCTGCATTTCTCACTAAAATTGATAGCAACAGATTTTCCCCAAATTCTTCCTGAAATGCTTTGTATTACTTCTGATGTCTCTTACAATCGTAGTCAGTTTAAACTCACCTGAGGTATATTCACTGCAATCCTACTCTCCAGGACTTTTATCATGATGACACATTTTTAAATGAGAAAGACCAAGGGTTGGTGGCTTCCTGAAAATAATCCACGAACAGTAGACCTTTGAATTACTTAAAGTAGTACTAATAATAGAAAACAGAACACATTTGTCTGAGCCAAGGAAATCAGGATGTTGTATGATATCTACAACCTTGAGAGCATAGTAAATCAAAATCAAAATTCAGAAGAATAAGATGCATGCCTGGTAAGAGGAAACAGAAAACAAAAATCTCTAAATACAGACATGTGACTGTGGGAGGGATCCAACCTAGGATGGAGGAACAGAAAGAGGAACCAGCATGAGCCTCCCTCAGTCCTTTAACTGTCCTGTGTAATTCATTCTCACAAAGCCACTTTCTGAACTCAGAACATTTGCTTGTAATATTCTTTGCAGAACTCTTTGATTCTGCTATAGAACACTCTCTGTGACTATTCCATTAGTCCATAATCTCCATCTAATTATGCTTCATGCAGAATTGGAAAAGGGTGGTTTTATTGATCACTATCTCCATTATTACATCCAGAAAAATAGTTATAACCCAAAGTATGTTTGTGGATTAAAGATTGAATATATAGTAAAAAAAAAAGTTTCTTCACAGCAATAGAAAAGTAACCAAGATATTCTATATCTAATGAGAATAAGAAAAATAAAATGCAATAAAAATGCCTTAGCTATTATTCTAACAATTACTCAAAGGCTCTTAACCAGAATACAAAATAAGTTTTTAAATAGATGTATCTTAAACACATATTTCAAAGTCTAAGATAATGTCTCATTTCAGGGATCTGATCTCATCACTACTTCCTGCTCAAAAACATTAAGGAGATCCTTCCTTATACAACAGATAGAATTTATTCACTGCCTGTCAATTAACTGGTACATTCATGTTTTTTTTTTTTTAGCTGAGCTTTGTATTTCAGGCAATGAAGATAAAAAGACAAACCTGCAAAGGTTTAAATCTATAATACATAAAATATCCAAATTTAGTTATATGCTGTGATGATCCCATCCCCACTTTTCTCAGTCAACTATGGTTTACCCTGTAAGCAGTCATTAACTTTAAAACATTTGACATTGAAGAAAGATGTATTTTCTTACTATGATAGCAAACCTTTATTTTCTACACTGTGAGTATCTCTATCATTTTGAGTTTGATGTCCCTTTCCTTCTTTCTTTGTTTCTTTCTTTTGTTGTTATTGAAGATGGTTTCAAACACTCATGGCACTGCTTCTAAAACTGTTATTCTTAAAGGAAATGATAGGTTATAGAATGCTCACAAGGGAAAAGAAACATAGATGCATCACACAAACTCAATAGGTTTATCTTCTTAAACCATTAGCCAAAATTTATAATTCATCCAAAACTAACGATCCAGCATCCATTGGATGCACCTTCTTCCTATCTTAACAATGTTGGTAAATAGCAAGCTACTGAAGACAGGACAGCCTCATGAAGCTCAAAGGAAGTCTATTAAGCTCTTATTTGTGCATGCTGCAAAGGACAACAAATGTGCTTACTCACCCTTTACATACAACTGCAAACAGAGGCTGACTTTGAAAAGACTAAGATGAAACATAGATATTAAACTTTGAATCTTCATTACAAAAAATAGTGATAACTAAGCTTGTAACCTCCAAATACTGGCTATTCAATTGCCATCTCTACCAGACTCCTAAGAGGTAAGACTCTCACCTGCCTATTAGGTTGTTAGACCTGGGAAAGACAAAATAAATAGAAACTGATTAAAGATATCAGGAATTACATGTAACATGATTTCAGCTCCCAGGTAGTTATTACAAATAAACTTAGTATAAACAGTTAGATATACATAAGAAATGCCTGATAATATTGTAAGCTGATTTTCAAACATCAGTTACTAAAGAAATAAAGAAGGACAAGACAGAATGAAAGAAAGCCAAGTAAAGGGCACAGGGAGAAAGGGCAAACACTTCAACCTTAAGCTTTCACCTACTTTAGTAAGGCATCTCAGAATATCATTTACATAACCAAATATATATTATAAAGAAAGTTAGACATTATTCAGTCATACTAAATGACTTACCCTTTCTTTGATTAGACAAGTCTTAAAACTCAGGGTTAGAAATATGGCTCAGCAGTCAGGGCACTTGCTGCTCTCATAGAATAAATGGGTTCAGTTACCAGAACCCACAGGGTGGCTCACAACCATCCGGTTCCAGTGTTTCTAAACCCATCTTTTGATTTCTATGGGCTCTGCACATACACAGATATACATGCAGGTAGTATACTCATATACACAAATAAAAATAAATGTATGTTAAAAGTTTATTAAATATACTAATTTTGAAAGATAGCAATAAGCTTCTTTGAAAACAGGAACAGTGTACCTATTTTAATTTTTACAAATTACAAATCTACATATTACTGCCTAATTTTAGCATTTTAAAACTTTAATGCAAAATCTAGAGAGAGAACTTAGTGGTTAATTGCACCGACTGATTTCTAGAGAGAGGTTAGATTCTCAGCATCCATATGGTATCTCAGAACTGTCTGTAACTCCAGTTACAGGATAGCCAATTTTCTAGACTCTCTCAGCAGCAGTATGCATATAGCACACAAACATGAAGTCCATGTACACTGAAAAAATAACACAGAACAACAAAGACTTAGCTCTTACCAAAAGGAAAAGGCCACTTCCAAGATAAAATGATATCTATGTATATATTATATTAAATTATATTATGTCAAATAAAATTATTTATGCACAAACTCATTATTATAGTTATCTAATTTAAAGTTTTGGAGTGTAATAAAGAGAATCAGGTGAGCAATTCTACAATTTTGATTTTAATCTAATTTATCAACAAAATGTGTAAGTATTTCAACCAACATTGCCAAATGGTGATATATAATCATACAAATCTTGGTACGTATAGAAGAAATACCCTCAATAAACATAAAGAATAAAATAATGAATCAATACTTCATTAAAATTAAAGAAAATGTAAATGCCAAAAATACATGGGAAATAGCTAAAATACTGAGAACATAGAACAATAAATATTAAAGAAAATAAACCAAAGTATTCTGGTTGTATAGTATACATACTCTAACACTGCTAGCAAGACATTGTCACCTATATTAATATAATAATATAATATAATAATATATAAGTCATGCTTTTAATCCACAACTTTCACATTCAAGAATTTTCATATGTGTAATTAATGCATAATGCAAAAAATCACAGTTGTGATTAAGTAGATGTTAATATCAGAAACAATCTAAGACCTAACAATATAGGAATATAGACCAATTAAATTATGGTGTGCATATGCAATGGAATTATGCATCTGAAATTTCTAAAAACATGAACTATATTTATGGTTTCATAAACTTCCCTACCCTTTTCCTAAGAGAACCAGATACATAGTATGTTCTCAGAAATGAAGAGGACAGAGGACATGTAGCCAAAGGCTTTGACAGAGTGTTCTCTAAATTCATTTACCTTCTAGATAAAATACTGAGCCGGAAGTGGACACCCAGAGAAAACAGAAACAGAAAGACACAGTGACTACACCACAGATCATCGAGTAGATTTCTAGCTTTTTATATTGAAATACTGCAAGTATAGAACAGGGACTCCTGCATCTCTGATAGGAGAAACAGTTGTAATAAAGAGAAGCACTTTTTTATCCTATAGGATTGACATCACAAATAAAAAGTCTCTTGGGTAGTAAATAATCATAAAAAATGAAAATTAGAAATTATTTGTGTTGTATTTTTAAGCAGCTTAACAAAATTTAATCTCAAGGATATATAAAATTTGGGCTTTAGGATTAGAAAACCTTTTTGCAATGGAGAAGAACATGCATAATCACAGTGAATACAAGAGGGTAAGCAGTATCTACATTTGAATGAGTTCTTTTCTCATTTATGTATAAGCTTCATGTGTTAGGAGTAAAACTTCACAGGCAAGGTACTGAGAGACAGAAAATCCATCTTTTCAGTTCACGAAAAGCAGGTAAAACCATGCAAAGATCCAGATAAGGAAGATGATTTAGGAAAGAATAATAAAATATATTTACTGACAAAATTAATATAGCTTATCAGTCAAAAGAAAATTTAGAAGTAACATTCATTTCTGAGCCAAATGTGGAAGCCTGAGGCAATGGTATCATAAATTCTAGGCTAGCCAGGGCTACAATGTGAGTTCCAGTCAGGCCTGGGATACACGGGAGACTGTCTCACAAAACACACAAAGCCAGACTTCTATTTAACCCAGAAATGAAATCATCAACATGGCTCTCATTAAAAATGCTATAAAAACAAAATAAATACTTGTACCTTAATTTTTTCACTATAATCTGGAATATTTGAGAGTAACTTATATCTCAAGTCCTAAAACAATCATTTTCTATTATATAAATTGTTAATGCAAGGGAAGAAACCTTTCACCACTAGTATGAAAACTGAAAAATTGTAAAGTATCACAATAAATGACATATAAATCATATAATTAAAGTATTTTAAAGTATACATGTTCCATTGGACACTTAAAAAGTATAGCTCTATATATGTATGGCCTCTAAACACCCCAAAGTATCTCAGTACTCATGGAGAACCATGGTTTTCCCTGTTCATATGCTAAAGAAATTCTTAAAAGAGCTAATGTGGGGATCATGAAATTGGCCTGGCTCAGATGCCTTGAGAGGCATGTGTCCTAGGTTGTTAAATGTTAGAGTACATAGCTCCTGAGGCACTATGTGCCTTCCACATACTCAGGCTGTCAAGCTTCCAGGCCACTTACTGTTTCTCCGTATATTCCCCCAAAAGTAAAAAAAAAACCATGGGAGCCTGACAGGACAATTAGTCTTTGACATTAATCATGTATACCCTGAAAAGCTTGCAAATATCATTGTATCCTGGCAACTATAATTGATTGATCCTAGCAGTTGGCACTATATTCTGTTTCTGATGAAGGTATGTATAGTCTGATTGTTCTCAATAAAATTGCCACATCTTAAGTTTTGCTGTGGGCCCTCCAGTTGGCCTCATTTAATTCCTTTTGACCATATCAGGATACCATGGACTGGTAAGTAAGCATGGATGCTTAAAAATTAATATATATTTCTTTAGTGTTTCATAGTTGAAAAGTAGGGATGTATTTAAGTATGGATAACAAAATAACATTTTAATTTTGCCTGTATATTTACACGGGTTCTTAACATTATTTAAATTTCTAATAGCTAAACACATTAATAAAAACTTGCCTTGGTGCATACAAACTGAATAGTAAAGGTGATAGCAACAGGGAAGAAAACTTGTATATTGGGCATCTCACTTTTAAAATTTATGTATTTACTGTGTATCAAAATCAACTTCCACATGTGTAGAATATTTTTATATTTTAAAAAGCTAGTAACAACTGTATTATTTATAAATGATGCTAAAATAGTGTGGATAAATGTATACAAAGAATTTTTATAAACAAATGTGAGCACAGTAAATGAATCTAAGAAATTATTGTCAAGGTTCGCTATCCAAGAACCCTTCTTTTTGATGCTATCTTTAACATCCACAGTATGAAAAGTCACAGGACACTGAGAATTGTTAATAACTGTATAAAATATGTGTGCATATTTATCGAGATACCCAGCCATTATCCATCCTACCTTCTGTTCATCATCCATCCATCCATCCATCCATCCATCCACTGCACTTTATGGAGCTCTTATATTCTGTAACAAAGACTCACATTCCAGGTTGATATACTCAAAACAGTTTCTTCCTAAGCTTCTATACTATCATTAACTTCTAGAAAGATTCACCTACATAAGTTCCTTGTGTGGGAAGTATTTAGACTGATAACTCAAGCATACTCTTTGCATGGACAGTCTTTGACCAAGTTTTAAAGTCAGATACAAAAAATGAAATCCATATGAAGGCAATGTGAAGCATCATGTCTCTCCTATCCATCATGTCTCTCCTATCCATCATGTCTCTCCTATCCAGTACTTCGGTTTCGGGTAAGGAGATAAAACAAGACTTCAGTATGACAGTGTGCTCTATTATGTTTAATGAAGTAATACAACTAGTGTGAGTCACACTTGATAACATTAAGAAATAAGCATGAGTTACCCCAAAACCTCTAAAAATGAGAATTTGGAAATACCAATATTTGAACACACGGAGTTACCCGTGATCTAAGTGTGTTCGTTTCCCTCTTATCTTTTTTTCTTTCATTCTTTTTGCATTTCCTTCTTTTACCATCTATATTTCCACATTTGGGAAGGGCTGCCTGTTTGCTAAGTCAGTCTCTTGCAAGCACACACCACCATTTCATCCTAAACTTGTTCCTAAACAAAACTGTATCAGAAACACAAGCAATACTGAGGAGAAGTTGGTTTGAGTTGTGTCCTCTTCTGGCAGGCACAAAAACTAAAAAGGAATAAAACATGTAAGTTTTAGAAAATGACAGAAACAAAATATTGTTTTTGGTAAAAATCCTCAAAATAAAACACATTATAAAAATATTTCAAAGAATCCACACATGAATCGTTAAAGCTAAAGAGCACATGTTAATCTTTCTAAATACATATATAAGACATTTCCATTCCTACATATAACAAGTTAAAATATTGTTTAAAGTACTAAGACTAATGAAAGTACAGAGAAAAATTCAAAACTCTAAGACACTAAGAGGTGAAATAGTTCGTTACCTCGCAAGTAAAGACCAAGACCAACTTCCCTCAATATAAAACTCACCAAGAGAATTGTGAGACATCTTTAGAAAGCTATATGCCAAGCCTTTCCTTATACTATCAGCTATCAAGAGTCTTAGCTACTGTAGCCTAGGCAAGGCAAAGAGACAAGTGGAAGAGGGCAGTGAGCCCAGAAGCTGAACCGCATCTTTGTATAAACACATTCAGAAATAACTGGGCATGTGAAATCAAAACAGCAGGAGAACCTATTCAATAAACGATGCTGAGGTAACTAAATCATCCTGATAATGTCTCACATAAAATTAAAATCTAAATTTGATGGCATCAAAGATGTAGAGAAAAAGGAAAATATTTAAAGAAATAAACAACACACACACACACACACACACACACACACACACACTTTTGTACAAAATAGGAAAAGTTCCTAAACATGAAAAAAAGCCATCCAAGTTTCTAGTAAATTAAAATTTAATATTTTCTTTTATCAAAGTAATACTCACTGCAAGCAAACAAAATACAAGTTCACAAAAAATGATTACAAGATCAGTATCTCATATAAGTATCCTATAAATTCAAATCATAATTCAAATGTGCTGTACATATATCTGAGTGCATTTAATCCTCAAACCAGAAATGCAAGCAGAAATTATAGCATTCAATTTTATATCTAGCAAATAGCAATAATTTAATACAGAGCAGAACAGAGGAGCAAAGGCAGCACTCAATCCTTAATAGTGGGATAGAACCTTGGTTTAGCAATTGTGGAAAACAAAGCAATTTTATTTCACAAAGGTGAACATATGTATGAGTCTGTGACCCTCAAATTCTATATCAGTATATCTAGTCATTCACAAAGTATTCAGTGCAAATTAACTAGTTAAACATTATATGTCAAATCTTTTACTAATCAATATATAATGGTAACCAAAGATTATTAAGACTCTAATATCACTAAATTATAACATGGCTTACTAACAAAACAATCACATACTTGAATGTGGCTATAATTTCAAGCTGCCATTTAAGTTTTTACCCAGAGCCAATTTATATTTTATTTTGTGGTAGACCAGTGGCAGGTTTTAAATCAACACTGGTCCTTGAAATCCTTTGCTATATAACAAGGCCTTCCAAAAGAACTACCTGGGATAATAGAAATTTGCTATTTCTGTGTTGTTCAGAACATCCACTACCATATGTGGCTACAAGTAAATCAATTTTTTTTTTAATTTACTTTAAGTTCAAAATGTACAACATAAGCTGCCACATATGCATAGTGGCTACTACAGTGGACAGCGCAGCTTTAGGAAATTCTTTCAAGATATACACATATACCTTGAGATATCCTCACATATGGTGAGAAAGGCTAATTGAACAAAATTTACTTGAAATGACTCAAATGTCCATCAGCACAATAGATAAGTAAATTATAACTAAGAGAAGAATATTTTTAAAAACACTAAAGCTAGTTAAACATACAACTGTGTGTGTGTGTACATGAAAATTATGGAACTACTTGAATAAATCAAAAACTTCATATAGTAAGGTAATAAACAACCTTTTATTCAAGGCTACAATTTTCCTATGATGGTGGTATGGTAAGATTGTTCATCTAATGACATCTTAATGCAAATATCATAATGACGTTCACACAGCAAAACAATCTAGTGCCACCTTGTCAGAATGTATTAGCATCATTAAGTTATACAGGACTGCCCTCACCCTTTAAATATAATCATAATTAGGAAAATGAAATACACTGCTATAAATGAACAAACATTTATTTTTTGTAACAGGAGGTTGGCAAGATGACTCAGAAGGTAAAATGAACTACAACCATGCTTGATAACCTGGGTTCAATAACAAAAATCCACATGGTTGAAGCGGAAAATCAATTCCTACAATTGTCCTCTATTTCCAGCAAGGTTCTATGGTGTGTGTGTACACACACACACACACACACACACACACACACACAAATAAACAAATAAATAAATTTGAAATGGAAAAGCAGAGAATGGTTAAACACAAGTCACTTACTAGGGTTCTCTAGAAACAGACAAGCAAATGATAACAATAAAGGTCGGCTGGGGATGTGTCTAATGGAGAGAGTGTTTTGCTGGTACAGAGCTTTAGCTTTAGTCTCCAATGATGAAAGAAGTTAGGATGGGATGGAGAGAGGGAGGGAGGGAGGGAAAGAGAGAAAATATTTGTAGTCTCAATATTAAGTAATTTTGTAGATTCATATTAATTTCATTATTAAGCTTCAAAAATTAATCATGCCACATATTTTACTCTGTATATTAAACATTATATAATAAAGTTTGAAATTCACATGCTAAAATGTCATTTAAAAATACAACCACTTTGACAAAATTGTTTTAAGAGTATAGAACTTTGCATAGTAATACAACTCTAACAGTCAATAAGCTATAGCAACTATAAACCTATATGCACAAAACCACATTAAACAGAAAAATGAAGCATGAAAGAGGCCAGAGCTCAGTACCACGGGCTGACACCTCAGCATCCTTCTTTCATACTAAAGAGAACCACGGGATGGAGGATGGAGGGGGCAATGACAGACCTGAGCGATGCTGTAAGTTAATAAGAAGTAACAGTAATGGGAGACTCTACTCAAAACAGCAGAACACATTGTTCTAAAATGAACCAAGTGTTTACCAAACAGACCACATAGTTAGCCAAAAATCACGTCCCAATAAAACTTTTGAAGACTATAAGAGAGTTCTCAAACTATGACTGAACAAAATTAGAAGAATATTTGGAAAACTTGAGAATGTATGTTCAAATTTCCCATTCCCAAAAAACCACTGGCTTAAAGAAAGAAAAATTAACAAAAAAAAATTATAAATGCCTAGAGACAAATGAAAATGAAAGCATGGCATTTGAAAATTTATGGTGTGCATCCAAAACAAAGCTAAGAGGAAACATTACAGCTGGAAATAACCACATAAAAAAAATCTCAAATTAGTCTCCTACCACCTTAACAAAAGGAAGAAGCAAATCAAATCCAAGCAAGAATAAAAGAGAGTAGAACAGAGATAATGAAATAACAATTAAAGGGAGAGAAAAAAAAATTAGTGAAACTAAAAGCTTCATAGAAACATTTCTCTAAAATGATAAAATTGGCAAACTACTGACTAGACCAATAAAGAAAAACAGAGAACATTGAGGTTACTAAAATCAGCAATAAGTATGAACCAACGAAGGCTTACTTGCAGAAACAAAAGGCACGAAGAAAATAACTGTACACAGTACAGTGTATGGGGCTGAGGAGATCTTGGTAAATAAAGCATCTGAAGAAGTAAATTGCATATCCAGATCCCAGAACCCACACTAACAGCCTGACTCATGTGGTAGCAGCCCAGTTATATTCCAGAGTGAAAGACAAAGGACCCTTTGGTTAAGGTGGTTAGCTAGTCCAATTTCCCATCTCAGTTACTAAACTGGAGAACCATAGAGAAAGGCATGCGATGTTGACCTGTGGCCTCGGTATGGATGTACACACATGTGTACTGCATGTGAACACATCAAGCAAAACAGCTGTATGGCAAGAAATTGAAGAATATGAAGTGGATATGTTTCCAAAAACACAAAATATCACAAAATAAGCTCTAAGGAAAAAAAAAAACTCTTAATATACCGATTACAAGTAAAAAGAATGAATCAATAATTAACTGAAAGAAAAAGAACACAGTCTCACCCATTCTATGGCATCTCAATGCCAAAGTGAAACAAGAAAATCATTTTATAAAACCCAGAACACTATGTATTAGTATGACTAATGGCTACCAATTCAAGATTCCTTACCAAAACATTGGTTAGAAAAATGAACCTAGAGCCTTCTGGTCCCTGCCAGCGCCTGGTTTCCTTGGGTGCACAGTCTGTGCACTCCCCAACCGTCCCTAGAGGACTTCCCACGCGATCTTGGGACCACTGGTGAGTGGAGCACAACATTGGTTCCAATCTAATCCTGTGGGAACTGGGAAAGCACTGGGGAAACAGAGGACAGGCTAGACAAGGAGCAGAGGTCCCTTTCAGTTCCCACCAGTGCCTGGTTTCCTTAGGCGCACAGTCTGTGCACTCCCCAACCATCCCTAGAGGACTCCCCATGCGATCTTGGGACCACCAGTGAGTGGAGCACAACATCGGTTCCAATCTAATCTCACAGGAACTGGGACAGCACTGGGGAAATAGAGGATCTGCTAAACAAGGAGCAGAGAGGTCCCTTCCGGTCCGCGCCAGTGCCCAGTTACCTTGGGCATACAATCTGCGCACACCCCCACGGTCCCTAAAGGACTATATGTGATTTTGGGACCACTGACCAGACAGCTCCAAGCTCCTCAAAGGAGACACCACTCCCAGGCCTTGTAACACGCCCAGGATATAAGGACAACAGTATCCCAGGGTAGCAGGAGGTGGGTCACACCTTCATTACAGGGTCTCAGTGGAACTTGACTGCCAAGATCTCAGGCACTCCCAGAATATCAGGTTCACAGGAGCCCACAATCATAGGATCACAGTTTAAGCTGGATTCAGAGGAATCAAGAATCAACTGGGATTAAAAGACGGACAGGCTCCAATCAGTTATATTGAGGACTGCAAACACCTGAGATAATCAGATGGCAGGAGGCAAGCTTAAGAACAGAAGCAACAGAAACCAGGGTTACTTGACATCACCAGAACCAAATTCTCCCACCATGGCAAGTCCTGGATACACCATCACACCAGAAAAGCAAGACATGGATAAAAAGTCACTTCTCATGATGATGATGGAGGACTTTAAGAAGGAATTACAGGAAGACACAGGTAAACAACTAGAAGCATATAAAGAGGAAACACAAAAATCCCTTAGAGAGATTCAGGAAAACAATACCAAACGGGAGACGGAATTGAAGAAAACCATCCAGGACCTAAAAATGGAACATGAAACAATAAAGAAAACCCAAAAGGAGATAATTCTGGAGATAGAAACCGTAGGAAAGAAATCAGGAACCATAGATACAAGCATCAGCAACAGAATACAAGAGATGGAAGAGAGAAGAGAATCTCAGGTGCAGAAGATTCCATAGAGAACATGGGTTCAACAATCAAAGAAAATGCAAAATGCAAAAAGATCCTAACTCAAAATATCCAGGAAATCCAGGATACAATGAGAAGAACAAACCTATGGATAATAGGAGTAGATGAGAATGAAGAATTTCAACTTAAAGGGCCAGCAAATATCTTCAACAAAATTATAGAAGAAAACATTCTATACCTAAAGAAAGAGATACCCATGAACATTCAAGAAGCCTACAGAACTCTAAACAGACTGGACCAGAAAAGAAATTCCCCCCAACACATAATAATCAGAACAACAAATGCACTAAATAAAGACAGAATATTAAAAGCAGTAAGGGAAAAAGGTCAAGTAACATATAAAGGCAGTCCTATTAGAATTACTCCAGACTTCTCATGAGAGACTATGAAAGCCAGAAGATCCTGGACAGATGTCATGCAGACCCTAAGACACAAATGCCAGCCAAGGCAACTATACCCAGCAAAACTCTCAATTCCCATAGATGGAGAAACCAAAGTATTCCATGACAAAACCAAATTTAGACAGTATCTTTCCATGAATCCAGCCCTTCAAAGGGTAATAAAGGGAAAACTCCAACACAAGGAGGGAAATTATGCCCTAGAAAAAGCAAGAAAGTAATCCTTCAACAAACCTAAAAGAAGACAGCCACAAGAACAGAATACCAACTCTAGCAACAAAAATGACAGGAAGGAACAATTACTTTTCCTTAATGTCTTAATATCAATGGACTCAATTCCCCAATAAAAAGACATAGACTAACAGACTGGCTACATAAACAGGACCCAACATTTTGCTGCCTACAGGAAACACACCTCGGGAAAAAGAGACAGACACTACCTCAGAGTGAAAGGCTGGAAACAATTGTCCAAGCAAACAGTCTGAAGAAACAAGCTGGAGTAGACATTCTAATATTGAATAAAATTGACTTTCAACCCAAAGTTATCAAAAAAGACAAGGAGGGGCACTTCATATTCATCAAAGGTAAAATCTTCCAAGAGGAACTCTCAATTCTTAATATCTATACTCCGAATGCAAAGGCAGCCACATTCATTAAAGAAACTTTAATAAAGCTCAAAGCACACATTGCACCTCACACAATAATAGTGGGAGACTTCAACACCCCACTCTCAGCATTGGACAGATCCTGGAAACAGAAACTAAACAGAGACACAGTGAAACTAACAGAAGCTATGAAACAAATGGCTTTAACAGATATCTATAGAACATTTTATCCTAAAACAAAAGGATATACCTTCTTCTCAGCACTTCATGGTACCTTCTCCAAAACTGACCAGATAATTAGTCACAAAATAGGCCTCAACAGATATAAAAATATAGAAATTATCCCATGCATCCTATCAGATCACCATGGACTAAGGCTGATCTTCAATAACAACATAAATAACAGAATGCCAAAATTCACATGGAAACTGAAAAACACTCTACTCAAAGATACCTTGGTCAAGAAGAAATAAAGAAAGAAATTAAAGACTTTTTGAGTTTAATGATAATGAAGCCACAACATAACCAAACTTCCTCCAAAAAGAAACTGGAGAAAGCATACAGTAGCAGCTTGACCGCACACCTAAAAGCTCTAGAACAAATGGAAGCAAATTCAACCAAGAGGAGTAGATGTCAGGAAATAATCAAACTCATGTGTGAAATCAACCATGTGGAAACAAAAAGAACTATTCAAAGAATCAATCAAACCAGGAGCTGGTTCTTTGAGAAAGTCAACAAGATAAACCCTTAGCCAGACTCACTAGAGGGCACAGGAACAGCATCCTAATTAACAAAATCAGAAATGAAAAGGGAGACACATCTTGAGGAAATCCAAAATACCATCAGATCCTTCTATGAAAGGCTATATTCAAAAAAATTGGAAAATCTGGATGAAATAAACAAATTTCTAGACAGATACCAAGTACCAAAGTTAAAGCAGGATCAGATTAATGACCTAAACAGTCCTATATCTCCTAAAGATATAGAAGCAGTCATTAATAGTCTCCCAACCAAAAAAAGCCCAGGACCAAATGGGTTTAGTGCAAAGTTCTATCAGACCTTATTGGTCAAAGAGGACCTTATTCCAGTTCTTCTCAAACTATTCAACAGAATAGAAAGTGAAGGTACGCTACCCAATTCATTCTATGAAGCCACAATTACTCTGATACCTAAACCACATAAAGACACAACAAAGATAGAGAACTTCCGACCAATATCCCTTATGAATATCGATGCAAAAATACTCAATAAAATTCTCGCTAACCGAATCCAAAAACACATCAAAACAATCATCCATCCTGACCAAGTAGGCTTCATCCCAGGGATCCAGGTATGGTTTAATATACGGAAATCCATCAATGTAATCCACTATATAAACAAACTCAAAGATAAAGGCCACATGATCATTTCCTTAGATGCTAAGAAAGCATTTGACAAAATCCAACACCCATTCATGATAAATGTCTTGGAAAGATCAGGAATCCAAGGATACCTAAACGTAATAAAAGCAATCTACAGTAAACCAGTAGCCAACATCAAACTGAATGGAGAGAAGATGGAAGCAGTCCCACTAAAATCAGGGACTAGACAAGGCTGCCCACTTTCTCCCTACCTATTCAATATAGTACTTGAAGTCCTAGCCAGAGCAATTCGACAACAAAAGGAGATCAAGAGGATACAAATGGGAAAGGAAAAAGTCAAAATCTCTATTTGCAGATGATATGATAGTATATATAAGTGACCCTAAAAATTCTACCAGAGAACTCCTAAACCTGATAAACAGCTTCAGTGCAATAGCTGGATATAAAATTAACTCAAACAAATCAGTGGCCTTTCTCTACACAAAGGGTAAACAGGATGAGGAAGAAATTAAGGAAACAACACCCTTCACAATAGTCACAAACAATATAAAATGTCTTGGTGTGACACTAACTAAGGAAGTGAAAAATCTGTATGATAAGAACTTTAAGTCTTTGAAGAAATAAATTGAAGAAGATCTCAGAAGATGGAAAGATCTCCCATGCTCTTGGATTGGCAGGATCAATATAGTAAAAATGGCCATCTTGCCTAAGGCAATCAAAGATTCAATGCAATCCCCATCAAAATTCCAACTCAATTCTTCACAGAGTTAGAAAAGGTTATTTGCAAGTTCATCTGGAATAACAAAAAAAAAAAAAAAAACCTAGGATAGAAAAACTCTTCTCAACAATAAAAGAACCTCTGGTGGAATCACCATGCTTGACCTCAAGCTGTACTACAGAGCAATCGTAATAAAAACTGCATGGTACTGGTACATTGACAGACAGGTAGATCAATGAAATAGGATTGAAGACCCAGAAATGAATCCACACACCTATGGTCACCTGATCTTTGACAAGGGAGCTAAAACCATCCAATGGAAAAAAGATGGCATTTTCAAAAAATGGTGCTGGCACAACTGGTGGTTATCATGTAGAAGAATGAAAATTGATCCATTCTTATCTCCTTGTAAGAAGGTCAATGCTAAGTGGTTTAAGGAACTCTACATAAAACCAGAGACACTGAAACTTAGAGAGGAGAAAGTGGGGAAAACCCTCGAAGATATGGGCACTGGGGAAAAATTCCTGAATAGAACAGCAATGGCTTGTGCTGTAAGTTCAAGAATTGACAAATGGGACCTCATAAAGTTGCAAAGCTTCTGTAAGGCAAAAGATACTATCAATAAGACAAAAAGGCCACCAACAGATTGGGAAAGGATCTCTACCAATCCTAAATTAGATAGAGGAATAATATCCAATATATATAAAGAACTCAAGAAGGTGGACACTATAAAATCAAATAACCCCATTAAAAAATGGGGCACAGAGCTAAACAAAGAATTCTTAACTGAGGAATACCGAATGGCTGAGAAGCACATGAAAAAATGTTCAACATCCTTAATCATCAGGGAAATGCAAATCAAAACAACCCTGAGATTCCACCTCACACCAGTCAAAATGGCTAAGATCAAAAATTCAGGTGACTGCAGATGCTGGTGTGGATGTGGAGAGAGAGGAACACTACTCCATTGTTGGTGGGAGTGTAAGCTTGTTCAACCACTCTGGAAATCAGTCTGGCGATTCCTCAGAAAACTGGACATAGTACTTCCAGAGGATCCTGCAATACTTCTCCTGGGCATATATCCAGAAGATGTTCCAACTTGTAATAAGGACACATGCTCCACTATGTTCATAGTAGTCTTATTTATAATAGCCAGAATCTGGAAAGAACCCAGGTGTCCCTCAACAGAGGAATGTATACAGAATTTATGGTACATTTACACAATGGAGTACTACACAGCTATTAAAAACAATGAATTTATAAAATTTCTAGGCAAATGGATGGATCTGGAGGGTATTATCCTGAGTAACTCAATCACAAAAGAACTCACATAACATGTACTCACTGATAAGTGGATATTAGCCTAGAAACATAGATTACCCAAGATACAATTTGCTAAACACATGAAACTCAAGAAGAATGAAGATCAAAGGGAGGACACTTCCCCCTTTCCTAGAGTTAGGAACAAAGCACACATTGAAGGAGTTACAGAAATCAAGTGTGGAGCTGAAACAAAAGGATGGACCAACCAGTGACTGCTGCAGCTGGGGATCCATCCCATAATCAGCCACCAAAACACAGACACTATTGCATATGCCAGCAAGATATTGCTGAAAGGGCCCTGATATAGCTGTCTCATGTGAGGCTGTATCAGTGCCTAGCAAACACAGAAGTGGATGCTCACAGTCAGCTAGTAGATGGAACACAGGGTTCCCAAGGGAGGAGCTAGAGAAAGTACTCAAGGAGCTGAAGGGGTTTCCACCCCTATAGGTTGAAGAACAATATGAACTAACTAGTATGCCCGGAGCTCATGTCTCTAGCTGCATATCTAGCAGAAGATGGCCTAATTGGCTATCATTGGGAAGAGAGGCCCCTTGGTCATGCAAACTTTATATGTCCCAGTACAGGGGAACGCCAGGGCCAAGATGTGGAAGTGGGTGGGTAGGGGAGCAGGGTGGGGGATGAGCGAGGTTTTAGGGGACTTTCGGGATAACATTTGAAATGTAAATTAAGAAAATATCTTATAAAAATTGAAAAAAAAAGAACCTAGAAATATAAATAATATACATGTTAGGTTGATTCAATATATAAAAATTATAGTAATAAAATAAAAATAGTAAAACATGTCCATTTTAATAAAGGCAGAAAAAGCATATGATAAACTTGACTAACAGCAACACTTACAAAAGCGAGTAGGGAATGTAAAGACTATCTACAGGAAATAGTATGCTAACGTCATGATTATATAGAGAAAAGTCTGAGATCAGAAACAAGGATGAGACCTTTATCTACATCTTTTATACTCTGTATTAGTGATTCTCAATCTGTCTTTTGATAAAGCCTACCTTCAAAATTATTTACATTAAAATATGTAACAGAGGCAAAATCACAGTTCCAAAGTAATAATGAAAATAATTGTATGGTTGGGGGTCACCACAACATGAGGAACTGCATTAAAGAGTAGTAGCATTAGGAAGGTTGAGAACCACTGGTCTATGTGGTTCATCCATTTTAGTCAAAGAAAAGAGGTAAAGGAAAAATAAGTGTCCAAATAAAGAAAGAACACATTAGATAGCATGATTATATGCATGTGTGTGTATATATATATATATATATATATATATATATATATATATATATATTTTAAAAACCATACAGGAACAACAAAAGTATTTGTATTTCTAAGCAGTAACAATAAAGAAATCAAAAATGAAAAAAATCCACTTATAACAAAGAAATGTAATACTAAACTTAACAGAGTGGGTTTTTGACGATTATTACTATTACTACTATTATTATTGAGAAGTATGTGTTAAAAACTACAGATTATTTAAATGCATTAAACAAACATGACTAACAGCAACACCTACAAAAGGGAGTAGGGAATGCAAAGACTATAAATCCAGAGTTTAGGAAACGAAGGCAAGAGGATCTTAATTTCAAGGTCAGCCTGGTCTTGTATAAGGGATATGTGTTGTATCAGGTAAAGAATGAGAACACGTGCCTGTGGATTTGATAAGGTACCATCATGAAGATGATGGTAATTCCAAAAAGATGTACTATCAGGCCAATCCCCACCAAATTTCCAAAGTGTGTGTGTGTGTGTGTGTGTGTGTGTGTGTGTGTGTGTGTCCTAGAAACTCTAAAATTCAAAAGGAAAAATGGGGCTCTATATAGACCAAAAAATGAGTGTGCTGAGTGCTCACCCTGGAACAAATAAAAGTGTTAAATTCAGTAAATGAAAAGCTATTAAAACAATGTGGCACTAACATACATTTGGGGACAGGAAAACGAACAACTGAGTCTAAAACATCACACATCTGATCCATGTGTTTCTGAGAAATAGTAGAAGTCATTGAATGAGGAGAAAACAATGGCAAAGGGAAGTTAAAGGGACAAAGGAAGTAGTCTGCACTTAGATCTTACTGCGTGCACGAACAACTGAAATGGATCACAGAGCAAAGATACTTAATATAAGAGATAAAAGTTGAACTTCTTGAAACAGTGGTATAAAATCTTCATGATCTTGAAGAAGGGGTGTGTGTATGTGTGTGTGTGCATGTGTGCGTGTGCGCGTGTGAGTTTACAATGAGATCGAAACCTAAAGCACTAAAAGGCAAATAGATTCTGTGTGAAAGGATTTTACCAGTCTAGGCATGATAGCACATGTCTGTATTCCAAGACTAGGGAGATAGAGCCAAAGGTTAACAAATTTGAGGCCCTCTTGAAGCCTTGACTAAAATAACTAAACTTTAAAAAGAAAAGATATAATCAAGAGTATGAAAAACCTCAAGGAAGAGTAGAAACTGCCACCATATATCTCATAAATGCCTATTATCCAAAACATGACTAGACTTTTATACTCTAACAATGAAAAAACACTAAATACAGATAGGATATGAATACTTGAAATTTGATATAAAAATAATAAGCACAAATATTTTGAACATTATCTATTATAAAAAGAAAATTAAACCCAAATGAACGACTACTTCATATTTTAGTAAGAAAATATTATAGTAAGTAAGTAAACATACAAAACACCTTGATGCTGGTGCATGACTTTAATCTCAACATTCAGGAGATAGAGGCAGATGGATCTCTGTGAGTTTGAGGCCAGCCTATCTGCAAAGCTAGTTGTAGGAAATCCAGGGCTAAACAGAGAAACTATTATCAAAAACCAAAACAAGCAGGAATGAACAAGCAAGCAAGCAAGCAAGCAAACAAACAAACAAAACCAGTAGAAACTTGAACTGCTGCAAAGTGTGAGTGGGAGGAGGGAGTGCTACCTAGTGCTGGGGCCACTTTCAAAGTCTTGAGTTTCTTAAATGTTAAACAGAGATCCACAAAGTGACCGGGGAATTGGATACCCTAAGCAGGTTTCCAATAGCAATGAAAACATGTACACAAATACCTGGGAATACTATCCACAATAACCAAAAAGTGAAACCCTCAAAAATACCCATCAAACACTGATGAATGGACAAATTATAACACAATCCTATAGGGAAATTTATTCAGCCACAAAAGTTGTTTATATATGTACTGCAAAGATAAAACATGTTCATAATAGAAACCAAATACAAAAGGCCATGGATAATATGATTCCATTTGTATGAACTGTCTGCAATAAGCAAATCATTGTAGTTAAGAACAGGACAAGTAGGTATTGGAGAACTGGACATGACTGTTCAAAGGTACAGAGTTTCTTTTCATAGTGAGGTGCCCATAACCACATGCCTATATAGATAGCACTGAGGTGTATATGCTAAGTTGGTGAAATTATGAAGTTTATGTTACACTTCATCTAAATGAACACACACACACACGGGGGGGGGTATAGACAGAGAGAGACAGAGACAGAGTCAGACAGACCTAGAAGCCCACAGTGGTAGACATGAAATATTACTTTCCCTCTTTTCATTCTCATTCTAACACTGTCAAATTCCTTAGCAGGTTAGAACCACAGCTGGGCTGGGCTGTAAAGTGGTAGCACAGTATTTATTTTGTCATCAATTCCTACCCACTGCTTTCTAGGAATTCCCAGTGTTCTATTTTCTCCCTTGGCCCAAAGATAGGTCAAGCATGGCTGAGATCCTGGGATATCCCAAAAAGTCCATGTGCCACATGATTTCTAGTTTATTGAGAACACTGTACTGACTAATTTCTAAATATAAATCAGTGTGTTTATGAAAACCAGAAATATATATACTGACATCCCATCAAGTCAATCTATCAGATATGTTAGCTACTTACATAACAGGAGAAGGCTTCATTCAGACTATTTCCACCAAGATCATCAGTTTCCCACCTGTTGTATCTTAGGCACTAGCATTTCTAACCAAATACTGCTCCTTCTTCCTGTCTGAGTTCTAGGTATATTTTGTTAAGTTAGGTGAGACGTCACAGTGATTGATACGGAATCTCAGCATCCCACACAGGGTCAGTTTTCACACAGTTTTCTCTCTTAAATGTTTTTATTATCAAAGCAGTGAAGTTCTAACTTTATATTTCATAGTGCTGAATCACACACCAACACCCTACAATATATTTAACCCCACACCAGTCTTTAGCCTCAATTTCCCATCTCTGCTAGAGACGCCTTAACAATTTATCACTGTAGTCGTCGTCGTCATTGTCATCGTCATCGTCATCATCATCATCATCATCATCATCATCATCATCATAACCCTGTGCATCATCATCACCCTGTGTATGCTGTGATGTGTGTGTGTATGTATATTGTGTGTGCAGGCACTCCTGTACCAGGACAGAAACTTGGAGTTCAGAGGGCAAATGTCAGGAGCCAGATCATTCATTTAACCTTTCCACATTTCCATACATTTTTGGAAATTGACCTCAAATCAGCAGACATACACAGCCAGTGCTGCTCATTCATTTAACCTTTCCACATTTCCATACATTTTTGGAAATTGACCTCAAATCAGCAGACATACACAGCCAGTGCTGCTCCCTGCTGAGACATCTCACCCAATTCCATCACAGCATTTTTCTTTCTCTGAGCAAATGATGCTAACACTGACTTTGTGTTCCAAACTACCTTTCCTAGAAAGTGTCAGCCCTCTCTAATCTTCAGCTGCAAGCCAGCTGTTGATCACACAGTAGTCAGTATTCCTTGAGGATGACAGCTTCTTCAGTGGGCATGCCTTCCTTTCCTCAGTATCTGTTTTTCAAAACTTCTCCCTCAAAGTCATTAGTAAAGGACACTCATTTTCAACAGACATATATACATATCCTCATGGAATTACCTAATTTATTAAGGGAAGAGGGAGTTTCTTAGTCATCTTTGTTAATTCTAGTATGTAATATATAAAGAGGACTCAAAAAATCATTTCTTAAATAAATGGGCGAAAGGGGAAAATGAAAAAACTATCAGCAGATGCAATATATGTTAACACTTCTTGAGTCCTGTTGAAATGGTTTTATGAACCAGGTACTACCACAACAGCTTTCTCTTCATTATTTCAGAATCTTCCTAAAACTCTTGAAAGTAAGTGGAGTTTTGAATGTATAAAAGATGCTTAATAGAGGTTGAAGACTTCTATATTTTAACTTGAATTCAGGTCTAAAAAATTCATGTTCTAAGGTACATTATAAACAATAGCAAAGGTATAACAATGGATAAATGATTGCACTCAAAAAGCATATTTAGAAATTAAGTTGGAATTCATCTATTGCACCTTGCTGGAGCTCATTTGTGTGAATTCTTCATTTACTGAGCTGGCCTTGCTGTTTCTGTATCTGTGTTTCTGTACACATAGATCCTTTAGGCTAGGAAGCCCCAATCAATCTTATTTGTCCAGAAATTCCAACTCACAGTTGAAATTGTTTTCACTTCTTATGTGAATCCTTTTTGACAAAGGAGAAATTCTCAGCATGAGATGTTAGCATTCTTCACAACTACCTCAATTAGAGATGACATCAGATTTGTTTCTTTATGTCTGACTTAGTCACTATAACTTCCTTAAAAGGCAGAGCCCCATTCTTACGCATCGTTGTATCTTGGGTGTCGAGGGAACATAAGCCCATGTATATAAAAAGGCATTTAGTAAAAATACTGCCTTACAGTTTTAGTTCCTACTTTGACTTCCTGGTAGGCTTCAGATCTGACAGTGTACAAGCATGATATTAAAAACATTCACACTTGCTATTGCCCATATTCCTTCTTCTTCTTCAAATCTCCCTCTACCACCACATAAATTGTATTCCATTCCCTTTGCTGCAGAATCCTTACTTTCATCTAGAATTGTCTGAGTCCTTGCAAAGCTTAATGACCACGACAATGTAAGAACATGTGATGATGCAGGCTAGATATGATGGCAAAAATAAAAACAAAAACCTTCACAGTTGTAGGGGTGCAGAAACAACATCAGAAGATCTTCACAAAAATTAATTAATCATAAATAATGAATAAAGGGCAAATTAAGTCTGCTTGTTTAAGCTCAGGTGACTTATAAGAAGTGACAAGTGATGTAGGGATTGCAGTAAAATTAAGTTGGGGTAGGTGGATGGCTAAGCCTGTGGCCACCAGACAGAGCACAATGCATGTGCACAGGCAAGAACTGAAGAACCCAGCATGTTGAAGAGAGAGCAGTTATGTGAGTTGAAATATAAAGTAGAAAGGTAATAGGTGATAAGGCTGGAGGCCTAAAATTGAAGGAAGATAGTAAAGGTGAGGGCATGTATGCTAGTCTGAACTTGGGTTTTTATAAAAGTCATAAGAAGGAATAATCATGACAAATGTTATTTTTGTATTTGGGAACATATAACTCACAGATGACAATATGGAGAAGACAAAAAAAAAAAAGGAAATCAAGAGGCAGATTAATTAGCTAAAGAGATTACTTACTGTCACTCTCCATGGAAAGAATGAATTACAGAAGCTACAATGTACTTGAGGCAAGGCAGAGATGGCAGAAAACTCACATCAAGGAGTGTGGTAAACTAAAGTAACTTTTCCTCCAACAAGAAGAAAAGAGTTTTGTGGGAATTTAAAATGTCCTTGAAGACCTTGCATTGTATTTCCTTTGTATCTGTAGCATAAGAAGCCCTCAATAAAACAATAAATCCTGGTGAGCTGGTTTGATCTGTATAGACTACAGAGGCATACATAAATGAAGATATAATTTTGTTACCCATTGTGGGAGTAACAGTCCTCACAATGTCTGGTCTGACATATACAATGAATGCTTCAATACTTTATAGCACAAGGCAGAATACATGGAAGATAAGGAGCATTTCCCACTTTATATTGGCTAGTAGCTGAAGATATACACTTCTAATTCTTCATCTATCTACTATTTCTCCTAGAGCTTGTAACTAGTCTACAGTTTATCTGAGAAACTGAGCTGATTTAATATTAGATTTTTCTTTATAAATAACAAGCAGTAAAGTGTCATATAATGTTTTTAATCACATTCTGGAAAAACTTGAGCAAGTTAATAAATTGAACCCTTAACTTAAATCTGTAGAAAAGGATGAATGACTACGTTATATAATAACAATTATGCAATACAATATGCAAGTCTATTAATTATGAATGGTAAACACAAGAAACTAATCAAGTATCTGTCATTTTTCTTCATAGGGAAGGAGAATCAATCAATCAATCAATCAATTTAATCTATATATATATCTGATAGTTGTATTTAAAAAGAGTGGACATGTTTTCAAGTCATTTAAAAGTAAAGTTTGGCATGTAAGAACTATTTTAATTCAATTAAAACATGAAACGTTCAGGCCTGGCAGTAGTGGTAGCTCATGACACTGATCCCACTTGCAAGGCAGAGGTAGAAAGATCTCTGATTTCAAGGCCAGCCTGGTTTATTGAGCTAGTTCTAAGATAAATAAGGCTATACAGAGAAATTCTGTCTCAAACAACAACAGAATAATAATAAAATAAAATAAAAAATAAAGAGAAAGCATTTAATGTTCATTTAATCTTGCTTGAATTTCTTTGCTCATGGATGGAAATAAAAATTATACTGAATTTGAAGATTACTGCAGAATAAATGATAATTTGTAAGTATTGTAAGTCAGGTATTTGTAAGTCAGGTACTTTTCATGAACAAGCTAAGAAGCTAATAAAAGAAGCTGCTACTACAATTCTTCTAACCATTGTTCAAATATGAAAATGACATGCAGTTCTTACTGAAAAGATAAAATAGTTTTGGACCTTTTTTTTCCTGGTCTCTGTGTGTGCATCGGTGTTCCTAAAAAGTACAAATCAGAAGAAACAAAGACACTGAATTTACCAACTCAAGTTCTATATCCTAAACATAACAAGAAAATAAAAAACCTCATCATCTGAAATTAGAAGCATGAAGATCACCAAATTATAACTTTTTCAGAGTAACTATTCTTTTCATAAAAATCCGGAGATAAAAGGAACTCTGGGCATTCTAAAGCATCAGTCTAGAAAGTTACATGTTTTCCAAAGCTTGCTAGTGTAGTCAAGCCCACCCACAGACAATTTTTCATTCTGGCATTATTAGATCCCCAGAGTCAAATGCCTTCAGTAGATTTTTAGAAGAATGACCTTGCATATCACGTAGATGCTGAGGTCTCATGGTCTTCCTTCAGCACTACAGCCCCAACTACAGCCCAACACGCCCTCTCTCCATCTGTACAGTGCCCATGCAGTCCTTATGCGTTTACTAAATTTTCATAGGGAAATTTTATTAGATCAGTTTTTCTTTCAAAAGTTTTGAAAACTTGGGTATGGTAGTATACAAAGCCAAATCTTAGCAATTGAGATGTGGAGGTGGGACGATAAGGGGTTTGAGGACAACTAGAGCCAACAATAAGTTTGAAGACAGCCTATCTAAATAAGGCCTTGCCAAAATAAAGAAAAAATAGAAATCTAGTTTCCTTATTAGCCTGTGGCTTGTCGTATTTTTACATTGTAGTGTCCTTTCTTCATCTCAAATTTGTTTAAATAAATATTTTTACATTTATTGTGCATGGTAAAACCATTAGGGTATTGTTGTTTTAACATAATGTAATGGGCCTTGATAAAGTGAATCACTGAAATTGTCCTTGTTTCAAAATGTCTGTCAAAATATCTTTAGCAATCCAAGAACATACTTAATTAAATTATAAAAAAAAAAGAAAGAAAGAAAAAAGGAAAGAACATTTATTTGGATTTTTCCCTGGATATACCTAGAGCATTGTATTTGCTGAGAGAAATGTTTATGCTTTGCTTTCTTCTGCAATGCAGCATATTCTTCTCACAGTAATATAAAGATGCTTGCAACTCTAAAATGTTACATAGGCACTAAAAACAAGTGATAGAGAAATAGGCAAAAAACCAGTGTGGTTTTGTTAGAATGCTTATTCTGATAGCTATTATGTAGAGTTAGAAAGGAAGTAGAGTGAAAATACATGGCTTTTCTAGACCACAGTAAAATCTACCTAACAAGTTTGATTATAAACTTGTCCTATTTATACCCACATAGATGGTTTACTGAGATTTGTCTCTTTTCAAAGCAAAAGCACTATTCTCTAAAAACCTTTGAATCAGACTGCCTAACAAGCATTTAGGAGGTTAAAGGATATTGGTGCATATCTTTTATGCCTCAGTTCATAAATTAAATCAGCAACCAGGAGGGAATTGGAATTTTTTTTGTTTTGTTTTAATACTGACTTTCAATTTCAGATTAAAACATGAAGATATTTAACTTCTTAAGACTACAACAGGGGCTGAAGAGATGGCTCAGCGGTTAAGGGCACTGACTGCTTTCCCAAAAGTCCTGAGTTCAAGTCCTAGCAAACACATGGTGGCTCACAACCATCCATAATGCGATCTGACGTCCTCTTCTGGTATGTCTGAAGACAGCTACAATGTACTTACATATAATAAATAGATTTCCAAAAAAAAAAAAAAGACTATAACAAACACGTTTACATGTCAATTATTAGTTTCACCTTAACTGATTAAAAAGAACCAGTTCTTCTAAGGAACTTTCAAGAAAAAAAAATACTGATGGTCATTTGCTGGTTTTGGGTAGGTACAGGTAGAACATGAAAGAAAAGGGGGAATATAGGCACCCCTCACGTGTCCCAACCTTTGCAATGGAACATGCTATCCTTACTTGATTTAGAATAGATGAAGGGGAGTTAGAACAGATGATGGACAGGAACAAGAATGGGCGTGGAAATGACATGGGGCTACTAGAGGACGTACTTATGAAGTTCATAGCCTTTCAACACCTGGGCCATACTTTTACTCCAGGAAAGATTGTTCACAGTGACCTACAGAGGATTTATAGAAGTCCATTTCAAAAACTGGAGAACCTGAGTGGTTATATTATCTTTTCTGAAACTTTGAAACTCTTTGGTTTCATCTAACCAAAATGCTCTACAATAAGACACTTTTATTTATCTTGCTCTGGTATCAAGAAATACATGTAATAATCTCCATGTTATCCTCAAATGAATTCAACATCATCACAACCTAGTTCTACTGTCTAGAGTACAGATTCTATAGTAGCAAAGTCCTCGTTTAAAGATTACTTAAAAGTGAAGTAGTAAGTGTTAACATGAAATATGCCAGTTTTGGAACAATAATTTTCAACAATGACTATATTTTATAATAGATGAAGGTTGTTTTTAGACAATAAAAATACCTGGACCCACAGCATCAAAAATAGTGACTTCAAAGCCACAGGTATCATCATGCATGAATTCATATGTAACCAGGTTCAAATAGCAATGTTCTACACTTAGGAGAAAAAAGATATATGCAAATCCAAACAAAAAGTTTTGCTTTAACATGCTAATGAAAGGGAAACAATAGATTATCTGATACTGGGGATGGCCCAAGAATAAAGCGGGAGTACCAAATCACATGTAAAGCCAGGACAAATGAAATAAGACAACTGTGCGTAAGTCTTTTAAAAAGCAATCAATGTAATTTACAGCAACTACTCACATCTGCCCTATCACCATAATAAAAACAGTAACTATGGCATAAAACATTAAGTATACAAGAAATTAATACACAACAAAATTAATGTCAATTTCCCTTAGAGATCATGAAAATAAAATAAATGATAATGTTGCATATTCTGCTATGTAAATATTAACTATTTTCAGATTTATAGATATAAACATTCCTAATATAAAGAAAAGATATTGTTTATCAGGATTATCTGACCATTAAAAATCAAGGTAGACAATAGTCCAGTAAAAAACACCATTGCATTATTTTTCACTAAAGGAGAAACATATGTGCATTGTTATTATAACCTAAAGAAAGTAAACAGTCTGGAATATAGCTAGCAAGCACAGTTAAAGACATTATCACAACATTTTAGTGTTTAACATAATAATTGGTAACTCCATTCAGTATCTATAAACTATCTGAAAGATAATAAATTAAGTTCTAGTTCACTCAATAAAATATAAAGTTAGATGGAAATGGAATTTCACTATGCACAGAATCATTTTTCTCTAGTTTCTAAATAAAGGTTTATTAGTTATTTATTTCTAATTACTATCCTGATGTAATGACTTGACAGCTTAAGAGTTTCCTTATGTCTTTTAAAACTCAAGTAGAAAGTGATTTTATAAACATTTAAATATATCAGTAGCACTCTCTATTTAAAAAAGTCTTTAACTCAGGAAGCAAAGGCAGGCAGATTTCTGAGTTCGAGGCCAGCCTGTTCTACAAAGTGAGTTCCAGGACAGCCAGGGCTATACAGAGAAACCCTGTCTCGAAAAACCAAAATAAATAAATAAATAAATAAATAAATAAATAAAATAATGTTTAACACAATTTTTAATGCTGTATGTATATGTTGGTTCAAAAAATAGTCTTAAATCTGGCCCAAAATTAAATAAAAATAATACTAGTTCTTAAGAGACAAAAGATATGTAGCAAAAAAAACAATGCAGCTTAAAGCATACAGGGTATATTATAAGCTTACTACATGCTGTATAAAACAGGTTTGCTACATTAGGGAAATATATTTTATGAATTAAAATCTGTTGCTTTCAGCTCATTCCATCTGAAAAGATGGTCTTCATGTCTGATACAAGGAATCTAAGGTTAACTTGTAGCATATTTCTGTTTGTCTGCTGAGCTCTAGTTCTTCTGTGCCATATGCATTGTAGGAGGGATGCTTCTTTTGGTTACTATGTCTAGCTTTGCAAACTCAACTTTCAGACATTTGTTTACTTCTGAAAATTTAATTGTATTATTGTGTTTTGCTTCTCCCATTCTTTAAAAGAAGGAATAAACACATTAGTTTTTCTATTAAATATACCAAATTTTGGAAATAAAAAAAATGAATCCTTAGATTTTAAATGTAGACAGTAATCCAAATTTAAGAAAACATAAAAAAAGCTGGGATAAAATCCTTTCTTACAAATATTTATCTGTTACATTGCATCCCCTCGGGAACTGCCATGCGGGTGTACTGGAATACAAACTGTGGTCCTCTACAAGATCAGCAAGTGCTGCAGTCTTCTGACATATGTTTAAAATATATTCCTATGTAAAGTGCTTGCTACAACTTTCTAGTTACTTGCCTAGCTTTCCTTTCTGTCATCATCTTTAATTTTACATGGGAGATGTAAGTAGACTAGGAAGCTGGTGATATCAGTCCCAGATTTAATATTTGCTACATGACTTAGGATACCCATCAACTTTTTCTGGATCTCTTATACTTTTTTAATAAACAATAAAATTCAGAGCATAAAAAAAGGTTAGTATTTATGATTATCAGTTAGAAATGCCTGACTTAAAATTCAGTCAAATCTATGTCCAAATAATTAATATTTGTTGAAAATACCGAATAGACCCTCCTTTGTCTTTTTCTGTATTATATGTAAAATATGAGACTGAGTCTCAAGTGTGAGGACTCTCTTTTCTGACTCTATAATATTAATATAAGCACAAAACAAATTTTTGGCTTTAAGGCAAATTTCTTCTTTGGACATCTTTATTATTACCTTAAGTTAGTCCCTGATACCTCTTACTAGCCAATCTTAGCCTTCAGGATAGTTTAAAATGCAAGTAACAATCTCATTTAAAAAGAATAATCTTTTATATAAAGTATAACTTTAAAAACATATTTAAGCATGACATTTTTTGGGCAGAAATTTCAAGTGGTTTTAACTACATAAGAATTTACAAAATTATCTGATTTTTAAAGCAGGAATAATTGGGTGAACTAGGTTTCCAAGTTCACATATGAAACTAGCAAACGAAATATCAAAACAAACAATAATTTTAATTACTGGTCCATCGTATGTAAAGATGGTTTGATTTTTATTAGTATGAACTTTATGTATCTGAACAACGTCTCAATAAGTTCACAAAGATGGCTCAGCACTAAAGTATTTACCACACAAACCCAAGTACTTGAGCCCAATCCCTGGAACCGAGGGCAAAGGTAGAAGGGGGTACCTACTCCACAGAGGATGTCTTCAGACATCCATCTACATGTTTATCCAAGGTGCATAACATGCACACAAATATACACAGAGATGGAAAGCCTTTTAAGGTGCCACTTGGCAGGAGTCTGAAATTGGCCAAAGACAAGGAAATGGGCTTCTGACAGGAATCTGACATCGGCCATGACATGGAAGTAGGCTCGGGGAGGAATCTGACATTAGGGCATGATAAGGAAGGAAGTAGGGTAAGGCAGGAATTTTAATCTTAGGGTGGAACAAAAGTAGGCTTCAGGCAAGATTTGGGGCTTGGACAAGAAAGTGGTCATCATGACAAGCCCTTTTAAACAATTGTCACGGGACTTTGATTACCACCTGGTTAGCTCCTTATTGTACTGCTTGCCCAAAATACTTGCATGTAATTAAATTGGTATAAAAAGTGGTTTGGAAAAATTAAATTTGTCTTCAGTCTCAGAATTGACTAAGGTCATGCTACAATGTTGTCTGTCTTTTTTTTTTTTAATCCTCACTCCCATGCTGGAGAACCTGCTGACTGACTGAGTGGGCTTGGTCACACACACACACCAAAAAATATGCAAAATTTAAGTTTTTGTGTGTGTAAAAGTCTTCTATAATGTTGCCTTGTTAATTAGACATTTTTTTCTGTACTTTTGTATATTAAACCAATGGTCTGAGTCATTCTGAGCAATGGTCTGCCGTTAAATTACATCCCTAGCTCCTGTTTGTTAACTTTTAAAGAGAAAGTTCATTATGCCTCTGTGTGTGTGTGTGTGTGTGTGTGTGTGTGTGTGTGTGTGTGTGTGTGCGCGTGCTCAGGCACATGTAAGTGCATGTATGAATGTGTGTGTCTGATGAAGCTATATGAAATTATATACTCTTTCTTTTTTCTTTCCTTCCTTCCTTCCTTCCTTCCTTCCTTCCTTCCTTCCTTCCTTCCTTCCTTCTATAAGCAACCATCTACAATTCTCTTAGACATGGTTTTCTCTTAAGTCTTTCAGTGTTGAAGTGTTTTTCTTCTGGTTCTCAGTTTATCATATTATTAAACTGATGAATTATACAGGATATGAGAAAGCAAAACACTTTAAAATAAACTGTTCCCTAATGCCTTAACAAAAATACAGTATTTATCTCATAAACCTAGAAGTTTTAAAAAATATTTTATAATGGCACATCCTTTAAACTTGGGTATCACTGTTCACAGAAAAAAATACTGAGATGCATATAGGAGAGTTCACAAAATCCTCCTGAATCCATAGAGGAAGTACAGGAACTGGAGTACTGACATCATTAGGAATAAGAAAGTTTTGACCTAGTTCATAAAAGAGGGGAAAGATATTTGATGATCAAGATAAAATACTCAACACTGAAATATCCTAAGGGATAGCTAGGATACCATTTGACTTTAATTAGACTCATCCAATTAATGCACTTTATCCCACACAACCACTGAGCAGATCAGTCTTAAATGAGCAGATCAGTTTTAAATAAGAAGACACCAACACAAAACAATGAATTTCTAAAGATGATTTATTTTGCTAACTGATAGGCTTTTTGAATTCTCAATAAAACATAGAAAATAGCTTGGATCATGAATACTCTGACACAAGAACTATTTTTACATTCCTATATTCGTTTCTTTTATTGTCATACTTTAAAAAAGTACTCAACTTTTATGTATCTCAGTCTCTTTATGACAATGGAGAGAACTACTAGAAAGAAACAAATTAAACTGAATGTTTTATCCTTAATGAAATAAAAGAATTACAAGTCAAACTGTGTAAATTATTTACTATTATCTTTTTATATTATAAACATACATTATATACATGTGTGTGTGTGTATGTGTGTATATATGTGTGTATATATGTGTGTATACACCAATCTGAGAAAGTTACTTTTATTAGGTCCATTTTATTAATAAGACTCAATCAAAATGTATCACATCCAACAAATTTAGCTCTAGAGTCCATGATCCTAAGCATTTTAGTAGTATTTATTACCAACTTAAAAAAACAGAAATTAAGACAAAATATATTTATATTTTTGTTGTCTTAATAGTAAAAGATTGCCAAAAGACAATGTGCAAAATCTGAATTGACTGTATGCTAGATATAAGGATTAGACATTCTCTATAATGTGGTTTCCACAACTTTTAGAGACTATCTTTAACTGTTAAGAAAAGCACAGGTTAGAATAGATGAATTAGACCAGATCATCAGTTACAAGGTATTATATAACTTTATAAAGGATAAAACACAGTAGAAAGTAAAAGGAAAATGTTAATCAATATCCACAAGATGCTAAGAGTTCATATGCTCTACATTCAAAGCAAGAAATAATGCTAAGAAAAGCATTAGCAAACAATTTTCCTTATAAAAAAATACAGCACAGATTCTCAGTAGCTCCCCAAAGACTGTATACTATAGTATGCAGTGCACAAAGCTGGCTCTCAGGTCAAGGAGTATCTCTCAAGCTTTAGTGCTTGCTGCTTAGTAATAAAAATGACTACAATGGATTACTGTTGATATCAATGAACCCTGTGGCTAGAAAAGTGCGGAAGTACAATAATATATTTAGTATTTAGCTTTATGGAGAAAGCCTGTGACCTTTCTTTCCCAGTGTTACAAAGATAGACCAAAAGAATGTTATTTACTTTACTCTTATATTCTTCACAGAAAATTGCCTATGTATTTATAAGCAGAAAATATGAGGAAATACTTCCTACTTGTTTTTAAATGCTTTTTTGCTGCCTATTAAAAGAATTAAATATAATACCTGAAGTCAATAATAAGCAAGCAGCAATCTGCAGAACCATAGAGGTTAGGTCAGATGAACAGATAGACAAGAAAGGGAAACAAGAAAAAATAGGTATGAATGGGGCTGGGGAATGGCCAAATGGGAGAACCAAGTAGAGATGGGGAGCAGAGAAAGGAATGAGGGAGGAAATGTTAAGAGAGATGGCTAAGTTAAAGGCCACTTGAGAGTTATTATGGAAGACTTATACAGTAGAAGTTTTCTAAAATATATACACATATGAAGATGAGTTAAATAAAATTGACAAATAATGAGGGACACAGAGTCCAACTGACCATCTCTTGTAACCAAATGAAATTGCCAATACTGGGACTGGTTATAGATAATTGAGTTGTTGGCCAAAGGGTTCCCAAGTGAGCCCCCAAACAATGCAGTCTGTTGCCAAGACTACAAGTTGCTATCTACAAACTGACCAGTAAGGCCCTATTGATGAAAGCAACACCTGCATAACTCAATGAAATTGACAAAGTCCAGCTGGGACCTGGAGTCTCCTTGCTACATTCCAGCATCTTTGTCATTGGATGGTACTTTGCATGCTACCAAGAGATGTAAAGACCAATTCAACCACAAACTCTTAGTTTAACAATGGTGTCCTGCCAGCAAGATATGCTAGTGAAAGGGTGACCAAAAGCTTGTAGGAGTAAACAACTCCTGCAGCTGAAGGAAACAGATACAGAGAAGCACAGCCAGACATTACAGAAAGACTTTTGAATGCTCAGCTCTAAATGAAGTATCTCCATTAAATCCCTCCTCTCAGGACTTGAGAACCCTGTGAAAGGGGTGCAGAGAAAGGGTACAAGCCAGAGAGACTGGAGGATGCCAAGAGTACAAGGCCTTCTAAATCAGTATGATCAAAGTGCATAGGAACTCAAAGACACTGAGTCAGCAAGCACAGGGCCTACATGGGTCTGCAGAAGGTCCTTTGTTTATAGATTATGGCTTCTGTTTAGTGGTTTTATGGAATTCCTGAGCATGCAAATAAGTGGGTGAGTCTCTTTTCCTGTGCCTTCTCTTAGGCTCTTTCTTTTGTTTGTTCTGTCCAATTCTAATGTATCAGTTTTTGTTTTATCATAATTTTATTTTATTACTATCCTTTAGATACCTGTTTGTCTTCTAATGAGTGACTGAAAGGAATCCCGATGGGAGGGGAGTTAGGGATAAACTGAAAGAGTAGAGACAGCAGAAAGCATAATCAGAATATCATACGTGAAGAAAAATAAATCTACTTTCAATAAAAAAGAAAAACAAAGACAGATTTTTCAATCACATTCATATACATTAAAGTATACAATAAAATTCACAAATTGAATATATTACCTATAAAATTCTTAGTATAGTGCATGGGACAGAATAAATAACTAATTAGGTTATTAGCAATTACATTGGAGATTTGAAACTAGTACTGATAGATCCTAATATATGCTATAAATCCTACCACCATTTTTTAATTATAACCACAGATTATTAACCTTATTTGATAACAGAGTCCTTGGGTACAGAAGTACTACACATTTATCACAGAACTAGTGTCTTTAGAAATATCCTTTGCTAGAAAAATGAGGTATAAAACAGAAGGAATATTGCAATTTCTGAGTAATGCCCAAACCAATCTTTAGTCCCACTTAGGAGGTACAGCTGGCCCTTCAGGGTTAATGAACTCAGTAAGTTCTCTTCTCAAATATTATAAGCTTTTAAAGTAGTGGTGGTCTATAAACTCACTGTTCCTTTAGGTACTGCAAAGAAATATGCATCAATGTTATCTATACTGTCATTCAGAATGCTGTATTCGTAGCAAATAAATTACTCTAAACATTTTTGTCATTCTTAGAGATTAAAATATGCTTTGAAAAGCATAGTCTGAGCTCAGAAGACAGCTCAAGTAGTAAAGGCATTTGTCACCAAGCCAGTAAGACATGAGCTCAATCCTTGACTCATATGTGGAAAGAACACACTGGCACTGTTGTCTCCTGACCTCTACCTACATGACCGTGCCGCGCCCCCCCTTCTACAGAAACATTTTAAGAAATATGGGAAAGAATCCAGATATCCTTCAACAGAAGAATGGATACAGGAAGTGTACACATTTACACAATGGAGAACTACTCAGCTATTAAAATCAATGAATTCATGAAATTTGCAGGCAAATGGATGGAACTAGAAAATATCATCCTGGGTGAGGTAACCCTATAATAAAAGAACACACATGGTATGCACTCACTGATAAGTGGATATTTAGCCCAAAAGCTCAAAATACCAAAGATAAAATTCACAGACCACATGAAGCTGAAGAAGAAGGAAGACCAAAGAGTGGTTTCCTCGGTCCTTCTTGGAAAGGGGAACAAAATACTAACAGAAGGAAATTAGGAGACAAAGTGTGAAGCAGAGACTAAAGGAAAGGCCACCAGAGACTGCCCCACCTAGGGATTCATCCCATATGCAGTCACCAAACTCAGACACTACTGTGGATGCAAAGAAGTGCTTGGTGACAGGAGCCGGATATAGCTGTCTCTTGAGAGGCTCTGACAGAGCCTTTCAAGTACAAAGGTGGATGCTCTCAGCCAACCATTGAACTGAGAGCATGGGGTCCCAAATGAAGTTAGTTAGGGAAAGGACTAAAGGAGCTGAATAGGTTTGCAACCCCATAGGAAGAACAACAGTATTAACCAAACAGACCCTCCAGAGCTTCCAGGGACTAATCAACCAACCAAAGAGTACACATGGAGGGAACCATGGCTCCAGCTTCATATGTAGCAGAGGATGGCCTTATCAGACATCAATGAGCAGAGAGAACCTTGGTGAATGCTCAATGTCCCAGTATAGGGGAATTTGAGGTCAGGGAGGCAGGAGTGGGTGGATGAGGGAGTACCCTCATAGAAGCAGGGGAAGGGTGGATGGCATAGGGAGTTTTGGGGGGGACTGGAAAAGGGGATTACATTTGAAATGTAAATAATATCCAATAAAAATATCTATTAAATAATAATAATAATAATGAAAGACAGGAGAGAGTGGGGAAGCCAAGAGTGGGAGAAGAAGATGATCTGAGATACCAGAAAACTGAGCTCAAATTTATTTTACAAATTGCTCATCTTTAAAATTAATGCACTGGCCAGGCAGTGGTGGTGCATGCCTTTAATCCCAGCACTTGGTGGGGGGGCAGAGGCAGGTGGATTTCTGAGTTCGAGGCCAGCCTGGTCTACAGAGTGAGTTCCAGGACAGCCAGGGCAATACAGAGAAACCCTGTCTCGAAAAAAACCAAAATAAATAAATAAATAAATAAATAAATAAATAGAAAAAATTAATGCACTGGAAGAATTTATCAACTCCCAAATAAGGCAGTAGCATAAACTATTCAATGAGTGCTTTTTTACTTTTATATTTTTAATGGTATTTTGTTGTCAAAACTAAATTAATCCATTAATTTTATCATTTTCATAATATTTTATTTCTTCAGTCTCTAGTTATCAGCTAACTTTTTATTAAGAAGAGACAGTGGTGTCCAAAGCCCAAATGCAATGAGGATAACTCAATGATGATTACAAAATAAAAAAAATTATTTTATCTTTAAAAATACTATTGCAAATCAGATACACCAACATACTCAAAGCTAAGATTATAGCCTGAGATAGGGAGTGCAACCTAGTAATTTACTATCATTTCTGACTGGGTTAATATGAACATAACCATAAAAAGCTAATATTTGTATTGCCATTATTGGGTATTTGGTAACCTCATTTTTCTTACTGATAAATGAAATAATTTGGAAAATTTTTATATTCTAGTGATATAAACATGCACAGATTTATGTCTGTCTTCTATCTACTTTGATTTGTGGCATGTGTTACTGTTCTGTAGCTAGAAGCAGCTGAATGGCTTATCAAGTTGCCCCCTAGAAGATGTCCCTTACCTTCATCTGTTAACACTGTCCTCTATCAACCTAGCACCTGAAGGAGGCTTTTTCTTCATAATATAGACTGGTCAACCACAACCAGGTCCTTCTCTTTTGAAATCAGATATATTATTTTAATTCCCATTTTACGTTCTGCCTAGTTATCTCTAGAAAAATATGTTATGTTCATAGTTTCCAATCTATTTCTGTTAAGTCTTATAACTTGTTTCTTGGTCATGATGTTTGTGCAGGAATAGAAACCCTGACTAAATTGGTACCAGCATAGTGGGGTATTCCTGTGACAACCTGACCATGTTTTGGGGAGGACTGTGGAAGGACTTTGGAACTTTGGCCTAGCAGATCCATTCTGTGTTAAGAGCTTTGTCAGATGTTGTGTAGGAGCTTGGAAGATAATGTTGAAAACAGTGCAGAAGATGGAGGCCTGGCTTGTGAAATTTCAGAGGAAAAATTAAAGACTCTTTTCAGGGCCATTGCTATTTTGAAGTTTGATTATTCTGTGGTTCTGGTTAGCTGGGGCTGAAGAATCAGCTGTGATTAACAAGATACCAGAACTAGTAAAGTGAAACCTTTGCATTACTGGGACTATTGATGCTGGTTAGCTGGAGCTAAGAAATTAGCGGTGATTAAGAAGAGACCAGCATCATTGAGGTGACTTCTGGGAAGTGTTTTCTGAAAGCACAAGAAGGCTATGTTCCAGAAATAGCCATGGTTGTACCTTGTGCTGTGGCTGGACTTGGTAATGTGTAAGAGTTACCTAGGTGGTACTGGTTTTGAAGGCATGAAGGGGTCATGCAGAGCAGCTGAGGACATGGAAGCTCTGTGAGGGGCCATAGAAGGACATTGGTGAAGGTGCAGCCTCAGTTGCAATTGATAGCCCAGGACTGAAGGGGTCATGCAAAGGAGTTGAGGCTTGGCACCATGAAGAGAGCCTATGAGAGGCTAGTGTTGAAGTCTACTTATAGTGGAAGACAGCAGCGTTTTGGAGATGCCAGTACCATGAGATGACCACCAAGAACAGCAGCAGCAGTGAGTACAGGCAGCTGGAGCCTAGAAGACTAGATGTGTGCTACAAAGGGCATGGCTGAAGAAGTGACCCAAGCCGTTGGAGGAGCCCAGAAGACCGTGAGTTGAATCCCAGACATTGGATGGTTAGAGATTGATTTCTGCTTTTGATTGTGACTGTGCCCTGATATTTTCCCTCTTGAAGGAAGAAGGTATTTTATTGGAATCCACAGTGAAGAGACTTTGAATTGTAAAAGATATTGGATATTTTAAAGTTATTGGACTTTTAATATGTAAAGACTGTGGGACTTTTATAGTTATTTAAGATCTTGGGGTTGAATAAGAACTAAGGATTGAGGCTTACTAGTGATGTATTTGTGTGTCAAGTTGACAAGGGGTCAATTTTACTGGTTTTGTGTCAACTTGACACAGCTGGAGTTATCACAGAGAAAGGAACTTCGGTTGAGGAAATGCCTCCATGAGATCCAAAGGTAAGGCATTTTCTCAATTAGTGATCAAGGGGGAAAGGCCCCTTGTGGGTGGGACCATCTCTGGGCTGGTAGTCTTGGGTTCTATAAGAGAGCAGGCTGAGCAAGCCAGAGGAAGCAAGCCAGTAAAGAACATCTCTCCACGGCTTCTGCATCAGCTCCTGCTTCCTGACCTGCTTTGAGTTCCAGTCCTGACTTCCTTTGTGATGAACAGCAATATGGAAGTGTAAGCTAAATAAACCCTTTCTTCCCCAACTTGCTTCTTGGTCATGATGTTTGTGCAGGAATAGAAACCCCAACTAAGATCTGAAACTAAAATCAAGACTGTATGGTAAAGTATCTTATTAGTTTTAGACTGAAATAAAGTGTTCTTCCATAACAACCAGCCTATAACTAATTGTATGTTTTTCTCATTAAGAATAAAGAATATTAGCCGGGCGTGGTGGCGCACGCCTTTAATCCCAGCACTTGGGAGGCAGAGGCAGGCGGATTTCTGAGTTCGAGGCCAGCCTGGTCTACAAAGTGAGTTCCAGGACATCCAGGGCTATACAGAGAAACCCTGTCTCGAAAAACCAAAAATAAAAATAAAAATAAAAATAAAAATAAAAATAAAAATATAGAATATTTGTCTGTTTTTAAGTATTAAACTTAAGGATCAAAGAAAACATTGCTAATAACAAATGTCTTGGACTTTAGTTCCTATCTATGCCTGTAGCAGCCCTTGGGCTCTTCTTTTCAGCAAATGTTTCTTCATCATGATCAAGGTAACTCTTAGAGGAATTACAACCCAATAAGAAGTGCCTCATAACAGATGTCTCCTGGTCTGACTGAATTCCCTAATTATACTTCATGTAACTTTCCATGATAAAAATTCTAATTCTGCAATATCTTGTGCAATTGTTTGATTAAATCCTTGTCCACATCCAGGGTTTAGTTCTTGGAAGACAAAGAACTATGATAATTCCTGAACATACATCCCAGTGAGCAGCACATAATAGCTATCAACACCACGTTCAAGAACATTCACAATGTATTAGCAAGCCATTGGTTGGGGACAATGAACACCCAGTTCATAAGACCTACAATTTTTAAAATAGACATTAATTTCTTTTCACCTGAGAAGATACACATTTGTGAAAATAAATTTTCCTGTTTTCAAAAGAAAAAAACAAAAACAAAAACCAACCCAAATCCCTGGTGGTAAGGGTAGAATACCATGTATTTTAACTGCAGAACTACTTCACGATAGATCAGATCCATCAAAATTTATGACATAAATGGAGAAAACATAAGCTATACTGTTTCCTTTTAGCATTTACATATAATACATATACCTCGTAACTGCTCTCAAAAATCATCCAGGATATGAGTTTTAATAAGCAAACAAAACATGCAGCACTCTTGGAAATGCTTACCTATCTAAACTACAGTCTTTCATTGCCAACTAATACCTAGATACACTAGCTTAAGATGTCAATGGACATTCTAGTTCTTATTGCACCATTACTCATTTTCTTAATCTTTGCCTAAATTATTTTCCTCCCATTTTCCTGCATATTTCCATTCTGAGTTAGGTTCTAGGGAATAAAAAAGTAAAACCAGAAATTTACATATATAATATTTCTAGTCTCATCCTTACTTTTCCAGATTATTTTGAACTTTAACATTTGTTTTTACACATTAAAAATTTAACATTTGTTTTACTGTATTAAAAACAAATCTCAGTTGGGCATAGTGGCGCACGCATTTAATCCCAGCACTTGGGAGGCAGAGGCAGGCGGATCTCTGAGTTCAAGGCCAGCCTGGTCTACAGTTTGAGTTCCAGGACAGCCAGGGCTACACAGAGAAACCCTGTCTCGAAAAACCAAAAACCAAAAACAACAACAACAAAAAACCCAAATAAAAACAAATCTCTTGGGCTGGGTGTGGTGGTGCATGCATTTAGTCCCAGCACTTGTGGTGTAGAGTTACACAGATAGGCAGAGCTCTGTAAATTCCACGCCAGTCTGCACTACAGAGTAAGACCTTGTCTCCAAAAACAAACTAATTAGCCACAACAAAACAATACTTAAAACCAAATTTGAAAAAAAAAATAGGAGAGAGAGAGAGAAAGAAAGGAAGGAAGGAAAAAAAACAAAACAAAACCAAATTTTACAAAGACATCTTCTCATTGAAAGGTTTGTCCTTACCTGAAATCTCTCCCTTCTATGATAACCTAATATTTCCCCTCATCCTCATTAATTTATCTTTCCCAAAAAGTACATGGTGATTAGCTTCATGGAATTCTAATACCTTCTTTATTAAGCATATTTATCTGCTCATTTTCATACAATTTTACAAAAGTTTTTATAGTGATTTTTCAAGGACATATTTTAGTCACTTGAAAATAAAAATGCATATTCTTAAAAACCTTCTGCTCTGCTTATGCCCTCTATCCAAACCAGTAGCTGAATGATGAAAAATGTGTAGAAATGTTAGGTGGCTCTATGTTATCTGTATTTCGATGAACACACAGTAACTAGTATCACTGATGAGCATGTCCAAACATACTTTCTATCTCAAACTAAAGCTTCATAACTGACATCCTTCAGTATAAGTCAGGGTATATTAGAAGGATTTTCAGGAAGAAGTAAACTACTTCAAGGTACAGTTACACTATATTCACTGTCCCTTCCTCAAAGGACAAGGCTTCATGCTCCTATGTAAGAAGACTAGATCATTCTTTGATTGTGAATCAATCTTCAATAACTTTAAAAATGCTAAACTTCCTTAAGGTATTCAGGGATCCATCCATTCATGTGACTATTTGGTCAAGCCTATAATTTTTCTGGGCAGTCTTTTTCTTGTTACTTTAACATATACTTTTTCATGATAAAATTGCTGTATACATATAAACTTAGAAAATCAAATCTAAGTAATGCTAAAGCATATATTAATGCTAAAGAAACATAAAATAGAGTTCTTTCATCTATCAGAATTTCAGACAAAAAATTTCAATATATAAAAGATGCAAGTTAGTACATATATTCTAGATCTGTATACACACAAACACACACACACACACACACACACACACACACACCCTGCTGAGTTTATACATGATGGAGAAAATAAGCACTATATTATCCGTACAAACATACATTCTCAAATACAACAGACTATTCTACATACATTTTTATATAAATGACAGCACACTGTACATATTATCTGAATTACTTTTGTACTTAGCTTATCTCAGAACTCTATCCATGTATTTAACCTATACATCTAAATTTTGTATATTTTTCATTCTTAACTAAAGATACTATACTGAATTTCTTGCAGTATAGTATTTCTTAATATCTATCTTAAATTATTCCATATCAAAGAAATATATATTGAAGTATACATCTTTTGATAATACTCTTTAAAGATTTTACTAGCAATTTATTCTATATAAATTTTGATTTTTCCTAAATACATTTATATTTCATGTATTTGAATTTTAGCAAAATCATGTCTATAATATGTACATTAAGTCAATGTATAAATGAAGTAAAACAGACTTAGGAAAAAGCAATAAATTTAGAAAAATGGCTACTAAAATAAAAAAACCTAAATGCACATACAATTCTGACTAGTCTCAATAGGATATACAAAAATAGAAAAGCAGCGAAAGAAATACTAAATTCATTATACCTTTATAAAAAGAAAACTAAACAGTTTAATAACATACTTAAAACACAGAACCAGAAAGAGCAAGAGGAACATGATAGAAAGCATGTAGGATTAAGTTAAAATCTGTCATTACCATCTAGACTCCTTTCAGATACATAAAAAACACTGGAACAATATGACTCCTAGTTTTATGTGGGAAAAAGCAGCATATTTTTCTGTTCTTCAAACTAGAAGCAGGACCCGAATCAACTGACTAGCAAAGCAACCCCCAGTATAGAATGTGAAAAGTTAAAACAAACAAACAATCAAACAAAAAACAAAAACAAAACCCTGGACCTATTTGAGCAAATAGTTAGGCTTTATTATTTTCAAAAGAAATTGTTAAAAAATAAATAGAAAATACTATATTATTGCTAGTAGAAAGTAACTGATTTTATACATCTCTAAAAGATTTAAATGCTAACACTTCCTATATTAAAAATATATATATTCTTGGGAACTGCAAAATTTAGCAAAGCTGATTGCAACACAAAATCATCACGAACATTACCAACAATCCTTTTAGCTGGTATGGGCTTGCTGATACACCGTGTACTAAACACTGTAGCTTTAACTGAAATGTGAATGTTATAAACAGTTAGATGTCTGGCTCTGGCCAGCATTCTAATGCCATCAGCAGCACGGAGCTGGGAAGCATAAACAAACCTTTTAACTAGATTAGTCTCTAAAATGGCCAAGAAATCCTTTAGCACAAGCTCCATTGTGATAAATGTAGAAGGAGGAAAACAGTATTGGAATAATGCTTTAAAAAAATAAACCCTGTCTCTACTGTATATCTAAATATTTTGCTATATAATATTTAATAATGATAAACTCTATATTTGATATTTTAAATATAACAGTCATTTTTTTTTCATTCTATGGCAGTTTCACTTTAATTAGCAAATCCCAAATTAAGAAACAACTTAAAACATCAGTATTCTGTTTCCTTGACCATGCTTTTTGAACCCTAGTATCAAGAATGGATTAATAGTAATGGCTAGAATTTTTGTACTTGTAGTAAAAAAAACAATAACCATAGCAAGAAGGAGAGATGCAAATAAAATATAGGACTGGGTCTTCGGAAACATTTCCTCATTTATTTCTACATTTTGACATATAGACATACAGTTAAGAAGTATGGTAAAAAAGCAGGAACAAGAATTTAAGTTTAACCATAACAACAAACCAAAAAATTTCCAGATTGCTAAATCTGTTTACCTAACAACAGTTTTAATAAAAAATATTTTTTCCACAAATTTTCTACCATACAAGGTTGATAATTTATTACATAACTCATTTTATTCCTTTAAAGTAACATATTCTAATTATTCATTTAATGCTATGGAATTTAATGAAACTTTCTCTAAGATAAAGCTTTACAAGCCAATTATGCTACATCAAAATTTGTCATACCCAACTTTGAATTAAGCACAAGCTTTACCATCATTAGCAATTTTTATTTCCTATATGGCAACCTATGTTAGAAAATACAGATTAATATGTGTTAATCTATAAATACCTCATCTCATTTTCTCTTTGAAGTCTTACAGTTATTTTAACATTAAATTATTATGTAATATAGGTATACTTCAAATAGAACTGATAAAAGAATTAGAATTCTTACTTTTAACTTATTTTTAGATTTTCTAAAAAAATTAAAAATAAATAAAAAATTTGGACCACAGACTTAGTCTCTCCCAAGTTTAAAAAGTTTTCTTATATGTCAGATAGCATTTGTGATTATCTATTCTGAGCTCCATCAGAAACAGAGTTCCTTAGCATTAAATGTTTTCAAAGAACGGAATACTGCCCATAAGATGACAGTCAACCTGAGTATATAGTATGAAAATGCATTTACTAAGGAGGAACATAAAGATTAATGAACAAAAAAACCAAAATTATATTCTTTTTCATTAAAGAATGCAACAGAAGCAAAAAAGCAAAACAAAAGAAAAATCAACTCTTACTGATTAAACTAAAAATCTTTTCACTTTTGAAGATGGTCTTCAATACCCTGTTGTTTTGTGGTATTCTACCACAAAACATATGTGTAAAAACTGTAATATCTTGGTACATACTATTGTAGCCTCCAACTTAACTTCCTGTAACTCCATGCAAGTAACAGGAAGCTGAGTATGAAGAATTCTGTAATGATATTCTGCTATGTAAAGAGAAGACTGGCGGTATGGTTTCTGTGGCACACTGGTCTGTATAAGGGAGTGGTGCCTGGTGTTTTCTTTTTTTCTTTCTTTCTTTCTATCCTTATACACTGTGAAAATTTTTTCATTATCTTACTTATAAAGTTACTGGAGCCATTAGTCTATTAGTTCTTTCCATGGTACAGATTGATAAAACTCTTTATTATGATTGTATTTTGAATTAACTACCCTATATCTACACAATATTGTATAATAATTAAATACTACTTGTTTGGTAAACAGTTTCCAAATATGGAACATTTCCCAATATGTAAATGTAAAGACTGAGTAAAACTGATATAAACTCAGGTGCTACACATTTCAAATAAATAATGAATACTTCTAGAATAGAAACCTAAGAATGAATGTGAAAGACTTAAGAATTTATCAGTTGGAGTCTATTTACTTCTCAAAGGTATTAAACTAGCCAGAAGTATCTATCCCCTTTCTTCAACTGTGAATCAACATTATTCTAAAACATACACAGTAGAAACTGAGAAGCAAACGTACCTTTTTCTCTCCAAGGTATTTTTCAATTATGTATTAAAGCTATTACAGAAACTGATATCAGATTCTTTGCTTTTCAAAGAATTCATCTATTGAAAAAGTTCTAACTCATTTTATTAAAACTAGTATCAAACATTGCAAATGTTTTAAAAATAAAATGAGAAACTTTTTCATGAGAATCTTGAAGTAATATGTACAGTATATACTAAAAATCCCAAAACTCATACAAAGTTGGTACTAACTTAGTGAACTGCAATAATATTGTTATGAATTGCTTAAAATATGGTACAAACACTCAAAATGAAAATGTATACCTTTAATACCTGCTATATGAGGTCTAAATATATATTGAGGGCAAACTATTAGATTTGGAGAGAACTGTCTTTTTTAATTTGAAAAAAATTAATAAACATTTTAAATTATCTTCAAGTTAAAGAATTATAGTTAGAATAAAACCCAGCAGTGGTAGCCACATAGATAGTTTTATAGTCTAATACTTGAATTGTGTGTCAATTGAAAACCCCTAAAGTACAGTATTAAATAGAAATTTTGTTATATTTGTCTATTTTAATAAAATATAGTAATATAATCTAAAACATGCATTGTTCTAACAGTACTCATATGATCAATATTTTTTGGTTAAAAAAATAAAGATTTGACCAATATATCTGTGGAATACAATTATGAAATCCATTTACATGGAATTTCAGAGACTGTCCTTGTTTTCAAATGCCTAACATATGCCTGAGAGATGAGGATACTCTATAGATGTTTAATTAATAACTAAGAATCATCTACTTTTTACATACATTCAAAATGCCACAAAGGTTACAAAGATACAAAAGTTGGATATAGGCTTTCTGGCTGACTTCATGGGGTTCCACTGATGACTAGATGTAAATCTTCATATCCATAGAAAACTGGAAAGCTGATAATTCACTGGGTAAGAACCAAAACCAACCAAACAACAACAACAACAACAACAACATAAACAAAGGGAAACATGTCACCTAAGCAACAACTGCTTTCTAGAGCTGCCAAAAACAGCCTAATAAGCCCCACTACTGAGAGCAACACCGACTTGGTGCACCTGAACAAGTGGATGGTTAAGCAAGATTTATGTCATTGCATAGTCAAAATAAGCCATTTCTGTCCAATTCTATCCTGATGAGGACTCGAAGGGAATACATTCTTAATTCTTTGAACACTATACTTTGAAACATCATTTAATTTGGTTAATTAGGAAATGTGAGAGTCACAGCAAACATCAAGAAAAAAATTCTGAGGAAAATAAAAAACTTCCATGTATTAAAAATTATATTTCAATAACTACATACAGAAATAGGCATGAAAATTTCATTTCTGGCATAAATAAATAAATGAATAAAATAACAACAGCAGCAAACAAACAAACAAACAAACAAACAAAAAGCCAACCATGGATTCCTTCAATTCTTCATTATTTCTAAATATCACAGCACATAAAGAGTTAGGTAATATGACCTCAAAGGTATTATCTAGGTGAAAAATTATCCTCCTAAAATATCAACAGTATTTAACATTCAGAATATAAGTCATACTAAATCTAGAATAAAAGGTTAAGTCATGCCATTATCTCATTTACAGAAAATACAGAGTCTTCTAACCATAGTAGGGGTTATGTAGGAAACAGGTGAATAGGAGAGCTTCCAAAGGAACTAATACAAGGTATGGTAGCACTGTCACCCCACTGCTCACAAGGCTGAGTGGCATGAGCTCATTCATGGACAGCCTCAGCTAAGTATCTGAGACCTGTCTCAACAAAAAGGAAACACAAAGTAAGCACAGGCATTACATTCAAGATTGAAAATTTTTACTTAGCTGCCTACTAGGCCAACACTCTCCCAACTGTCTATACAAGCTGTATACTTATAATTCTGTTACATTATGGTTACTAGTTTTTAAGAAGACAGGAAATCTGAGGTGGACCAGTAATAATAGTGCTATGGGAGGAACAACTTGAGATTAGCACTGACTTCTGCTTCAGTGAAGCGATCATATTTCAGAGATAGGTGAAAAAAAGTGTTCAAAATCATAACAGAAATCAAAGAATTAGAACCATACTGGTTACTGCTATAGTTCCCCACTCTCTATGTAAATGTCTACTTTTATATATGGTTGGTAATTAAAATTTTACTAGCAAGTTCTACGTATGAAAAGCTTTTAGGTTACTAAAAAATGCATATATCATGCTTTGGCTTTACAATCAAGCAAAAAATGTGAAACAAAAAAGGATCATCACAGTATAATACTACGTCAAAGATCATATGCCAAATGTCTTTATAGATTTATTTTTTCAATCCTTTTTGTTGATTGAATGACTGTTTTTCTATTGCTGACATAAATTATGGAATAAAAAAAACCAATGCGGCTTTTATAAAGTGAGAGTGAAGCATACAGATAGACTATGAATGTGTGTATCCATTTTCAAAGAAGGCTAAAGAAATGGATAAATGAAACAAAATATTATCTCCTAATGTAAGCTGTAACTATGAGGCCTACAACAGAAATATATCTTTAGTATTGCTGGAATAAAATATAGCTCTCTAATTTGAAATATAGGTATAATATATAAATATAAATAAAATATAGCACTATAAAATGAAAGCTATAAGAATTTATCATATAGGAATACAGAATAGTTATTTTTATCAAGACTGCTATAAATCTAAATCTAGATTTACCTTTCGATTGTAGCCAACTATAACAAACTACAACTTCATGATTTTTTTAACTCATTAAAGTTCATTTTGGAAATATATTTTGTTACATATGTTGTGAACAATTTGTTCACAACAAAAATTGAGATGAAAACCTCTTCTCGATTTACAACAGTAAATAAATAATTTAGTTAAAACTGAAGTGATACCAATCCAGCAAAATATTGATGGGGAGATCTGGCCTTCTATGTAGTAAGAACAACATAAAGTTTTCAATGGGGATTACTTGTTCAGACAAGTTACAAAGATTAGAGGGGGAAAAGTTAGTTATAAAATATCTAATATTTCCAGGTTGTGGAAAATAAATACCAGAAAGGTATGTGGGAAAAGATAATACCAATGGCATTTAAACTTTAAGCATTTTAAGCTTTAAATATATAGTCAAACATGAAACAAATATTTACAAAGAGAGAGAGAGAAGTGTAAAATCCAACCAAAGGCCTTATGAACTAAAATTTGAAATTCGCTATGCAATTCAGACAAAATGAAAAATGGAGAAGCTAACCACCTAACGTAAAAGCAGTCAAGTCTTTCAACACTAAAGTCAATATCCAAGCCACAGACAGAAGCAAAGAGAGAAACACTCAGGTCTACAACTGGTTAAAGCAGTTCCAACACAATTCAGATCCCGACATTTTCCCACTCAGAAACAAATGCAGGCAGCTTTTCCTTAGGAAAGAGGGGGAAAAAAAATCTCTCCAAACGTAAATTTTAAGTGACATCCAGAAAGTATGCCTCTTTTCTATCTCTTTCCCTGGCGCCTCATTGGAGGAAGGAGGGGGTTGTTTTTGTATTCTCCCCCACTGAAGCAAGACACAATCAGATGTTAGCTGGAGAAAGCACTTTTGACAACAGCAAATAAAAATAAAAGTGTCCTTCCTTCCCTGACAGGGTGGACACCCCACCTCACACACCCCTCCTCACTCCAGCCCCTCCTTCACCCCCCCCAGCACCACCCCCTCCTCACCCCGGAGCTCCACTGCGTATGAGGTTTGGTGCTACTGCTGCCCCGGAGTGAAAGTCAGAGGCAGAGGAAAGCAATGTTCCCCCCACAGACACACTTACCTTTCCTGCCCCCCACTTTTGAGTGCCTTCCCTGGAGCTGTGGAGGATGACACAAAGGGTAATAAAGGGGGGGGGAGTGGAGGAGGAGGAGGAGGCGAAGGAGGAGGAGGAGAGCTGGGGAAGTGGCTGCTCCCGGTGTAGGGAGATGTCTCCAGCCAGGGCCAAGCAGCAGCAGCAGCAACAGCAGCAACAGCAGCAGTAGCAGCAGCAGCAGCACCACCACCACCAGCAGCAGCAACAGCAGCAGCCAAGGGTCTGTGTTGCTAAGAGGCTTTTGGTCTCTTTCTCTCCTTCTCTCCCGGCCACAGAGAAGGAGGGTGGAGGGGGCTCTGGAAGCAGGCGTGCTGAGGGCTGAGCGGGTAGGAGTCGTGGATGGGGTTTTTTTCTAAGAAGAAGAAACTCCTCTCCTCTCTTCGGGCTCAATTCCCCCACTCAGGGCTCAGAGCTGGAGGGTGGGGGAGGAACTCGGCCGCCTTCCCCCCACCCCCCTCGATTCAAGGTTGAAGTGGGGTAAAATTAGTGTCCTGTCCCTTTAAAAATAGAAATAAAAGGTGCCCCCCCTCTGCCACTGCCTCTCTCTTCATCATCAGCTGCTGCTGCTGCTGGGGTCTCTCTGCTTGGGGGGGAGGGGGGCTCGGGGAGACGAGACGGGAGGCACTCACTGCGCATGTCCAGTTCTGACGGGAGGCTGGTTGGTGGACGGCAAGGAGGAGGGGGAGGGGAGGAAATGAGATGCTTTTCCCAGAAGGCTCCAAGGCGCCGGCGACCCGGAAGCCATTGTAGCAGGGGGTAGCGGGGCGGGGGCGGGAAGAGGGAGGAAGTTGCTACTCTTGAGCGGCCCCGGCGGCCTCCTCCCTCCTCGGGGGAGAGCGGAGGGACGGAAGTAGGCGGGGATCGAGCCGAAAGCAGGTCACGTGCTGGGGCGGGACCGGGCCGGGCCGGGGCGGGGCCGCAGAGGCCGGCCAGGCGCCGTGCATGCTGGGAGTTGCCGTGCGCGCTGGGCTGCAAGGAGGTGCGGAGGGCCTGAGAAGGCGGTGGGCGTCCTTCGGTCCTCACCGTCGACGGCGACCGGCTTTGCCCGATTTAGGCAGGCCTGACTGGGAGAGGTAAGGCTGATCTCCTAGGCAAGGGGAGGGCCGTAGTGGCCACGGGCGGGTGGACAATCTGAGGGGAGTGGGCGTCCCGTGTAGGCCCGGTAGGCCTAAAGCAGGCGGCCTGTGCCTGGCTCTCGGCTTCCCGGAGCTGCTGTGGACGAAGCGGGCACAGAGCTCGGCAGAGACCGGCTACAGAAGGCTTTTGGGTGAGGAACGTTTGGGGACCAGTGTTGAGAGATCGGGTTCTCTGCAGAGAGAGAGAAGCAGTACCTGCTTTAGAGCGTGCGACTTATTTGGAAAAACCAAACCAGATGTGTGCCTTTTGATCAGCTTCTACGGTTGATCAGCTTCTATGGTAGCCTTGCTCATACTGGCTATGGACACATCCTGCCTTCCTGACTTTTCCTTGGGATTTTGGAGCAGCTTTAGGCATGTAGGCAAGGAACGGGCAGGAAAGGTTTGGGTGAGGGCTCCTGCGTATCTCTGCCTTAATGCTGCAGACACAAAAGACTGCCCTTTTGAGGGTGCATGGGATTGTGTGGTCTTTCATACCGAGTTTTGCACTGAAAAAGTAAAACCTTGAAATATTATTTTCTTGTGGAGTTAAAGAGAAAGCTTTTTATCTGGGTGCTTCTTTTTTTTTATAGTGAAATAACGGTTTCTTCTCCACCTTCACTTTCTTCGTTAGTCTTTTAGCTCTTTTTTTGTCAAGATACTTTGGAGGATTATTACTTCGTCTTTAATAATCCAAGTTACATAAGAAAAAATTTAAAATCGAATATCTTCGAACTTACTCTTAGTCTTAACTATTTTAGTTCTGCTCAGTAGTATTCACAGTCTGTTAAAGTTACACATTTTCCAAATTGTTCTTGGTGCAAGTCAATACAGTATGCTATTTAATGTATCCATTGCCCGGTGCTTTTTTCTTCGTCGTCGTCCTAGGGAGGTAATTATTTCAGATGGGCTCAAAACAAAACTCCAGTGCCCTAAAATTTTATTAGAAAATCAAATCCCAATCTTGTTATAGAAAAAAAAAACTATATAGCAAGAAAACTATTATGGCCTAGGTAAAACTTGTAAATCCTGTTTTGTGTAAGAGCCTAAATGTGTGGGAAAGTGCACAAAAAACAGATGTAGGGAACGACTGTAGCAGACATAACCTGTAACCACTATGAATCAAGAACCAAAACATGGGTAGCAGCTGGCAGGAACCGGCCCACTAATTGCTTGCAGGCCGGCCTATCTTTCTCCTGTGCCACCTTACTATTATCTTGATTCTTGTGATTCACTGCTTTTCTTTTAGTAAAAATGTATGTCAGCGTTTCTAAACAAATTCTCAATTGGCCTCTTTTTATCTGCTTGTAGGTAGCCCACACACCCTATTAAGTCAGAACCTTTATTTACTTGGCTGAGATTTTGCCCTGTAAATATATTTTGCTGTAATTTATATATTTTCTTTGAGGTGTAAGAGTTTCTAAGGTATAAGCATGTTTTTTTTTTAACTGAGCCACCATTATTAGTCTTGATGGACTCTGGCTTGTGTTCATTTCTTTACTACTAAATGATCTACATGGCTACATAATAACGATCTGAATAGCTACATAATTTTTTCATATGAATATAGGTATGTATTTTTATGAGTTGTATGTGGCTGTTTCAGTTTCACCAAACATTAAGACTGGCATGCTGTGTTTCACTGGCCTCAGGTGTATCACCAACAATTATCTGTTAATTTTGCCAATCTGGTGAGTGTAGTTTTATAATTTGCTCTGTGTTGAGTAAAGTTCTGTACTGTGATACTGACTGTTTTCAGAAACTTACTGGCTGTTTGGATTTATTCATTTAGAAATTGTCTTTTAAATCATCCTTTTAAAGTCTTTTGTATAGTTTCTTTTTCTATTTTGCTGTTTTCCATAAGTATTTGTAGCATTGTGGCAGATAGATAATTTGTTCTTGTAGCATTACTTTCTTAATTTATATATTGTTATTGTTTCTTGAATTTTCTATTTAGCTTTAACTCCAGGATATAGGTTTTCAATTTGTGCTGACAGTGCAGTTGCCACCAGCCCCATGAGGCTTTGGAGCACTTGGAATGTCTGTTGTAGGTAGTCTGACTCACAGGAGGAATTTTTTTTTTTTTTTAAGATTTATTTTATTTTTTATTATATGTAAGTACACTGTAGCTGTCTTCAGACACTCCAGAAGAGGGCGCCAGATCTCATTACGGATGGTTGTGAGCCACCATGTGGATGCTGGGATTTGAACTTATCACCTTCAGAAGAGCAGTCGGGTGCTCTTACCCGCTGAGCCATCTCACCAGCCCCGGAATTTTTTTTTTTTTTTTTTTAGTGTTTTGTTGTTTCATTTTATATTTGAAAAGTGTGTAAATCACCTCAGCTTCTCATTATGTTTGCTTCTTAAATTTTTAATGACTTTCACTTTTTTTGCTTTATTAAATATACTAGAAAATGTTAAATTAGGATTTACATTTATGTTGGGCAGCAGTATTAACTATAGATGTTTCTATATCTTGGCCACTCTCTTCTGATTAATGTCTTACATTTCTAACTATCTTTTTGGCATCCTTTTCCTTTTTCTTAGGATAGTCTGCAGAAGTTCCTTAATTCATTTAACTAGTTCTCTTATTTCTTTGCTTCAAAGCTCTTGTTTTGCCTTCAGTTCTGAGGAATTATGGTTTCTTAGAGCTTTGTGATTAGTTTTCAACACTTTGAAAATAACATTCTAATTGTTTTTTTTTAAGCTTCTTTTACTAATTTGCAGAAATTTGCTCTAAATCTAATTCCTGTTGCATTTAAAAAGAAACTTTTTTTTAATACTTTGTTAGCTATGGTTTGTCTGCTTTTTTACTCTGATGAAGGGGGAGGTAGAATTCTTGTTCATGCGTTAGAGTCTTTCTGGATTCTTGTATCAGCATATCATTGTCTTTATAAAACATAGAAGGAAGTGTTTGTACTTACCTCCTCTAATTAAAACCTTCACTTCCATTGTTAATTTAAAGAATTCAAGGTTCTAATTTTTTTGAGTGTGTTTTTGCTGACTTATAATATGTACTTCTTTCTCAGGGGAGTGCAACAGTTATATCCTTTAGAAAATTAGAGGAATAGGTGAGTATGGGATAATGGTGTTTTTGAGAAATCACACTTTCCTAGGAAAGATTCCTAGGGTCATAAATGACATATCTAAATCTTGGAATTCCTTACTATAGACATAACATTTTACAGGGCTTACAAATAGGTTAAAATCTTACCATTTTCCCTTATCCTCATTAGGTTGCCCTTAATTTCTCAACATAAGCTGGGTAATTTCTGAGTACCCACTTTTGGTGGACCTTGAGCTGTGGTGTTATACCATAATCCAGCAAAGCCTCAATTGACTCATCCTTTTTATTAGGCAGAAATGACTGGATGTGGAGCTTTTCTCTGACTCTCTTCTTTCTAGATCCATGTAATTTCAGATTGCTTTATATCTTTTATTGTCAAGTGTGTGCACATGTCTGTGTTTTGTCTTCAGCAAGATGATCTGTCCGGATTGCCTTAACCATAACTTTAAACCTCATATACTCTTTTTGTTGTTGGTTTAAATGATGGAAGTTCATGATTTTTGTGAATATGTGGCAAGGATATGTTGACCAGTAGCAGTTGTTTAGGACTAGAAATTACAGAAATACTCAATAGCTATCTATCCAAAAGTAAGATATCAGTGAGAGAATAGGCGTGCTCTGGTTTCTGGTTTTCCTTTTAGCATCCTTAACCACCTGTGTCTGTAAAAATATAAAATTAGTTTGGCATTTTTAGTATATGTAAACAAATTATATATTGTATATATGAAAACAAATTATATATTGTATTTTACTTTTCTTTTGCTGCCAAGATTTAACTTTATTGGTACATTAAGCTAAATTCATCCATTTTCGTTACCATATACTGATATCTCTTACATTCAAATATAGTGAAAAGATAAATAAAAAACTAAGATATTTGTATTAAAAAGCTACATCTACATCATCTTTAATAATTAATCCTAAAATTGAAAAGCAATGTTATTTGAAGTTTAATAGTAGAAGAATTAGATAAAAATAACTGAAAAATGTTCTGAGACAGGAAACTGACAAGCACTTGACCCAATATCATAACCTTCCTAGATTAAGCAAAGTGCCAAGTAAAGACCAAAATATTTTAGTTTCTCCTGTAACAAAGAATAGTGAGGTGGTTTTAAATATAAACTATGTAGAAGTACATCTTCTTTTGTTTGTGTGTTTTGCTTTTTTGTTGGTTTTAAGACAAGCTCTTCATATGTAGTCCCAGGCTATTTATGGACTCCCTCCTGTGTTGCCTAGGCTGGCCTTGAATTTACCATGAATCTCTTGGCTTTAGATTCTAAAATACAAAATTAAAACTTGAACTACCATAAGAAGTAGTGATTTTTACCTTTGTAATTATTGCCTTATAACAAAAACAAAGTGTATAAAATATATGTAGTTTTAATATCTAAAATGTCTTCTTGTACCATAGAGGCAAATTTGATTAGAGTAAGTTTCTACATCCCTGCTTATAAACACTGTCCAATCTTCTCTACTATTGACCTAGTTTCTAGTATGAAGTAAGTTGTATTAGTTTAAGTCCAGAGTTGACAATGAAATTGTCTTTGTATTATATTCTGAGAAAAAAAATCTCTTGTGACTGTCCCCTATTAACTTTCCTCAGACATTGGACAGCCATTGATATGTTATCAATGTTTCTGAAGTTTTGCCTCTTTTGTCATTTATAGAGTTGAATACTATCTTCTTCTTTCACTTAGGAGTGGCTATCTCAAGTTTATTCCTGGAATAATCACTGTAGGGCCGTACCAGGTTATCCATTCTATCCAAGAACATACTGCTTCTAAATTTCCATGATTACTAATAAAAATTCTCGGTGGGTATGGTAACATGTAGTTTTAATCATAGCTGTACAAATAACTTGAATTTGGGAGTTCCAAATGAGTCATCAATCTTAAAGAAAATAAATACAACCATAAAGTTTCTTATTGCTGTTGTAAAATTGTCTAACAAAAGCACATAAACTCAGCTTCAGATTCTAGTCTTATCATGACAAGAAAGTTTTAGTCAACAGCGGTGACAGAAGTCAGATTACATCCACTGTCAGAAGCAAGAACCAGTGAATTCATAATGCAATGATGCTAGGGTTCAGCGCTTTTTATACTTAAACAAATCAAGAGCGTCAAGCCCAAAGCATTGTATCTCTCACACTGGTGGGTGTGGGTGTTTGCATGAACATGAGCACGTTTACATATGCACCTGACATGTACAAATGTAAATATATTTTAATTTGGAAATTAGGTTTGTTGTAGGAAAACAATAAGCATTGCATATTTTTTGCATAAACAACATAATAGGTATTATGTGATGTTTAAGGATTTTATACATAGTCATAATATCTGTGAAACAAGACCATTTTCCCCCATCATATCTGTGTCTTTGACTTTTCTTACCTAACATTTTATAAGACTTCCCATATCCTTTGGAGTATAATAGTGCCACTCCCTGGGTCAAGTGTATTCAAACGACCACACTAGCTCTAGATATTTTTCTTAATATTTGTTTACAATGTTAAAAAATAATCTTGTCCTACTTTGCTATATTTTTTTTAAAAATCAAGGATCAGTGTTGTGTTTTGTTGAATGGGGTTTTTTGTGCACTTGTTTACAAGAGTATAATATTTTCTTCTTTAATACTAGAGGATTACATTTGGTGTCCCACAAGACTTGGTATGGGTTGGAGGACTGACAGCAATTAAATCTATAGTAGATTTTATATTTATCAAGTTCGGACTTAGGATGTACTTACTGTTTGCCAAAAAAACAGATCCAAAAGCTAAAAGTTCTTCTTGTGTCTTTGCTCTTGTTCCTATAAAGTTTTGCTTGTTTTTTTGTTTGTTTTTTTCCGGGGGTGGGGGGAGTTTAAATAAGAACTTCAACTGGTAACGGAACCTGCTTAAATGTGTGGCTTAGGGAAACATTCTATATTCCTATCATTAGATCTCAAGTTTTGTATTTGTCCCAGAACTACCTAGTAGAGTCTACTGAAGTTGGTTGGTTGTCTTCCTGGCAATTAGGCTTTCTGATAAAGTTCTAGTTAAATACTGTTAAAGTACTTTTTTCTGAAGATAAGTCCTGTTAAGAACTGCAACATATTCTGTGATTATCTTAGAGAATATGCCTGCCACAGAAAGATAGTTTTTCTGAGTGATATTAGTAGAATTCCTGAAGTTTAGTTTAAGAAAGTGTTTAGACTTCTAAAGTGTAAGGCTTAGTTTTTCTGTAAGTTTTTTGTTTGTTTGTTTGTTTGTTTTGGTTTCATTTCGTTTTGTTTTGGTTTTCAAGACAGGATTTCTCTGTAGCCTTGGCTATCATGGAACTCCTTCTGTAGACCAGGCTATTTTCAAGTTCAGGGATCCACCTGCTTCAGCCTATCTAGTGCTGGAAGTAAGGTGTGCACCACCATGTCTGGCTAACCTCTTTACACTGAGAGCATTCAAGCAGTGACCTGAAACCATCTTTATTCCAGTTTCTGCTCTTGCTCTATTACATTGAAATCCTAAATATCTGCCAGTGTTTCTTCATGTAGGAAGAAATCGTTTACCTTATTACCTTAGTATTCTTGCACTAACGGTTGTTTTCAATGTATTCGCAGAGTTATTGGGCTATGCTGTTCATTGACATAGTTCAGAGGTGTCATAACATGGGTAGAACTGTTGGTTGTTCCCTCCTTTGGAAGCTTGCATGGCACCTTCTGGTACTATGAATGCTAGTCCCCAGGGAGAGGGCATTCAGGTCAGTTCAGACTCAGAGTTCCTCTGGTGTCGCCAAGAAAAACAGCAGTAGGATGTTTGTTTTGGAAATCTCCTAGATAGCCCTGGCCAATAATTCAAAAGAGGATTCTCTTGTCTGCTATTGGGGTTTTCATTAGATGGTCTTTGGCTCTTGGGAATACTGTCAGCACAGTTAAAAAAATTTTAACCAAGCACGTGAAAGAGTTGTATAATAAGATACCAATGAAAGAAATTGAAGAAGAAAGACACCAGAAGACCACAGGATCTTCATGCTCATAGATTGTTAAGATTATGATAGTGAAAATTGCCTTTTTACCCAAAGCCATCTACAGATTCAACACAATCCTCATCCAAATTCCAACACAATTCTTCACTGAAATTGAATTAACAATTTTCTGCCTCATGGAAGTGCATACACACTCCTACAGACAGGATAGCCAAAACAATCCTGAATTTAAAAAAAAGAAATGCTGAGGCATATCGCATATTTCAGGTAGTACAGTGTGGTATTGGCTCAAAAGCAGACACATTGACCAATGGAGTCAAATTTGAGACCTACATCTAAGTATGTACAACTATAGGCTTATTTTTCACAAAGAAGCTAATAATACAACACTGGAATAATACAACGTTGAAGAAAACACAGCATAGCAGTAAGTTATGCTGGATGTAGAATAATGCAAATAGATCCATATTTATCAACCCCAAACAGAACTCAACCCCAAATGGATCAAGGACCCCAGCATAAGACCAGAAGACAACCCTGATTCTGATTGAATTATTTGACTCAGGAATTGACTTTCTGAGCAGGATACCAATAACATTGGCATAAGTGCTAAGACTAACACATTATCCCTAAGTGTCTAGTAGGACTTATATCTAATTGAACTTAGAACATGAATTATTTTAGCTTGTTTCACTCACTGAAAGCTTTTCTTTCTACTTCAACTATTTTAGGTAGTTTTGGTGGGTACAGTATATAAGACGGCATCGGCATCCATAGTCTTCTGGCTTTAAAGGTTTCCATTGATAAATCAGCTATTGTGATATATTTCCATCATAGTTAACTTGTGGTTGTTTTGATTTGTTTCTTACTGCTTTCAATACTCTCTTTGTTCTGTTTAATGTTTTAGCCATAATATGCCATAAGGACCTCTTTTCTAGTATTATTTAGTATTCTGTATACTTCTTATGTCTGAATATCTTTACTTAATTTGGGGAGATTTTCTGTAATCTTGTTTGTTTACTTGTTTGTTTGTTTGTTTTAGACCTGATTTATTCTGATTTTGAGTTCTCTTTCATCTATGTCTATAATTTAAGATTAGATCTTTTCATGGTGTTCCACTGTTCTTGTGTGGTGTCAACATTCCCCAATCCCCTCATTTTCTTTACCTAAATCGTCCAAGCCTTAAGTTCTGATAATTCTGTGTTTTTCCTGTTCTATTCTACTAGAAAGACATTCCCTGGGTTTTCTATTTGGCTATTAAGTTTTTCATTTCCATCTTTCTCTTTGCTGAATTTCTGGGTTGTCTTTGTTATTTCATTCACCCATATACTGTGCTTTCTTTTTCTTTCTTTCTTTTTTGGTTTTTTTGGTTTTGTTTTTGTTTTTCGAGACAGGGTTTCTCTGTATAGCCCTGGCTGTCCTGGAACTCACTTTGTAGACCAGGCCGGCCTCTAACTCAGAAATCCACCTGCCTCTGCCTCCCAAGTGCTGGGATTAAAGGCGTGCACCACCACGCCCGGCTTACTGTGCTTTCTTGAACTAAGATATTAATTAAACCTTATTGTGTAGGTTGTGTGGTAGTCTTGCATAGAACAAAAATGGAAGATGTCCTGTAAAGAATGATTTCAATTGGATGGATGGGTGGGAGAAACATTTTATATGAAAGAAAAATATTTGAGTTGTACATTTATGGAGAAGGGGGAAGGGAAGTATTCAGGAAAGCAATATCAATGAGAGTGCCAAATAAGCTTGTTCATGAACAAATAAAAGCAGTTGTAAGTTTGTCATTTGAAAATTTTAGACCTTTTTTTATATTTAAGAACTTGTATTTGACTCTGTAAATGTAGTTTTTTTTAATTATCTCTTAAACCATGTTTATTCACCCTATTTTCATTTTTTAAATTTTTTTAAGGATTTGAATTAATCAAGATGAGCAGTCGTAAAACCAAGAATAATGTACAAGCAGAGTGTCTTTCACAGGTTAGTATGTATGTTCCTTAATCTCAAAATCTTGCTAAAGGTGATCAGAAAAATGATCATCTTTTTAATCTGATTTTTTTTTCCTTAGCACTTTTCTAGTGGAGATAGCTTTACAAGTTGCAAAAATCAATGGGTAGAAACAAAGCTCTCTAAATTGTAAAATTAAATATGAAATGATGCATTGTGTTTTTACTACTGAAGTTATTGAAGGCTTCTGTTCCATTAACTTGCTGATCTCTGGGGGTGCTGTGTAACTTCACTCTTTTTATTTGGATAGTTGAATCCTAACCTTTACTGTGTCTTTCTAAAATAGTCTGTTTTAAATTTAGTTAAATATTAACATACAAGGCTTGCAACCCTTCTGTTAAATATATTCTTTCCTTTTTTTGTTTTTTGTTTTTTTGTTTTTTGTTTTTTCTGAACTCAGAAATTCGCCTGCCTCTGCCTCTCAAGTATTGGGATTAAAGGCGTGCACCACCACGCCCAGCCTATTAAATATATTCTTAAGTATTTTTATTCTTTTAGATGCTGTTGTATGTGAAACTATTTTCTTATTTTTGTCTTTGTTTCGGTCATAGTTTATAGAAATAGAGTTAATACTAATATAATAGCATCTCACTGAGCTCATTAGTTGTTATTGTTTTTTAGTTTATTTTGGAATGTTTTATGTTCAATGTGTCATCTTTAAATAGAAATTTTATTTTCTCTTTTCAGTTTGAATGTGCTTCTTTCTTTCTTTCTTTCTTTCTTTCTTTCTTTCTTTCTTTCTTTCTTTCTTTCTTATTTTTCTTATTTTTCTTTAAGGAGAGCTATGGCAGTGGAAAGGGTAGTACTAGGAATATCCCCAGAGGTTTGAACATGTTAGCATGCTAGAAAAGTACTATTCTAAGCGACAAGATTCGGATGGCTAAAGGAAAACAGACTTTCACTATACTTTGCTGATACCCTTTGCCAATCTGATCAAGTCTTTTTATATTTCTAGTTTGTTAAGGTTTTTAATATTAAATGTTTGTTTTATCTTAAGCATGCTAAGTGTGTAGATATGTATGTTGTCCATCTGAAGTCTACAATCTGATAGGGAATTGCCATGCTAATTCTACCCTAACATGGATCTGCATTGACCTCAGCCACATTTACTTTTAAAAAGCAATGTTAAATTTGAAAGACTTAAAAACACTTTTTTTTTTTCTTAAATACATGTATATGTGTTAGATGTGTGTCTCCAGGCCAGTAAAGGTTGCTAAGTATCCTCCTCTGTCTTTCTGTAAGATATTATTAAATGAGGTCTCTTGCTGGACATAGATCTTGCCAGTTGGCTAGACTGACTGGACAGCAAGTTCCATAGTCTCTTATCTCCACTTAACAGGTCTGGAGTTACTGGCATGAGCTTGTTTTGTGTCTGGCATTTTATGTAGGTCTTGAGAATCTGAACTTAGCTTCAGCATAGCATACAATTTATCAACTGAACTATCTGCTTAATCTTGGCCTCATTTTTCTTTTTTAAGAAAAATTACTGCTTAAAATTAGATAAGGAGCTCTTTTTTTGTATGTATGTATGTATGTATGTATGTATGTATGTATGTATGTGTGTATGTATGTATGTAAAGTGAACAGTTCTTCCAGTAGTTCTTCCAATTAATATTATATTAACCTTGTGGGTGATAGATATAATTCATTGATTCTTTAGATGTCTAATAATTCATTTAGTGATTAATGGGAATCAATTATTACCCATATAATTCCTATATTGTATTTTGTATTATAGATAATTATGCTTTAATCTTCAAAATAGGCCTGGCAGAAAAGTGTTAATGCTCTATTATTTAGATGTTTAGGTCTGAAAAAGACTTGATCTTTTAATGTTGACTTAAATGACTCCTTTGGCACTAATTCCATTATTTGTGCTTCATCTAAAATAATAAACATGAATCATTTACTTTATCCTTTTATACGTGTATTTAAAAAAAATAACCCTCACTGTATCCTTGGTCCTTTTAGACTCTGAAAGCTGTTAGTCTGGAAGCAGCAAATAATCCTGCAGTCTTTATTCCAGCACATTTGTTCAAATCTTAGATAGCTACCTAAGGATTGTCCCTGAATGATTACTATATTAGCACCAGATCCAGAAAAGAAATAATGGTTTTAAGGTTTTTCTTTCTTTAATTTATGTATTTATTTTTGCGATTATGGTGACAGAAACCAGGGCCTGAACATATATGCTAGGCAGTATGTCTGTCATGGAACTACATCCCTAGGTCTAATTCCTTAATTTATAGACTAGTTAAATGTCATTTCTTTCACATAATTAAATACTGGCTTGTAGGTTGAACTAGTTTTGCTTTGTAGTTTGTTATTTGAATTTATGTTTCTGCTTTTTTTTTTTTTTTTTTTGCAGTGACTTTTAAGCCGTGAATGGTAACCTTGTAGTATTTCTGTGCTCAGAATCTAATGGATATTTAAAACTACAGAAATCTCCAAGCTTACTTTTTTGTAGAATCCTGACCTTTAGGGCAGGTGGTCCAGATTGATTGTGACTAAGCCAAGACATTTTAGGAGTCTTAGTTTCTAGAGAGAATCTATTTTTATAACTCAGAAAAATAGTGCCAGATCAGTTAGTATTTAATTCCTGGCTGCTACAAATAAACTTTCACATTCACTTTTATTATATGTGTAATATTTTTATTACATCTGTTCATCTTATGTTTATCAGGTACAAAGAATTTTACGTGAAAGATTTTGTCATCATAGTTCACATAGCAACCTATTTGGAGTGCAAGTACAATACAAGTAAGTCTTAATATCAGCTCCTCTATTATAAGTTCATTTTCATTTGCTCTCTGAGTTTTGAAAAGGGTAGTCATACACATTATCTTAAGTTAAGATGAAGTTATGTTTTAAATATAGAAACAATATTGTAAAACAGGAACACATATAAGTACTTAATGTCTCATTATGTTATTGATAAGGACATATGGTCCCTAATACTTCTTTTGTGTTAATTATCTGCTATTATTGAAAGAATTCGGACAGTCTGGTACTTAACACCTGGTAGCCAGCTCAGGTGATAAGGGCCAAAGTGCTAGCAAAAATAATTCTCTCTAAGCCCAGAGGACCTAAAAGTTAGCTTAATTGTCCCTTATCTTCTCCTACTATGAGACCAAATGAATTCCCACTTTCCTGGATTTCCTCTTCTGGTCTCTAGAGAATATCCACCAGATAATGTTCTTTCTCTGTATTTTCTATATACAGGAAAATCTAGAACCTTTAGGCTAGAGAGCCAAAAGGATAAAATTAATATTCACTTTCGGGTTTAGCCTTTTAAAAAGTATGACCCAATAAATTATTTCACCTTTATTTTTTTATTATTTCTGCCTTTCTGTATCATTTTAGGCATTTGATTGAGCTACTCAAAAGAACTGCTATCTATGGAGAAAGTAATTCTGTACTCATTGTTGGACCTCGAGGATCAGGAAAGACCACAGTAAAAGACTTACGTTTCTCATATATCATTGCATTAATAGACACTTGATTTTTTTTTTTTATCAGATGGCACTAAAAATGTTTTTCATTTTATTATATTGCAACATTCTTTGTTTTCTATTCCTTTTAAATGACAAAATCCATGCAGGTGTTCTACAAAGTTAAGTTGTGATATGGGAGTTGATCATGCTTTCTATGCTCTCTGCTTGGTATATTGGCCTACACTGGGGCAGAGATTTCAATCTTCCCATCTGCCACTGAGAGTATAGGTCCATGCTTCCATACATGGGCTCTGAGGGTCCCAACTCAGGATCGTACTGGTCACCATCATACAGTGATTCCTCACAAGCATTTTTCCCCCTTTTTACAGTTTTTACAGTTTTATAGTTTATTTTTAACCTTCAAACAAATCTTTCATATCAAGGTCATTGATATTTATGTCATATTTCTCTTTTTCTGATTTAATCTCAAAAAAATTCTTCCTCTCATCTGTTCCTTTTGTACAATATACAAAACAAATACATCAACATTTGAATATATTACTATTAAATTTTAATGTGCTAAGTTATATAAATTATATTTTTCTAGTAGTCTATAATACCAAATTAATATTTTATTCAGTCATATTAATATACCTTAAAAATAGTTAAGATAGTAAATTAAAACTGTGTTTCTATTTTTTAAAATAGTACATGTTGGTTCTATATTATGTAAGATGAAGACATTTTATTTATACTACCATTTCCATTTAAAGAACATAACTTGATAATTGACAACTTTATTACTGTTTCAAGAATTTTTTACATTTCTTATAAGATGTTTTACTCTAGCCTGCTTTGGTCCTCCTGCTTACTTGGTATAATTACCAATTCTTTGACATTTGTTGTTTGGTTTTTATAATTTTCTTTTGCAACTTTTTCAACAGAAGGACTATGTAAAACACATTTATGGTTTTGATTGTTTTCCTTAATGTATCTACTGCCTGGGGTTATAGGCCTCCTCACAGATCTTTTTGGTTTTTTTTCTCTCCTTAGAATTGCATGGATTTTGCATAAATTTGGTTTTGTGGAGAAAATCCTGGAATGAGATTTTCTTTCGTTTTTCTTTTTTCTTTTCTTTTTGCTGTATTTAGATTATATAAGTGGCTGAGCTACACAGAAGTCTCAGATCCCTGTGGCTTAGTAGGACATTTTCTTTCTTTGTACCATCTATCATAATAGTGTACAAATCAAAGGAAGCTTGTGTAGATGAGCTCAGCGGAAGAGTGCTCATACTCTCGATACACTTATGAGATAAAATTTTACTATGTCTGTCCTTTAAACGATTCGAAGTGTTTTCTAATGTGTGATTCATGAATTGAAACAAAATGGCTCCCAAATAAAATATAAATGTCAGTGAACGGTAAGAGATAGGAGGCAGCACACAATGCAATACTTTTAAAAAATATGTTGAAAGTAGTGTTGTTAGGGAGAAAATTTGTCTGAGTCAAAGATGTTCTCTTGTGGTAGAGTTGACCTGATTCAAAGATAGGGAAGTACTGTCCTACCGCTTATGATTGCTTTTATTGTTTCTTCTCAGCTGGGCTACTACACTAGTCAGACAGTTGTACCCAGAGAGGTTTTTTCTTTTTTTCCTTTTTCTTTTCTTTTTTTTTTTTTTTAAGAGAATCTAGATCAAGAGTACCTGTGTAGAATTCCATGTCCTTCAAATCCACACACAGCAAAGTTAGTTTCTTTCTTTACTATCCTTTTGTGAAATCTGTCTACTCTCTTTACTTATATGTACACCTAACATCTGTTTTCCTGGACCATTTTTGATTTGAATAAAAGTGTTTTACATTGCCCTTAATCTTCCTCATTTACAAATTTTATATTACAGTATTACCTTCTGTATATAAGTATATTTTCATAGTAATTATTATTGGTAATCTTACAATTTCATTAACCTTTTACTAACTTTCTGTTTTGTTTTGATTATTTGTTTGTGAAACAATTTCATATAGTTCAGGTTGCAGATCATCCTGACTCTTCAATTTCTTACTCTTTGCCTTCACCTCCTGAGTTCTGGGATTACAGGCTTAATTGCTGCTGTGTCCAGCTAACTTTCATCACTATGCTGGTCTATTCATTTATCCATGAGTAAATACTTTATCTTTTTCTTTTTAACTATTTGCTATTTCTTATTTCATGACAATATGCAGACTATCAACAGTGTTCCATAAAATTGACATTGAAGGACAAACCTTTTACAACTATTTAGACTTATCTTTTTCTATAGCTTTTACCTGCTTTTAGTGACACCTGGTAGAGAAATGTTATTGAATAATAAAATGTGCTGAGTCATAAAGATTACAAAAGACAATAGCTTAATCTGTAATGTAGAGAATGTTTTATGATTGCTTCCAATGTTTATTAAAAGTTTATATAAATTATTAAGATATTAAAGTTTCAGTTAGGCTTTGCCATTAGACTTAGACAAAATGAATTGTATATATTTAAACCTTTTAGTTATAAAGTAATTTATTTGTTTATATTTATTCTGAACATTTATGATTTTAAGAAAGAATAGCTTCATTTTATCTTTTCCAAATTAAACATTTTATACATTTTTATATTTAGTTATTAAATCATGCTTTGAAAGAACTCATGGAAATAGGAGAAGTGAGTGAAAATGTGTTACAAGTTCACTTAAATGGTGAGTATACCATTATTTTTCAATTAAGAAACAATGTAAACTAGTTTTGCATAACAGACATCTATATATCAAAAACTATATGCTTTAATGGCTTTTAGATATTAAAGGAAAATGTATAAGGTAAAAGTGTATATTTTCCAAATAGTTTATAGTTTTTTTTTTAAATAGTGCCATCTCCAAGGAATGGTTCTTTGATTACCATATTTTTAGAAGTAATATGAATTAGCAAACTGATTATATTCTTTTTAATTAAATTTTTAAAAGCATTAGAAAATATATTTACTTAGAAACTAATCTGTGTCAAATACTTGCTCGATTTTATTTAGACACCATTAATTGTACTCTGTTTCAGGACTCCTGCAGACAAATGAAAAAATTGCTCTGAAAGAGATCACAAGACAATTAAATCTAGAAAATGTAGTCGGAGATAAAGTTTTTGTAAGTATCATTTCAGGTATTTTATTTCTGGAAGGCTAGGAGAGTCATATTAGAAAGTTACATAATATATATGTTAGAAATTGATGTAAGATTTTTGTTAGGATAAGACAGTGTATGATATATTTAGTCATCAAACTTATTTTGGTGGTTATTTTTATGTATTTTTATGACTGTTTAAGTAAAAGTCTTTTTAAATCAAGACTTGTGAAGTAGCATGAGCATATTAGATACTATTTTGAATTTAAAAATAGCAGAGAGGGGGCTGGTGAGATGGCTCAGCGGGTAAGAGCACCCGACTGCTCTTCTGAAGGTGATAAGTTCAAATCCCAGCAACCACATGGTGGCTCACAACCATCCATAACGAGATCTGGCTCCCTCTTCTGGAGTGTCTAAGGACAGCTACAGTGTACTTACATATAATAAAATAAAATAAATCTTTAAAAAAAAATAGCATAGTGGATTAACTCTTTTGTTGCTATGAGTTGATTCCCTGTTGGTGATATTAGGCTGTCAGGTCAATGAATCTCTCTCAATATCAGATTCTTTCAATAAGTATACTTACTTTGTGTATTTAACAAGATTTTTCTAAACAAAGGAAATCAACGTCCTCTTGATTAAATACTCTGTTGGGTGCTAATGTGCTGGATGAATATCTGTTACTTCATTTCCGTCACTTAGGGTGTGTTGGTGTATCTTGAAGTCTCAAAGTACAGTTAGTACTTCAGACTGTAGTGTTGGAAATGTCTCATTCAAATGTTTACCTAACACAAATGACCTAAGGAAGGCATGAATAATCCATGCCCAAGACTCCATATGCAGATGAGATGCACATTTCCCAAGTCCATTTTCTGTTTACTGCCGCCGTTCCTGCAGTACTGTTCTTTCCTACCTTACCACTCTTTGCTCTGTGCTGCAGTGATCTGAACACAGCTATGTATGCTTCTAGTATCTAGGAATTGCATTCTTTAAGTTAGCAACAAAAAGTTGAGCCAACCATATTTTCTCCTTTCCTGCTCTATAAAATGTTGAGAAATAAAGTCTTTAATACCTATGTTCAACAAGAATTCCTATTAAAGCCGGGTGTGGTGTTGCAGGCCTTTAATCCTACCACTCCGGAACCGGAGACAGGCAGCCGCATTTCTGAGTTCGAGGCCAGCCTGATCTACAAAGTGAGTTCCAGTACAGCCAGGGCTATACAGAGAAACCCTGGCTATTAAAACTCTGTGTAGCTTATAATTTCCAAATGATTGGGGGGGGGGTTAATTCTAATGTTCCTAGATTGATATATTAGTACTATATTTGTGTAAATTAATGAAAGAGACAGTTGTATTACAATCTCATTCTAATCACGGCTATTGTGATTATCATGAAAGTCAGTCCTTTGTATATTTAGGTCCTATATCTGTATATGCAACCAATACCAAACTGAAGAAATTCAAGAAAAATAAATGCATTTATGCTAAACTTGGACAGACTTTGTATTTTGTTTTTATATTTTAAAATAATACATTAGAAGAGCTAATAAATAATATCTATATAATATTTTTAGGTTGCTTTCTGTTTCTATAATAAATATATTAATCAAAACTAATCTAGCAATAAAGGGTTAATAATCTGGCTAACTTCTTCCAGATTATGGGAACTCACACAGGAACAGAGGCTGGAACCATGGAGGAGCTCAGGCCCATCTGCCCAGGATTAGTACTGCTCATAGTGGGCTGGGCCCCATATATAAATTAGCGATCAGGAAAGTGCTTTACAAACTTGCTCATAGGCCAGTCTGATTGAAGCAGTTCTTTAGTCAAGATTTTCTCTTCCAATATCTATATAGATTTTGGTCAAATAGGCAAAAACTAAATATGATAGATAGTACTGCACTCTATTAAGGTATTGAGAGTGATACAGAAGTAATGGACTATGGTGTGCAAATAATTTGTAAATACTATGCTATTTTATTTAGTGGGATTGATCAGTTAAACATTTGGTATTTGTGTATATGAAAAGGGGTTCAATATTCAATCCTCCACAATAACAAGGGATGGCTGTTAAAAGAGTATTTGCTTATAACCTCCTCTTTTTTGGAGCTTAGGTCTCTAATAGAGACTAATTAGTTTGCCTGAGCTCATAAGTTTGTGAAGTCTGGACATGAAAGAACAAAAGTTGCTTAAGCCAGAACTTTACAGTGTTCATAGTCTTTGCGTAAATATATTTTATAGGTACATCATATATATGTATCTGTATGTACAAACATATACTTTTTCATATATATTTGAATAAATGTGTGTGCATACTTTATGATGAGGTATAATGGACTATTGAAAAAAAAACAGAAGACAAAGTATCTTTGAATAAGTAATTGACTGCTGATTTCCAAACAGATTATCTCTACAAGGCAGTGTTAGTTACAGTAAATTAATTGTGTAGACTCATTCTTGTTACTAGTACTGACATCACAGCATGTGATTATCATTGTATGTGGATACATTTAAGTCATCATGCTGGACTGGTGATATAGCTCTGCGCTTAGACACTCTTGCTACCTATCTTGACAACCTATTAGAATCCACTTAAAGGAAGGAAAGAATGCACTCTTGTAAGATGCTCTCTGCCCTCCAAATGTACGTTGTACTGCACAGACACACAAAATAATTAAGTGTAAAAAAACTAAAAATATTTATGTTATATAAGGTTCTTTCTGGAAAGGAAACATATTGTGTTTCTTTTCTCTTTTTATAGTTCCTCAAATTTAAAGTTGACTTTTTCCTTAAAATATGTGATTGAGGGAGTGGATAGGTTCACCAGTAAGGTGCACTTACTGCTCTTCCAGAGGAGCTGAATTTGGATTCAAATACTTGTGTCAGTTGGCTCACAACTATGTTCTAAATCCAGGTCAGGGAGCCAATACCTCTGGCCTCTGTGTGTTCAACGTGCACATACCCACATGTAGACAAGCATTCTTCCAAAATGTTTAAGTTTTCTCCAAAAGTACTTTAGATGTATTCCAAAGAAACAGATAATGTGGTAAACACAAATTGCTGAATAGGCATTCTTATATAGAAAATCTGTGGTTAATATTTTAAGCAAACTCCCCTTTTTGGATCTGATTTTAACCCATATTAAGTTTTTTGGTGGTGCAAATTAATTTGAGACTAGGAAGAAAGTGTTGTGTTTAAAGATATAAAGTGGAATATATTTCTAGTCCTCGACTATATTTAGAATCTAGCAATCCTCCAGAAACTATACTGTTATCTAACATTTCTACCAGTATTATCCAGGAAAAAAAAAAACGGAAACTTCACACATGACATACTACTGTCATTTTCAGTGTTATACTTTCTCTCCTTTTGTATTTAAGTTAAGGATAATAAATGCAGATATTCAATTGAGAATCTATTCAATGGCTAATTTCCCAATAAAAACAATGCATAGGTATGTTCTTTTGTAAATATTCTAATATTCATTCTAATTTATTTTATTAAACTTCAGTCTTTATTATGCAGGGAAGCTTTGCCGAAAACCTTTCATTTCTTCTGGAAGCTTTGCAAAAAGGTACATGTTAAGGATTCTTAATTTTACCTTTAGTCTTCTGATTATTTAAGTATTACAGATTTTTACAAAACAAATCGGAAAAAGTAAAGAAAAAGGCATGGAAATTAAACTAAATAATTTAACTAAATAATTAAATGATCTAATGGCCACTGTAATGATTCTTAGAATATGACTTTTTTAAAGGGGTAAACTCAGTAACTGTGAGATTGCTCAGCATGTAATAAGCACTTCCCACACTAGCTTGACAACCTGAGTTTGCTCCTCAAAGCCCTCCGACTTCCATATGCTCACCATAACACACTAGAGCATGTACACAAAGACATCATTCAGACATACTAATAATTCAAATTTAAAAAGATAAAACTGCTCACCTGTAATCACAGTACTTAGGAGCTCAAGATAGGAAGAACTGGAACTCTGTCTCAGACAAACAATAATAAAATAATTTTTCCTATTATTTGGTTATTATGGTTGTCTTGAATTCTGTTATATAAAGATTCTATAAAAGGTACATGTTTTTGTTTTTTACCTAAGATTAAAAGATTATTCATCTATTTTCCTGGATAGGTTATAATAGTTAAAATTTTAGATTAAAAGGTACCAGGTTGAAAATATAATTGCATAATTATCTTTGAAACATGTTTGAGAGTCCTTTTTATCCAGAGTTCAAAGACCATTACAAAATTGTATCTTTGCCTAAAAGGGTCAGAAAACATCTTTAACAAAATCATAGACATGATCTTCCCTAGCCTAGTGAAAGAGGTGCCCATGAACATACAAGAAGCCTATAGAACTTTTTATATAGAAGTAAGCCTGCATGTGTACATGCCCTGCCCAGAGTAACTTACCAATGTGTGTTGACTTGAAATTTAAACCTAAGTATAACATTTTGAAAATACAAGAAAAGTTGATGTAATTTCTTGTCAATCTAAACATCTAACTCCTTTTTTTTTTTAAGGTGACCGGACTAGCAGTTGCCCAGTAATCTTCATACTGGATGAATTTCATCTTTTTGCTCATCAGAAAAATCAAACACTCCTTTATAATCTTTTTGACATTTCTCAATCTCCACAGACACCGGTATCAGTTATTGGCCTTACATGTAGATTGGTAAGTGTGTAGATTTCAAATATTCAAACTTCATTATACTGACCTAAGTCATTTACTTAATATTTTTTGAAATTTATCTTTCTTCTATTTTTTATACATTAATACTGCTTTTCAGTTGAGGTAAACAAGAAAAGATTACTACATGTTCTTTTAGGTATGATATTAGACCTACCAGCGAAATGGAATAAAACTCACAAATATGAATTAAGTGAGATATCTACTCTGGCAAGTAAAGGAACAGTTAAATAATAGCAGTAATATTTTATACAAATTGGTAATATATTCCAAATTTTCAATTTGGAATAAAACAATAGAATGAATTCTTGCTTTGGCATAGGTTTTTAAATGGTTGTACCAGAATTCTATGTAATGAAAATTATAGACACTTACATGAGTCTTTCTGTGTTTAACTTTTTTGTTGTTTTGTTTTTGTCCAGTCTTGAGAACTAAATCTAAGACATCACACGTAGTAGGCAAGCACTGTTACTACTGAATTGTATTCACTATTCTAATAATCACTATTTTGGTAGCGAAGTTCACTTATAAGTTGCTCTGACTGTCCTTTAACTTACTGTAAATCTCAGAAAGATTTTGATTTTATGATCATTCTGAGGACAGATTACAGGATTATACTTCCAGAATGCTCTGTATATACCGTGTGTATTCTTGTATACATGCAAAACTGTGAGAACCTTCTTTTCTCTAACTTACTATAACTGCTGTGTCTGCAAATTTCATGTTTCCCATTTCCCATCTCCTTATTTCGTAGTTTTATTTCAGGCTTGCTCATTTCTTTATTTTTTTTCCTTTTTATAAATGTTCTTTCAGTTAGTTAATTCATCTTTTAACAATCCTCCCTCTGTTTTTTTATGAAATTTTCACTTTCTCTATTGCTTTTCTCTGAAATTTCTGTCTTTGGCAGTTTTTAAATACTATTTGGTATACTTCATGTGCTTTGAGATCATTCTTTTGTATTTATTTATCATTGATACTGTACTTATCTTTTCCCCAAATAAGAAGCTATTGCCAGGCTAAAAGAAACACATCTTTCTTTAAAGAAAGGGATAGGGAACTGGGGCTGAGCATAAAGCTTAGTGACTAAGAGTCCTGCTGGTCAGATGTGAGGAACAAAGTCCTCAAAATACACTTATTTGCCTAAAGGGCATGGACGTGACAGCCCACTTGCAATCCCAGAAGTTTAAGACCTACCATGTATCTGTGGCTCAAGCTATCTGACCAAACTAGCCTAATTGGTGGACTTGGGGGTTAAATTAAGAATCTGTGCCTCAATGAACAAGAAAGATGGAAAGCCATGATGAATACACTTAACCTCAAACTCAGGCCTCCACACATACATACATACCCATGTGTAAATATTATATATTATATAATATATATACACATGTATATATATACATATATATACACACACACATATATATATTTTTATATATGCATGTCACATATACATAAAAAAATAATGTTTTTGGGTGAAAATAACATGAAGATTTGAATTTGAAGATTTGAATTCAGACTTCAACACCCATAGATGTGGGCCACTGTAAACCAAGCACTGGGAAGATGCCTCAGGTTCAATGAGAGTCTTGCTGTTTCTGTCCTTTTTTTGTATGTCTATGCAATAGGTATATAAAAGGTACATGTACTATGGCATGTATGTGGACAACAGAATAACTTTTAGGAGTCACTTTTCTCCTTCTACCAAGTGAGTCTGGGGATCAAACTCAGGACCTCAGGTTTGGTAGAAAGTATCTTTACCTTCTGAACTGGATCACTGTTTCTGAGGAACCCTATCTTAAAAACTATAAAGCAGAGAGCAGTTGAGCATAAAACCCTCTGGCCCCACACACGCTCCATATACAAACATTCATGAGAAGCTTATGCATATTTTTCTAATGCGGTAGTTCTTTTATGTTGAATCATGCTCATGTATATTTATGGAAATATATATAGGAAAACCAGAGCATAGGTATAAACAGTTGCTATGTCAGCAAGAAACCCTTTTTAAAATTTCACTTTAGTATTTGCTTTCTCATCCCTGTAGCCTTGAGTTTTTAGCTTTTGTCATTACTAACACTGGAGCAGCTTCTCCGTTCCTTCTTTTCTCCATTCTCAGATGCAAGGTTTTTTTTCTTTGCAGTTCCTTCTTATTTGGAAGGTACATGCCGTGGTGGACATATGACTGCCCAATGACACCATGGAGGAGCTGGATCTCTCCTTCTAATACCATGGGTTCCTGGAATTGAATACAAGTCCTCAGCCTTGACATCAGGGGCCTTTTCCCTCTTAGCCATCTTCCCAGCACCCAAATACAGGTTCTTAATCTTTGCTTAGAGTTTGCTTTATTAATCATTGCCTTTCCACCACTTATTTTTACAAGTAACTTACAACTTCTCTTTAGTAGAAAATAAATTAGTGTGTATACTAAAATTAGATCTTCCACTCTTATCTTTATAATTCAGCAGTTGTCACTATAATACTTTTAAAAGCAATTGAGGTATTTGTTTTTCTCTCTTGAACCCACACCACTATAAGTCTTTGCTGTTTGACATCCTAAATAACCTAAGATTACTGAAATTTGTCATGCATATCATGGCTTATTAACCCTTTTGCTTGTTTTCTATTATAAAGATCATTCAGGTAGAAAAAAAATACATTTTCTGGAGCCACTACATTTTTAAAAAAGAAAATTTTATTGTAGAAAATATCAATTCTTGTTGGAGATAGTAGTATAATGAGTCTGTCTCCAGCATTTATTTAGTAATTTTAATAACTATGTAAAATGATCTAATCTATGTCTGTCTTCCCTATAAAATGTTGAGGCATAACAGTAATAATTTCATCTCATGGTTATGTTTTTCAGTTAATTTTAAGAAGATGAGAAATTCTCGAAGTTTATATTCATTTAGTTTCACCTTAAGAATAGGCAATAATTGGATGGAGAAATGGCTCAGCCTTTAAGAGCACTTGTTCTCATTGGAAAGGATGAGAATTTAGTCCTTCCACTCATCACAGCAGCTTGATACTATCTGTAGTAGTTCAGCAAATAGTATTTTGCTCTATTATACATCATGTTTCTTGAGGTTCTTAAACAAAATCATGGCGATATCTGAATTTTTGTTAATGGTAGTAAAAATGCATTTTGTTACCTCTGATTTATTTATTTATCTATTTATTTATCTATTTATTTATTTATTTTTTAAAACTCTAAGACACCTGGCATAGGATTTTGAAATCTTTTTTTTTTTTTTTTTTTTAGATTTATTTATTTATTTTATGTGAGTACACTGTTGCTATCTTCAGATACGCCAGAAGAGGGCATCTGATCCCATTACAGATGGTTGTGAGCTACCATGTGGTTGCTGGGAATTAAACTCATATCCTTCGGAAGAGCAGTCGGTGCTCTTACCCACTGGGCCATCTCTCCAGCCCCTGTCACCTCTGATTTTGATGTGAGTTTTGATGTGCAGAACTCCACACTGCTGTGCTTAGTGTCTCTGTTGAGGAAGGAGCTGTGTGTGTCCTTAGTGGGTTTGTGAATGTTAGCACTCGATAATGAAGCCAGAATGCAATCACAATGATACTGGTGCCTAAAAAGAGGTTATCAATTTGTGGGTTGGGTTGCAACCCATATAGGGGTTGAACAACACTTCCACAGAGATCAAAGGGGTAAGCTAAGACCATCCTTCATATCAGATATTTGTATTATAATTTATAACAGTAGCAAAATTACATTTAGGAAATGGCAACGAAAATACTGTCTGGGGGTCATCACAACAGCATTAGAAGGGTCACAGCATTAGAAAGGTTGAGTACACTGATTTCAGTTCCCCTCAAATTAAATGCTTATTTGTACATTATACATGCTACTAATTACAAGCTATAGTTAACTTATTCTCTAACAGCATATTTTAAATTAATTTATGTTTTACATTCCATATCCCATTCCCCGGTTTCCCCATCCACCCTCCAAATTCTCATCCCATACCTCCTCCCCAAACCCCCTACCTCCATGTGGATGCCACCAGGCCCCACCCCACCTGACCTCTAAACTCCCTGGGGCCTCCAGTCTCTTGAGGGTTAGGTGCATCATCTCTGAATGAACACAGATCTGGCAGTCCTCTACTGTATGTGTGTTGGGGGCCTCATATCAGCTGGTGTATGCTGCCTGTTTGGTGGTCCAGTGTTTGAGAGATCTCAGGGATCCAGATTAATTGAGACTGCTGGTCCTCCTATAGTGTTGCCCTCCTCCTCAGCTTCTTTCAGTCTTTCCCTAATTCAGTCATAGGGGTCAGCAGCTTTTGTCCATTGGTGCAAATATCTGACTCTTTCAGGGCTGCTTGTTGGGTCTTCCAGAGTACAGTCCTGCTAGGTCCTTTTTTTGTTAGTGCTTCATAGCCTGAGTAATAGAGTCAGGCCTTGGGACCTCCCTTTGAGCTGGATCCCACTTTGGGCCTGTTAGAGGACCTTCTTTTCCTCAGGCTGCTCGCCATTTCCATCCTGTAATTTTGTTGTTGTTTTGTTTTATTTTTTGTTTGTTTTGTTTGTTTTTTTCGAGATAGGGTTTCTCTGTATAGCCCTGGCTGTCCAGGAACTCACTTTGTAGACCAGGCTGATTTCGAACTCAGAAATCCACCTGCCTCCGCCTCCCAAGTGCTGGGATTAAAGGCATGCGCAGCCACCACCACCACCCAGCCCTGTAATTCTTTGAGACAGAAACAATTATGGGTCAGAGATGTGACTGGGATGAGAATCCCATCCCTCACTGGATGTCCTGTCGTCTTCCTGCTGGACGTGAGCTCTATAAGTTCCCTCTCCCTACTGTTGAGCATTTCATCTAAGGTCCCTTCTTTTTATTCCTGAGAGTCTCTCACCTCCCATGTCTCTGGTGCATTCTGGAGGGTCTCGCCAACCTCCTATTTCCTGAGGTTGCCTGTTTCCATTCTTTCTGCTGGCCCTCACAGCTTCAGTCCTTTTCCCTCACCCAATACCAGATCAGGTTCTCCACTCCCCTCCCTCCCTTGTCCACTTTCCCTGCCTGGTCTCTCCCTCCCTCCCCACTTGTGATTGCTTTCTTCTCTCTCCCAAGTAGGACTGAGGCGTCCTCACTTGGGCACTTCAGCTTGTTGATCTATATGAGTTCTGTGGACTGTATCTTGGCTACTCTGTACTACTTCCTTCTTCTTCTTCTTCTTTTTTTTTTTTTTTTTTTTTTTGAATAATAGCCACTTATTAGTGACTACATACCATGCATGTCCTTTTGGGTCTGAGTTACTTCTCTCAGGATGATATTTTCTAGTACCATACATTTGCCTGGAAAACTCAGGATGTCCTTGTTCTTAATAGCTGAGCTGTATTCCATTGTATAAATGAACCACATTTTCTATATCAATTCTTCTGTTGTGGGACATCTGGGTTGTTCCAGCTGCTGGCTATCACAAATAAGGCATGGTGGGGCATCTTTTGGGTATATTCCCAAGAGTGAAATAGCTGGATCTTCAGGTACATCTATCTCCAATTTTCTGAGGGTCCTCCAGATTGATTTCCAGAGTGGTTGTACCTTTCTAATCCTACCAGCAATGGAGGAGTGTTTCTCTTTATCCTTTCCAATGTATGCTGTCACCTGAGGTTTTGATCTTAGCCATTCTGATTGGTGTAAGGTGGACTCTCAGGGTCATTTTGATTTACATTTCTCTGATCACTAAGGACATTGAATGAAGGACATTCTTTAGGTGTTACTCAGCCATTTAAGATTCCTCAGTTGTGAATTCTCAGTTTAATTCTATACCCCATTTTTTGATTGGGTTGTTTGGTTTTTGGGAGGATTAGCTTGGGTTCTTTATATATTTTGGATATTTCCCCCTGTGCCAACGAGTTCAAAGCTCTTTCCCACTTACTCTTCTATTAGATTCAGTGTATCTGGTTTTATGTTGCGGTGCTTGATCCACTTGGACTTGAGCTTTGTTTAAGGTCACAAATTTTTTCATTTTTCTACATACAGACAGCCAGTTAGACCAGCCATTTATTGAAGATGCTTTCTGTTTTCCACTGTATATTTTTGGCTCCTTTGTCAAAGATCAAGTGATCATAAGTGTGTGGTTTCATTTCTGGGTCTTCAATTCTATTCCATTGATCAACCTGTCTGTCTTTGTGCCAATACCATGCAATTTTTATGGCGATTGATCTGTAGTAAAGCTTGAGGTCAGGGATGGTGATTCTCCCAGCTGTTCTTTTGTTGTTAAGAATTATTTTTGTAATTCTGGGTTTTTTGCCTTTTCAGATGAGTTTAAGAATTGCTCTTTCCATATCTTTGAAGAATTGTGTTGGGATTTTGAAGGGGAATACCTTAAATCTATAGATTTCCTTTGGTAGGATGGCTATTTTTACTATGTTAATTCTGCCAATCCATGAGCAGAATTTTCTGATATCTTCGATTTCTTTCTTGAGAGACTTGAAGTTATTGTCATATAGGTCTTTCACTTCTTTGCTTAGAGTTACCCCAAGATAGTTTATATTTTTTCTGACTATTGTGAAGGGAGATGCCTTTCTGATTTCCTTCTCAGTTTGTTTATCCTTTGTATAAAGGAAAGCTACTCATTTATTTTAGTTAATTTTATATGTGACAACTTTACTAAAGTTGTTTATCAACTGGAGAAGTTCTCTGGTAGAATTTTTGGGGTCACTTATGTATACTATCATATCATCTGCAAATAGTGATACATTTGTTCTTCTTTACCAATTTGTATCCCCTTGATCTCTTTTTGTTGTCTTATTGTTCTAGCTAGCAGTTCCAGTACTATATCGAATACATATGAGGAGAGTGGGTATCCTTGTCTTGTCCCCAATTTCAGTGCAATTGCCTCACCTTTCTGCATTCTGGTAGAATTCTGCATTTTAATTTGATATTGGCTGTTGGTTTGCAGTAAATTGCTTTTATTATGTTTAGGTATGGGCCTTCAATTCCTGATCTCTCCAATACTTTTAACAGGAAGGGGTATTGTATTTTGTCAAATGACTTTTCTGCATCTAAGGACATGATCATGTGATTTTTTTTTCTTTGAGTTTTTTAATACAGTTTATTGCGTTAATGCATTTTCATATATTGATCCAACCTTGCATCCCGGGGATGAAGCCTTCTTTATCGTGGTGAATGATAGTTTTAATGTTTTCTTGGATTCGATTTGCAAGAATTTTATTGAGTATATTTGCATCGATATTCATAAGCAGGATTGGTCTGAAGTTCTCTTTTTTTGGTAGGCTCCTTGTGTGGATTAGGTATCCGAATAATTGTTTCTTCATAGAACAAGTTAGATAGTGTTCCTTCTGTTTCTATTTTATGGGATAGTTTGAGGAAAATTGGCATCAAGTCCTCTTTGAAGGTCTGGTAGAATTTTGCACTAAATCCATCTGGCCTTGGGCTTTTTTTGGTTGGGAGGTTTTTAATGACTTCTATTTCCTTGTGTGATATGGGCCTGTTTAGATAGTTTACCTGCCCTTGATTTAACTTTGGTATGTGGCATCTGTTTAGAAAACTATCCATTTCATCTACATTTTCCAGTTTTGTTGAGTATAGACTTTTATAGTAGGATCTAATGATTTTTTAATTTCCTCCATTTCTGTTGTTATGTCTCCCTTTTCATTTTTTAGCTTATTAATTTGAATTCTGCCTCTTGGCACTTCAGTTAGTTTGGCTAGGGGTTTATCTATCTGGTTCATTCTCTCAAAGAACCAGCTTTTGGTTTTGTTGATTCTTTGTATTGTTCTCTTTGTTTCTATTTGGTTTATTTCAGGCCGTGAGTTTGACTATTTCCTGCAGTCTACTCCTCTTGGTTGAGTTTGTTTCTTTTTGTTCTAGAGCTCTCAGGTGTGCTGTTAAGTTGTTAGTGTAAGATCTCTCCAGTTTCTTTACCAGGGCACTTAGTGCTATGAACTTTCCTCTTAGCACTGCTTTCATAAGTTTGGGTATGATGTTTCAATATTTTCATTGAATTCCAGGAAGACTTTAATTTCTTTATCTTCCCTGACCATGTTGTCATTGAGTAGAGAAATGTTCAGTTTCTACATATATGTGGGCTTTCTGTAGTTTTTGCTGTTATTGAAGACCAGCCGTAAGCCATGGTGATCTCATGGTATTTCAATCTTCTCGTATCTGTCAATGGTTGTTTCGTGATCAATATTGGAGAAGGTACAATTTCAATGACTGTCCATTGGTGAGAGTAGGGTGTTGAAATCTCCCGCTATTATTATGTGGGGTTCATTGTGTGTTTTGAGCTTTAGTAAAGTTTCTTTTATGAATGTGGGTGCTCTTGCATTTGGGGCATAGATGTTCAGAATTGAGACTTTCTCATGGTGGATTATCCCCTTGATGAATATGAAGTGCCCTTCTTCATCATGCTTGATAACTTTTCGTTGAAAGTCTATTTTATTGGATATTAGGATGGCAACTCCATTTGCTTGGAGGACCTTTTTCTAGCCTTTTATTCTGAGATAGGGCCTGTCTTTGTTATTGAGGTATTTTTCTTGTATGCAGCAAAATGCTGGATCTGGTTTGTGTATCCTGTCTGTTAGCTTATGTCTCTATAAATGAGTTGAGTCCATTAATATTCAGAGATATTAAAGAGGAATGACTGTTGTTGGTTCCTGGTACATTTGTTTTTGTAGGTAGCTTTATGTGCTTCTCACTCTCTGCTTTTGACTTTTTTGTGAGATACTTAGTAACTTGTCCTTTCTTTGGTGTTGGAGTTTTCCTTCCAGGATCCTCTCTCTGTAAGGCTGGGTTGATAGAGAGTTTTGCTGGGTATAGTAGCCTAGGCTGGCATTTGTGTTCTCTTAGAGTCTGCATGACCTCTGACCAGGCTCTTCTGGCTTTCATAGTTTATGTTGAGAAGTCTGGTGTAATTCTGATAGATCTACCTTTGTATGTTACTTGGCCTTTTTCCCTTGCAGCTTTTAATATTCTTTCTTTTCTCTGTGCATTTCTTGTTTTTATAGTTATGTGACGAGAAGATTTTCTTATTTGATCCCATTTATTCGGTGTTCTATAGGCTTCTTATACCTTTATTGCCATCTCTTTCTTTATGTTGAGGACGTTTTCTTCTATGATTTTGTTGGAGACATTTTCATGTCCTTTGAGCAGAGAATCTTCGTTCTCCTCTATTCCAATTATTCTTAGATTTGGTCTTTTCATTGTTTTCTGAATTTCCTGAATACTTTGGGTTAGGAGTTTTATATGTTTTGAATTTTCTTGACAGTTGTGTCCATCTCTTCTACTGTATCTTCTACAACTGAGATTCTTTCTTCTATCTCTTGTGTTCTGTTGGTAATACTTAAATATATAATTCCTGACCTCTTTCCTAGTTTTTCCATTTCCGGGTTTGCCTCCATTTGTGTTTTCTTTAATGTTTCTACTTCAACCTTTAGGTCTTGTGTATCACTTCATTCAATTCCTTTACCTGTTTACCTGTAGTTTTCTGTATTTCTTTTAGTGAGTTATTGATATACTCCTTAAAGGACTCTATTATCTTCATAAGATAGGATTTTTAGGACAGATTCCTGATTTTCAGTGTATTGGTGTATTCAGGGCTTGCTGTGGTGGGAGAACTGGGTTCTGATGATGCCCAAATACTTTGGCTTCTGTTGTTTGTGGTCTTGCATTTGGCTTTCACTATCTGGATATCCCTGGAGTTTGTTGGTCTGGGTGACTCTATGAAGTCTGCCTTTTGTCCCTGGGTTGCTTCAGGTCTCAGGTAGGCCTGCTGCACTGGCTGTATCAGACCACCTGTGGGGCCTTCAAAACTTGGGGCTCTTCACAGGGGCTGCAGATCTGTTGCTGTAGCTGCAGTAGATCTCCTGGGAGGCCTTCAGTCCACTTCTCTGAGTGAAACTGGTCCTGTAGGATGGATCAGGATAGGGAAACTTTACTGGAGCAGACCCAACTAGGGGTCTGCCCCAGAAGCAAGGACCTGGCAGAAGGGGTAGAAGGGAGGGCAAGGGTTTGGTGGATGATGGGTCCTGAGTCCACCAGGCTCTCAAGGGGGTGGGGTGGGGGTTCTTACCAACTTTTCTGAGTGCAGGGGGTTCTCTGGGATGGGTCGTGATATGGAGCCAACACAGGAGCAGACCAACTAGGGCTAGGGGTCTGCCCCAGCAGCAAGGACCAGACGGAAGGGACTAACAGCATTTTTCAACATGCATCTTATATGAATTTCATTTTTGTTTTCAAGGATATTTTGGAACTCTTAGAAAAGAGAGTGAAGTCACGATTTTCTCACCGGCAGATACATTTAATGAATTCATTTGATTTTCCACAATATTTGAAAATATTTAAAGAACAATTATCTCTACCTGCAGAATTCCCAGATAAGGTTTTTGCTGAGAGATGGAATGAGAATGCTCACGTAAGTTGAAGACAATAATCACAAAGCACTGTATATCTTTACATGTTACTGAGGGGGAACACAAATTATAAACTTTTTCTTATTTAAAAGCAATAGAATATTTTGTCTCCTAAAGTAATCTCTTCCAAAGAACTTCAGGTGTCAGTAGTTGAAATTTTTATCCATACCTGGTTTACATTTTAGATAATATTTTAGTGAATATACATAGTTTAAATTTTCTGAATTTCATAAATTTAGAAAGAAACTGCATTGATATTTCATATTTCTTTCTTTCTTCTTCTTTTTTTTTTCTTGGTTTTTCGAGACAGGGTTTCTCTGTATAGCCCTGGCTGTACTGGAACTCACTTTGTAGACCAAGCTGGCCTCGAACTCAGAAATCCAACTGCCTCTGCCTCCCGAATGCTGGGAGGATGAAAGGCATGCACCACCATGCCCGGCTCATATCCATATATATATATTTTTTATTTCCAGTTCTTATAAACAACTTCATTTTTTGTTTATTAGCTGATATTTGCTATCAGCATTAGTTTATTAAGAGAGTGTCCAGGCTGGGATGCCTCTCTTAAGTATTCTAGGCAACCAGACAACCAGACCTTACTTGGTAAACTACATTTTGTTTTACACAGGTTCAGTGCTTAGATATAATTTCTTTTTATTTTTACCTTTGTTCTGATTCATAATTCCCCACCTATAATAATCATTGCTGTAAAAGAAATTCCCCACCTATAATAATCATTGCTGTAAAAGAAATTCCCCACCTATAATAATCATTGCTGTAAAAGAAATTCCCTACCTATAATAATCATTGCTGTAAAAAAAAAAAATTCATAGGAAAATCTATGTAAGGTAGGAAGAGTTTATTTTGAGATTATGTAGTTGAGTTTGAGGATATAGAGGTGGAAAGTCATGGAGGCCAAGAGCTTTCAGCAGCTGATCAATAGCATCTGCAATTAGGAAACAGTGATGAATATTCCTATTTAGCTCTTTCTCCTTTCCACCCAAAATCTCAGCCCATGTAGTGCTACCCACAGTTGAGAATGTTAGTCAAGAGTATTAGTCACTGTTATATTGATGTGAAGAGATAACATGACCAAAGGCAACTTTTTAAAGGAAAGTGTGTAATTACAGGCTATATTAGTGTTTCAGAGGCTTATTCTTTTATTACAGCAGGGAGCATAGACACAGGCATGCATGGTGCTGGAGAAGTAGCTGTGAGCTACATCCTCATCCACAAGCAGAGGCAGGGAGAAAAACTGAGCCTGTCAGCAGCTTGTGAAACCTCAAAGCCCACTCCCAGTGACACACTTCCTCTTACAAGGACACATCTCCTAATCCTATCAAACAGTTCTCTTTCTTGGTGATTAAACAATCAGATATGTGATCCTATAAGAAACATTCTTATTCAGACCATCACAAATGCCCCACCTCATTAAACTAATCTAGATAATCCTTTACAGGAATGTGCCAAAGGCTATCCTAATCTTGATAATTTATCATTAACAAGTCAACAGTCAATAATTCTCTATCACAACCATTATATGTTTATATTAAGATGTATAATATCTTAATTTTTAAGGGTAATTAGTTTATTTTTTCCCTTCCGTCAAACTAATCTTTCATAGGACTCCGGAGATTGCTAACTAAGCAAGGTTTCTCGGATTAATACTGTGTCTGATACAAGAGCTCTGTGGGCATGTGCCTTGTAGTTGGCACTTCACATTGTTCCTTTCCTTCCTAGTGTCTGGAATTTAACATCTAGGGCACTGGCACTTGCTTTACTTCTCAATGCCCAACAGGCCTTCATTTCCTTCATATAGCCCCTGAGCTCATTAAAAACTCTGTCATGTTTTTGAGAGATTTGAATGCAATTGTTCCTTTGCATTTAAATATCTCTTTCTGTTGATATTATTATTTCCATGCCTATTTTCTCTCTTTTCCTTTGGTGACTTTACAGCCAAGGCCATAATCCATCTAACTATGTTATATTGTGAGTACCTATAACTATATATGTATTTTTTAAACCCATGATGAGGTGCAACCACAAATGAAAATTAAAGAGAATAAAATAGTGACAATTATATTGTACATATATGGGTTTTTATTTGTTATTCCCTTAATAATTAGGTGTAATAATTACCTAGATTTGTTGCTATAATAAAACACTATGATCAAAACCAACTAGAGATGAGTTTATATGGCTTACAGGTTAGAGTCCATCATTGGGAAGCCAGAACAGGAACCTGAAGTCAGGAAGTGGAGCAAAACCCAGACAAAAGCTTCTTACTAGCTTTTTCAGTTTACTTTATTATACAACCCAGGACTACCTGTTCAGACATGGTTCAACCCACAGTGGGCTACGCCTATCCACCTCAATAATTAATCAGGAAAATGCACCCACAGACATGCTGATAGATGGATTTGATTACACATCATTATTAGTTGAGAGCCCGTTTTCCCACATGGCTTTAGTTTGTGTCTAGTTGGCAAAATTACTAACCTACACAAAAAACTATTTACATACACTTACTTTGTGTTGGGTAATATAACATGTAATCCAAAGATATATAGAAATGTGCATCATTATTACATGCAAAATACTATACCCAAATTACCCTGCCTTCTCATATCAGAGAACAGCATTTCCCTATGTTTTGTCTGAGGTATCTCCTTGACTCAGTTCTCCTATAGACACAGTAATGACTAGAAATAAAGAATGATGGAGGTCTCTGTTTAAGTACTAGTGAGTCTTTAGACTAGATGAATTAAACAGTATATACTATTTGATGATAGGGTGACTCAGTTTTGTTATCAGTTAAACATGTCTTAGCCTCTCAAAGTAAAGAATTTATCCAAGACACATACAGCTTAAGTAGACACTTATTTAGCAAAGTAGTCTAGTCCATAGAGAGACTGGGACACGATGCTTCAAAAAGAAGAATGAGGTATCAACTCATTGAGTCCTTTCAGGTTTTGTGACTGTCTATGGATGACATGATCATGAAGGTAGCATTACTGTCTTCCTCCTGGAAAATCATGGTGAACCAACATTACTGTTTTCCTCCTGGAAAATCATGGTGAACCAAGTGTCTCTTAGGTTCTTTATTTCCTGTGAGCCTTTGAAACACCCAGATGTCAAGTTTTTTGAGGATGCAAGTCCTTCATTAGTGTGTAAAAGTTCCCTGGGACCTTAGTTTCTGATATGGTTGTAAGAACTACCTTTAAGAAAAGCATTTGTCCTTTGGGAAACACCCTTTTCAAGACACAGATGCAGTTTTCCTTGTTACCTCAGGTGTGATAGGCTGACAACCTGCTTTCAGTTTTCTTGTTTTTCCAGAATTTATAGCCCACAAACTTAAATGGTACATAGTAGGTGATGATCTCTTTCATTGTGGCAGTCTTGTAGCTTTAGTGATCAAAGGAGAACTATCACTATTAAGGTTTACAGCTCTTATTTTCTTCTCTTTAGACAGTCATCTTGTGTTGCTTTGCATGGATAAGTATGTTTGTAAAATATACTTAGAAAGTTTGTCAGTAACATGGCCAGAGTCCTTGTCCCTTATTGAGTGATTTTGTGGTGAAGGTGGTTTGGGGAGCTAGCCTCTGACATTTGGGGAGCTGCCAGTGCTGACATTGTAGTGAGCTTTTTGTTGGTTTGTTTACTTGCTTGCTTAGGTGTTTAAGATAAACCTGTAGTTTCAACAAGCCCTTTAAAAGCAATAGAAAATGAATATTTAAGTAGGAATAAATCTGCTGAAAATGTTAAACTCCATTTCAAGAGACTAAAGCTTATTCCCTAAATTTAGATATTTTTGAGGTTAAAGAAGCAAACCATGGTGTTATAGCCCCAGTAGGATGAAAACATTTCGTTTTCTGGGGCTTTTGACTTTGTCATTGTTTATGGAGGTTTAGTTCAGTTTTTATGTTTGTTGGGATTTTTAATGGTCTTTAATAATTTTTTTAAATGCCACACAATGTCCTTCAATTATATGAGTGAGTTTGTTTGTTTGTTTGTTTGTTTGTTTGTTGTTGCTTTTTTTTTAAACAACTTACTCTGTCCTAATAGTGCTACCTATAGACTTGGTTGTGGGGCCATCTGCTGGAGACTGCCTAGCCTGTCAGGAATAACTGAATCTATCTCTCCTAGAACCTATCAAATGTCCTAGCCCCTCAGCCAATGCTTGGGGGCTCATGAACCTCTTCCCATATTGTGCTAGAATAATGCTAACAGGCGTGCTAGTGTCTGGATAGCCACAGCTACCATGAGTTAATGAATTAGCATTTCTACTCTGGTCTTCCTGGTCCTTTGGCTCTTAGAATCTTTCTACCCCTCTTCTGAAATGGTCTCAGAACTTTGGGAAAGAGTTTTAATATACAGATATCCCATTTCTGACCAAATACTAATCAGTCACTTATACTCGGCACTTTGACCAGTTGTGAGTTTCTACATTAACTACCATCTGCTATATAATCTTTTTAAAAGAGGTCTGAGCATTGTACCAGATACAAATTTAGAGCGCAGTTTGACAGTGTCCATATAGTAGAATAGTAGAGTAGAGCTCTCCAGCCATAGGTTTTTGACCTTATTTACAATTCTAGGCATGTTCCTTCTGTAGAGAGTCTTAAATCTAGTTCATATTTGCAGCCCTAATGCTCCCATGGGCATAGCCTGCCATGCTGATCATTATTTTGTTACTGGCTTTCTTCTGACTTGTAGCCAGCTGAGGACTTTTGAAAAATTATGCCAAGTGCCGATGCATCTTTGCTTGCTTTCATTCACTCTTTTCATCTGTATTCCTTACCTTCCATTAAATCCCAATTCTCTAGAATTGTCTCTGTATCCATTGGCATCTTCTTAATGTACCTCGTTTAGTTTTTCAAAGTACTTTTTATTACATCGTTGATTATCTCTTCCCTCTTGAAGCTTCTTCACTTGTGTGATGGTTAATCTTCATGTCAGTGTGACTAGATAGCCATGGAAACACATTTCTGCATGTGTCTATTTTCAGAAAAAAAATTAACTACAGAGAGAAGACCTATCTTGAATGTGGGTGTCACCATTCCATGTGCTAGAGTTCCATACTGAATGGAAAGGAAAACATGAGCTAAGACCATCATTCATTTTTGCCTCCTTCCTGATAGTGTGTATACACTGGCACAAGCTGCCTCAAGCTCCTGTAATGGTGCCTTCCCCTCCATACTGGATTGTACCCTTCAAAAGTAGGGCCAAAATAAACACTGCCTTAAGCTGCTTTATTGTGAGGAATGTTTAATATATACAGCTTGTTTTCTAGATTGCTGTGGTATCTTGTACATTAAGAAAGACAGGCTTTAGTGTGTCATTTTTCATAGCTCCTTTTTCTGTCTACCACTTTATAACTTCTTGACCACAGCTTACTCTGCTCAGGCACTCTGTCCCCCCCCCCCCAGTTCATCCTTTTTTGTTGTTGTTGTTCATCCTTTTCTGTTGTTGTTGTTGTTTCCTTTTCAATGAAGGGCTTCATCAGGCAAGTCTTCTGTGAATGTCTGAATTCTCTTCACAGTTGTAATTGCCTCTAGTTGGGCTTCCTTTTTTCTTCCTGTCCAATCCCTTTGCAGATGGCTGTGCTTAAGGTATATGATGACACCATTTTGTTGTCACTGTGACATGATCTTGTTTCAGCTCATGTTCTTATAGCTCTTCATAATTTCCCCACTATATTCTTGTAACTCCACTGTTTTCTCAAATATTAGAACCCTTATCCTCTGATTTGTGATGTGTGCTACATTCTGTTCATCCATCTAGTTTGACTATATTGTTTCCCCATATTAAATTGAAAATTTGAGATCAAACTATATTTTCATTGATTTTGTTGTTGTTTTTGTTTTTTAGTGTCTCTCTGAAGATTCAACTGTGCTTGAAGTTCTACAGAAACATTTCAGTGTCAACAAAAACTTGCAGTCATTACATATGCTATTGGTTTGTATTTTTAAATACATTTATTTTTACCTGATCTATGAAAATAACTATTATACATATTATGTATAATTTTTTATGTATAAGTACAGAAGTATTATACCTATTTTACATATAAAACCTATACATAATAATGGACTATCTTATGTTTTGATACATTCATTCATAAATAATCTATATTTTTAACATTTTGAAGTGCCTTCAAACTTTTCAAAATAGCTAGACTATTTTGCATTCCTACCAATAGTATATAAGTCAAGAGTACTACTTAGATCTTGATGTAAAACTTTTGAGATGTAAATCATTTGAGGAGAAATATCTTACTACATTAATTATGCTGGTATTCGAAGATAATACACAGCTTTCTTGTTGAGTTCTTGTTTGGTTATTTTCATTGATACTCTATAGTTCTCCAACAAATATCCAGAACAGTATTGTAAGTGTATCATACTTAAGCATCTCATTTTCCTTTAAAGCACTTGTTTTATGATTAGCATTTTTATTGTTACTGCATGAAAGTGTGATTGTGCTTTGTATATTAATTTTATGTTCTTCATTCAGTTTTGCTGAACTCTCAGACTTGTAAAATTAGTTTCTTTAGGATTTTCTTTTTTTTTTTTTTTTTTGCCTCTTTCCGGTCAACCCTGCTCGCTCTCCCCGTTCGCTCCTGCCGCCCCCGTTTGGCCCCACTCGCTCCGGGCGGCCCTGCTCGCTTCAGTCGGTCCCACTTGCTCAGTCCCTGCTCTCTCTGGTTCAAGGATTCATTTATTATTATAAATAAGTACACTATAGCTAACTTCAGATGCACCAGAAGAGAGCGTCAGATCTCATTATGGGTGTTTGTAAGCCACCATGTGGTTGCTGGGATTTGAACTTATCACCTTCAGTCAGAAGAGCAGTCGGGTGCTCTTACCCGCTGAGCCATCACACCAGCCCTCTTTAGGATTTTCTATGTGGACATACTCAGATTGTCTTCTAGGAAGGAGGTATGTTTTCTTGGTCCCTTTGTAGTCTTATTTTCCCTTTTTTTCCTTTCCTTTTTTTCCTTTCCTTTTTTCCTTTCCTTTCCTTTCCTTTCCTTTCCTTTCCTTTCCTTTCCTTTTTCCTTTCCTTTCCTTTTTCCTTTCCTTTCCCCTTTCCTTTCCCCTTTCCTTTTTCCTTTCCTTTCCCCTTTCCTTTTTCCTTTCCTTTCCTTTCCCCTTTCCTTTTTCCTTTCCTTTCCTTTTTCCTTTCCTTTCCTCTTTCCTTTCCTTTCCCCTTTCCTTTCCCCTTTCCTTTCCCCTTTCCTTTCCCCTTTCCTTTCCCCTTTCCTTTTTCCTTTCCTTTCCTTTCCCCTTTCCTTTTTCCTTTCCTTTCCTTTTTCCTTTCCTTTCCTCTTTCCTTTCCTTTCCCCTTTCCTTTCCCCTTTCCTTTCCCCTTTCCTTTCCCCTTTCCTTTCCCCTTTCCTTTCCTTTCGCCGTGACTTGTTGGCTCAGAGTAGTGAGAGTAGACATTTTTCCTAGTTGCCAGTTTAAAGAGGAAGATATTCACTGTTTTAGTATGGTATAAATTTTAGATGTAAGGTTTTTTTATATGCTCATTTTCAACTTCTTTATGCTTGATTTGTTTATTATGAACCTATCTTAGAATTTTTTTTGTCTTAGATCAGTGGATATGATCATATAATTTTTCTTTAGTTATTGACATGTTAAATAACAAATTGATTTTTCTTTTAACGTGATTTTTTTTCATGGTTTTGTTTATTTTTTGTTTTTATTTATGGAGAAGGGGCGAGTCATGTCCAGGTGTTTAAATAATGTCAGTATTAATCAAATACTTAGTTGTTGTGAATCGTAATATACTTCATTCATTAATAATATTTAAAATTAGTGTAGTATTTTTACAAAATTATACCACATGCCTTTCAGGGAAACAGTATTTCTTGGTCCTTTTGTTTCTGGTCATTTTCATTAATAGAAACAAATAATAGTGACCAATTGTTAAGGATACCACCTGCTTGGTATCCAGTTACTTTTCTATGTAATATCTAGATATTTCATAATAATTATTTCCCTTTATTCTTTGGTATTTCTTCTTTAAAAATTTTTTTGAACCCATGAATTAAACATTTCTTTCACAGCAGGTGAATGGCAAAGCTGGGTCTCCACTTTAGGCTGTTTCAATCTAATGTCATGCCTCATAGGTTTCTCCCATGGTATCTTTACTGATTCTTACTCCCCACATCTGCTTTTACTAAGGAATGCTGTCTTTTCTTAAACTTCCTATCTCGTTAGTTTAATTCCCTTCTACCCATCAAAAGTAAACTGTCATTTTTAGCAACTTGGCTATAGTGAAGTTATGGATTAAGAATCTTTATGTATCCATCACAAATAAAGATGCATAAAACAACATGATATTTATTTTTAAAATAAATATCTGCAGTCTTTTTTATCATTACAAAAAATAAAAATGGCATGTGTTTATCAACAGGAAGTGAGGAAATGTAATTACAAAGGCGTATAATAGAAAATGAATGAACTAGAACTGAAATCTCAGTGTGGATAAAAGTGAGATATTATATATATTATTCTGTGTTTTTAATGTAAGAAATATCTTACAATAAATGGAAAAAAATAGAAAACAAAAGAGCCACAAATGGTCTGAATTTTAACTTGTAGAAGAGTGAACTTCAGGGATTCCCAACTTCCTGTCATTAACTGTAAAGTATCTGAAATACACATTTAATGGGAAGCTGTATGTTTGCTACATCTATCTATCTATATATTGCTCCATCATATATCTACTACATCTACAAATTCTAAATTCTTGTATTCCAAATACAAATTGTTAATTGAGGGTAAACTCAGTCCTAGAAGGTGATGTTTGCCTAAGGAGACCTGAATGAGAGGATAATTATGTCTAAGTTTATAATTGTTTTCAAAATTAGTAACTTCTAAACTGAACTTACCTTTACATATTTGTAAAAGTCTATATAAAACATAGCTATTCTTTTAAGGTGTGTGATAATATTTGATTAGTATTCTTTCAGTTTTTTTCTTATTAGACTTTTTTAAAAAAAAATTTTTCTTTTGGAGAGTAATAAATGTGATTCCAATGCAAAGTAGTAGAGAGAATAGCATCTGAACTAAATCGTTGCTACATTTTCATGGAGCAAAGTTTAAGGTTATTTATCTAGTTTCTATCTTACAAGAATAAACTATAAGACATTAAATAAGATTGTTCTAAAATATCTCCAGAATATTCAAGTAAATAAGTACTTTCTAAAATACACCTTTCTTTAGATGCTTGCTTTAAATCGAGTAACTGTATCAAACCCACTTATGACTTCAGCAGATCTGATGGAGGCACAGCATATGTGTAGCTTGGATTCTAAGGCAAATATTGTACATGGTGAGAAACTGCATTATTAATCTTTCTTTTGATCTTTTGATTTTAAAAGTTTAGATTTAGATGTTTTCGAGATCATGAGTATTGAGCATGGTGCTTTGTATACAGAATCCTTTTTACATATAACTTTTAGTTGGTACTGTATTAAGTATCTGCATCCCATACCACATGGGAATTTCACGTAGGATTATTGTTGATGTTCTCCTTGCTTACCCTAAGTGCTATTATATTTGTTGATACTTGTTAATTTGCATTCATTATCTCTTTTGAAATATAAGATATATTTTAGATCTATTTTCCAGAAATTCTCTGCATAAATACCTCCCAAAGGCCTATGATACCTGAAATTACATGATATTCACAATATCTGCTGTTTGCTGTGGTATCAAATCTTTTTTACTTATAGCACATTCCTTTAAGTTTAGAAAAAAATTCTTATGTTGTAGATCATCCCAAAAAGGCCTTAAAGTCTAACAACTTAAATGACTCATGTTTTTGTAGATAATAGTTGTTGGAATACCTTTTAAAACAGAAATGCTGACCTCTAAGAAATGCTAACCTTGAGTTATTTTTTAGATAAGTTTGTTTAGTGGCGTGAACCCTTGGCTGAAACTCAAGATTCCATCTCCCTTTAATTCTAGGTCTGTCAGTCTTGGAAATCTGTCTTATAATAGCAATGAAACATTTAAATGACATATATGAAGAGGAGCCCTTTAATTTTCAAATGGTGTATAATGGTAAGATGAAGTTCATCATTTTCTTGTAGATTTCTTGCCTTTTTCTTATTTGAAAGTACTAATGTTCTCATTGCTTACTCTGCAGAATTTCAGAAATTCATTCAAAGAAAAGCCCATTCTGTTTATAACTTTGAGAAACCTGTGGTCATGAAGGTATGGTTTGATTTGGTTGTATTTTTTATCAGATCCAGTGATTTTTTTTTTTTTTACTTGCTTCAAAACTCTGTGAACCCTTAGGTATTTTATTATAGGAATTTTTTCAGCAAAATTTTGTAATATGAACTGCTTCAATAATTGTGTAGATAGGCCGTTCTACAGTTTGTGAAGATACATTGCCCTCTGCTGTCTGCTCTTAGCACCTGCCTACTACAAAGAAACTAACCCTCTCCAATCCACACGTTAGGGTAAGAGATCAGTTTACAACTTTAAAATGATATATATTGTTTTACATTTTCTAGTAGGCATAGGAAATAAAGGTCAAAAAATTGTAGCGGTATAACACAATTGATGAAAAATATTTTCAAATTTATGATAAAAGTATTTCCTGAACTATTTTCTTTTGTGTCTTTAAAATTTGATATATATATAAAGTTACAGCAGATCCCAGTTTAATAAATGTTCATTAGAAGTTCATTCTTTTAAGCTCATTTAATATATATAGCTAAAAAGACAGATTTACATTTTAAAAATATACCAACTATACTCATTTTTCTAAATAATTTAGTCTAAGCATTTCAAGCTTATATTTATTTAATGGAAATTAAATAAAATGTAAACCCAGAGCCACACATTCCGAGGTCCTGTTGGTGCAGTGTTGTCGACACAGTGGGTTATGGAGATCATATGAAAGCAAAGGCCTTTTTTTTTTTCTTGTAAAGCAGTACAAGCTTGGGCCTTGGGTATTCCTTGTACAGCATAGCCAGAACTTCATTTTCTCTACAAGTTGTTAAAAGTGAGCAGAGTCTTGCATTCAGGCCACAGCAGTCATAGCATCCTTACGGTAGGTTCTTCTCATTGTTGCAGTTTTGGAAAGGGCCTCTGCAAGTGTCTGGGAATAATTTGTAGATGCTCATTTGTACGTTTTAAAGTAGGGTATATTTTGCATCTTGGAAATATGTTTTCAGTTTTGTTAAGCTACACCTGAAGAATTTAATATTTTCTCATTATTCAAAATGAAGTTTTTTTCTCCCAGTAAGAATTTTTATGATAAACAGAATATGTTCCAGTGATACTTTTCACAGGGAACTGTAAGAATGCTCAAGAATCTACTTCAGTGTGTCACTATTTTAATATTTCATCAGAGTATAGTTTTTTCCTTCTTATTTTAACATAATTGTTTAACATACTTAAACAATTATTAAGTGATGTATGAGTTGTAGAGTAAGAGGAACCAAACAATGAAGAGCTCCATTAAGATGAAGACTGGGGGTTAGACAAACATGCCCCCTCCCCCCAGGTCTTTGCCATCTTACAAGGTCCTTTGCTTACATGATGAGCCCAGTAGGTTTCTTGTACTCTAGGGTCTTTCTTACCTCCTGTGCTACAGCTGTTAACTTTTATCTTTTTAAATTTTTATTTAATTTTTTATTGAAAGTAGTTATTTTCATGCATGTATCAGTCATGGCTTCCCTTCTTCCGGATTCTTCTCACTGGCCCTCCGCACTCACACACCCTTTCTTTTTCCCTCTCTCTCTCACAAAAGACAAGCAAATAGAAAAGAAAAGCAAGAATAAAACAGAATGAACAAACTAACAGAAAGAGAATGAAAGCATCAGAAGAAAGCATTCACATAGGCACACAAATAGAACCTGTGAATACAAAATTGGAAGCCATAATACATAAGCCAGAGAACAGAACAGTACAGGAGAAAATGCTGCAACAAAGCCATATGAAACTGGTCCCTCCACACACACACCACCAAAAAATTTTTAGGGTTTATTTTGTAGTGGCTATCTGCTGCTACTGGGCATGCTCCATATCCTTAAGTATAGTTTGTATACCCAGAGAGATTGGAGAACTATTTTCTCCTTTGCAAACAATTGTTAATTGGAGGTAGCTTCTCGGTTAGAGAAAGGGAGTCTACCTCCCCATCTCAACACTTGAGACCCCATCTGGTTTGGACAGTGGTTTTGCCTCCTTTTTCACAGTTCCCTTGATTCTTGAAGTGGAAAGGCCCTGATGAAAAACTTCCATTTAGGACTAAGTGTTTCAAGGTCTCTCATTCTGCACACATTCCAGTTGTCTCTATTAGTTCCCATCTGCTTTACTGATATTATCTAAGTGGCACACTGTTCTAATGGTATATAACTGTACCATCTCATTGCAAAGTCTTATCAGATTAAGTTTTTAAGATCAAAGTAATAGACAAAGGACTGGAGCTACATAGCTCAGGTGGAATCCATGCTTAGCATGAGTAAGATTTAGGTACAGTACTAATCACCAACCATTGGAAAAGTCTAAAAGGAAATCTATGATATACAGTCTGCCTAGAAACAAAACCTCATGATTAAGGTTCAGGTAAAATTAATACTTGCCTGATTTACATTGAGCATTATGGGGACATATAACTATCAAAACACTTTCTCCAAATGTACAATTTTTATGGATTTGATTAAACTTCTGTCTGAGGGTGGGGTGGAGCTATTTTGTTTAGTGGTGCAAGGTAAGCACTTTATACTGCTGAGCTAAATTCCCATTCCTAAGGATGATTTTTAACTCTATTGGTGACCTTTCCATTCTATTCCTTTTTTTCCTCTGTCTATCATGAACAAAGTTGGAGTTTATTAGGAAAAAGATTTTAGATTCAGGCCTGCCCTTGTGACACACACCTTTAATCCCAGCACTTCAGAGGCAGAAGCAAGTTGATCTCGGAGTTGGAGGCCTGGTCTATAAAGCAAGATTCAGGACAGCCAGGACTACACAAGGAAAGCCTGTCTTCAAAACCTTAATGAATGGGCAAATGAATAAAAGATTTTAACATAAATTCAAGTGTGAATGGTATAGAGAGTACTTAGGAAAAAGGCAATTCAAATGTGCTGATTTCTCTTCCATTTTTTCTACCTGCCACTGTTTCACACCTTACCAATACCAATAATTATCCTCTGGATTTAATACGCACCCCTTATGTCTAAGCTTTGTCTTTTCTTTTTCTCTTGCAGGCATTTGAACACTTACAACAATTGGAATTAATAAAGCCCGTGGAAAGAACTTCAGTAAATTCTCAGAGAGAATACCAGCTAGTGAAACTACTTTTGGATAATACTCAAATTATGAGTGCTCTACAGAAGTACTCCAACTGCCCTACAGATGTTAGGCAGTGGGCAACATCTTCACTAAGCTGGCTGTGAAGATTTTAAGTACATTTCTGTGAAGACCTAAAAGTACTGCTCTTTAATAAGATATGCCACTACATTGCTTTGTTTATAAATATTGTTTATGGAAAATTTGCACTTAGTATCTTGACTATGTTTTGAATAATGACCATTCATGGACACATTCATTAATTTAAATTGCACCACACAAGTAGCAGTTCATAAGAATAAAATGTGCTTATTTTACCCATGGTCCATAAAATGATTTGATACTCTTGTAAAGTGTATGTGGTCCATTAGAAAGGTTAATTCCAACAAAGCAATTAGTTTACAGATCATAATCCTAAACAGTCAGGAAAGAAATATGCACAGGAATTACATGAGGAATCTTCTGGCTAGATTAGGAGCCTGTGGATATTGGAGTTGGGTTGATTTTCCTGAATTGGTTCCTATAGGATACTCCAATTTTGGATCTTCTACAGATCCCTGTGTTCTAGTTTAGTAAACTGGCTCATTTGGGCCCAAGAGCTTGTGTGGAAAGAGTCCAAACAACTCATCATTTTCTTCTCTGCATATCTCACCACAATTGTAGGATTTTTTTTTCATGTACATTCTTGGTGTACGTTAGTTCAGAAGGGATCAAAATTGCCATCTAACAGGTACCTTAAAGGATTCCTGGGCATCTACTTCCACAATAAGTATTCCACAGTGTTAGCTGTTGGCTAAAAAGAAAAAGGAATTCTCTTAAAAACATGGTATGTTGGTCAGAGTCCACCCTCATAAGTTCATAGGCATAAAACTAACAGGTTAAAATGGAATTTAATCTCAGAGATCCTTTGTTCAAGAATATTTGATTGCATATTTAGTTATAGTAAGATTTTATAAAATACACAATCCCTTGTATGTGCAGTTTGTAAAGTATCTGCAGAATTAAATGCTATTTTTTACAGATCAGAAAACTAGTCCAGGATCACAGTATCAGAATGACTGATGTGACCTTGAATGCAGCTTGGTTTGACTGACATTAAAGCCAATGTTAAAAACTAAAGCTTAGCAACAAATTTTTTAACTATTTTTACAGGATACTGTAAGAAGTAATTTGACTTTTAAGAAATCTTAAATATAAACTTTCTGTGCATTAATGTAGTACCTCATAGTTAAAACTTTCTTCATACACAGCCTTTTCTATGTCTTTCTTTTAATTATCATAAAAATGAAGCTGTAATAACTATCAAGGTCATACAAGTACAGACATATATGTCCAATTTATAAACTACTTTCACCTTACAAGTTCTTCAAACTACATTATTAGATAATTCTAAGATGAGAAAAATTAGATTCTAAAAAACAAATTACAAGAACCTTTGGTATTGAAGTATCTGGCTTTAACATACAATTCCACAAGAGTAGAAGCAAGAAAGGTAGATACTTTTACGAGCCTAAATAACATTTCCAAACTAGCCCAAGTTGTGTCAACAACAGGAGCAGAGGGGGAGGAATGATTGTGAATACAAAGTTTGACTTGAAGATTCTCTACAATGAAGAGAATTTAAAATCTCAGCTCAAGACTCCCCTGGGCCAAGAGATGGAAGAACAAACAAAAAGAACTTTCCATGTGGCCTACTGAAGCTTGGGCCTTGTTTAAAAGGCATCTGATTTTATGCAGACACAGTCTGAAAAATTAAAATCCATTGTCCAAACTTCCATACATTAGGTAACATCTTATAATCTAAGGACATAGTATCCACTGCCCTAAAGAGTTAGACATCACAGACTGTGCAGTGGTGTTTCTGCACCAGTGATCTACTTTCTACCATGGTATGCCTTTTGATATGAGTTAACAGTGCAGGTTCTTGTTACCTTCACTGTTATCCTGAGAGCTCATAATCTGATGTATGTGTGTGTGACTTTAAGAATAAACCTATGGTCATGGGCAAGAAGAACCAACATAGATACTTGGGTAGAAATACAGTCTGATCAAACAAGGGTGTAAGGAAAATTCCCTAATTCACAACCTCCTTGATTTTATGACCCTTGAAAATCTCAAGACAAGCCTCACTATAAGTTGGAAAGCTCTCATTACCCTCTTTAACAACAAATACATAGCTAAAGAAAAACTGCATGTGCAAATAATACCATATTCATTTTTTATTTAACATGGGGATGGAATGGGGATAGCATACATTTTATTTGTACAATATTTAACAATCACTTATTCAAGGTGGGATTTTATGGGGATTTTTTCATTTTTAGCTTTCTGTTAAATACTTGCAGAAAAAAAAATAGCAAGTACAATATGACAGTAGTACAACGACCTGTGCCCAAAACACTGACAAGAAATACAGAGTAAAGCTAAAATAATTGTTTACCAATATTTTGAGAGGTAACAAATAGGGAGATACGGGTTGAGACTGCATAAAAAACGTACTGCTGGTTGAATATCTGAGGTAAATGATGTTTAATCAAGATGCTACTTGTATCTTTGTCCATAAATTGTAAATAATTTTATGCACATTATACCAAATCTTCCTAAAAAGTAATTTTTCAAAAAAGTAAAAAAGAGAAACTGGAAAATATCTGATGAAGCATTTTTTTTAAAAAACAGTAATCAGTCTATTCCACTAAACTACCATCTATCTGGTGAGGAGGGTTTTTTTTTGTTTTTTTTTCTTTTTCCAACCATTTGATTTTTACTTAAATGTGACTTAATTATTAAGGATAAGAAAAAGGGTCAGAAGCAATGTTTTCATAATTTTGTGATACATGATTCTGTTTTTAAGTCCAAAGGTGTTTGTTTTTTGTTTTTCCTGGTTATATTTTTAGAATATCACCATGAAAGATAGTGCAAGTTCATGGGACCAATAATTGTGAGGCACAGTCTCTGTTCTGGAATTCACAAGGTACCTGTAATAAAACATCCAAACAAGAGTCACAAATCACATGCTAAAACTCCTAGCATCTAAAATACATACAAGATCTGTGCAGGGCATAGATAGACTTCAAATAAATTCAAACACTGGATACTCCATCAGTCCTATGGCAGTTGATCATAAAGCATTTCTCACATGGGAGATTTGGGCAAGGTAGAGTAAGAGCAGCAGTTCTGGTGGGTATCAGAAAGGCAAAGTACAAGACATCATGAGCACCATACACATGAAGATATACAGGGGTCCAAGTTTGCCATCTCCCTAAAAAAAATTGTTTTCATTCTTTGATCTTTCTTTTCCAATGTCCCTAACTCAATCTTTTTATCTGCCCACTCTGCACTTACTGTAAACCAAACACTAAAATGCCCTGCAAAAGAAAGTTTTAACAAGACTAGGTATAAGGACAGGTAGTCACTGGAACATTCTTAACGTTACTGCTTATAAAAAAGGCTTTCTGTTAATGTAGTTCTTAAGAGAATACAAGTTTTAAAATTGATAAGCTAGATTTACATACAATACCCAAGATTTCCTTTAAAAAAAAAAAAAAGAAAATTCTAGCATAAAGACAAAGCATTTTATATCATGAACCAGTCTTGGTAAAATTTATCTGTAGTGCTTTCTTAAGCCCAACAGTCGTAGTATCCCTCATCAGTTTTTAAAGGAGGTTGAATGTTTAAAACCAGTACTAGTTTGCTTACAGAGAGGAATAATTTCCTTATATGCATATGTTCTTATGGTTTTCCTTGACTAGTTTACAAGCGCAAGCAAATGTATATCAAGAGTTTGAGGGGCCAAATATGAGAAATCAAAACAGTGAACACTGAACTTGGCAATCTTACGAATACAGTGAGACCTTGGGTAGAGAGACAACGCACAATTCTTTATGGTATGTGGCATACAGACAAGAATGCTATTATCCTCCCTGCTTAAAGTCTGTTGACCTATGTGTTGTTTATAATTATTCTTCCCAGAGATTAGTGCACATTATATGTAAAATGTAGTGTCTGATGTCTTAACCATCTGAAGATAATGCATTCACAGTGAGCTCCTGATAGTAACGTAAAAGTTTATAAAGTTAATGTATGGATGTTAAAGTGACTCAACAAAAATGTATATAACATAATACTGGCTATTTGTTGGTAATTTAAAATTCAGGGAATTAATTTTTTTACTTGGGCCCGTGCAAGCTTGAGGAAAGATCCAATTATATTCTAATGTAATATTGTTTTTTAAAGCACTCTGGTACCTACTTGCCATCAATTCCACTTTCTTTGCAAGGATAAGGCATGAACTATCTAGAATTAGCTGTAAAAGTAATTTGGGAAGGAAGCTGCGTTGTGTTCCTTAGACCAGCACTTGTTACCTCTTAATGCCATTGCATATTATAAGTTATAAGTTCAACTTGTTATCCCTGATTTGTTTTAAAGCAGTAATATCTGAAATCTGTTCTTAAAGGTCACTACCTTTATCCTAAGATAATTCTCTCCATATCACAGACATCAAATATTACTCTGACAAGATGGCACCACGCAGTACAGTGATAAAGTTACAAGTCTAGAAGCAGAGTGAGGAATTCTGAGTAATGACACTTCCTGAGGTGATCATAAACAGTGATAAGAATATCCCACACACTGTTTGGTGAAGAGAAGAAATACACCACCATTTTATATATATAAATAGGAAAGAAAAATCTATTTTAAAAGAAAAATGAAGAGCTTTCCAGTGTCACAGCTCACTTAAAAAATTTTAAATCATGCTTTATGTTTTCAAATATTTCCCAAACACAGCACACCTTAAAGAAAAAGTACTACTTAAGTATGCAATATTTTGGACCCTGGATATAAGTATGGGGTGGGGTGACACCATATTGTTTTCCATTTCCTGGATATAAGCATGGGGGGTGGGGTGACACCATATTTTTTTTCCATTTCAAAGACAGCACTTTGTTTTCCCTAAATGACAAGCCAGCAGAAGAAAAGCTAAAACACTGCTTTACAAATAGCCACTTACTATTGGCACTAAGCATAGCTTACCATTTTTTCTTAAATAACACAGTGAATTTGTAATACCTTGTTATAAAACATGGACTGATTTATTCAAATTCTGTTAGTGTTTTCAATTTTATAATTTAGCAACCGTGGAACTGAGGTATACCTTGTTGAGGGAGGTTAAAGTAATGCTTGGAAGCCTCTTTACTGTACCCCACTTTGATGACTATGTACACAGAACAGCAGCACACTACACATTCACAAGCTGTGTCATGTTGGCATTACAATAGTCATTTATAGAAACAACAGCAAATGCAATAAAAAGTTACCCTTTTTAAAATCTGAAATGAAAAGTTTTTGATTTAAAAAAAATAGCAGTAGTTCATTTAAGGAATTAGTGTCTTCTGACAGACATTAAGAAATCTGATGTCAGTTTTCAAATACTTGATTAGCCAGGTCCAAAAGATCCTTGATTTGGAGAGGGCCACATTCTCCGAGTACATTTTCAGAAGTTCTTTACAGTTTGCAGCTTTTCCCTTAGACTCCTCTTCGTATCTGTGCTGCAGACGATGCAGTCAGTTTCCCAGATCCATGCTTTCCACAAGGGGCTGCTTGCGTACACGTCCTGGAGGCATCCTACTCATTTCACACAGAAAATAAACTAAGCACTTTCCTTAGCTTAGCAGCTCCAGTTCAGAGTCCCAATTCTCAGTGTATACAGATGGTGCAACCATCATAGACTAGATTCTTTGGGAGGAAAGTCAACATTTGTCACCATTGTGACCACTGTTACAATGTCCTCTGTTGTAATGATATTTGTTAGTCTTTGCATCTGAGTAATTCTTTCACCTACACATCCAGCTGATAACCTGGCTTCTGCATCATGATCCCAACATTCTTCTATCGTTTCACAGAGCATTGCCATTCCCTAAGAGAAGAAGAACAGTCAAACTTAACAGCTATTGTTTCCTGACAGGAAACAGGCTAATAATGTCATAATAAATAGCTATTTCCATGGACAATGGTTTCAAGATGAGCAGAGTGTGACCAGTACCCACTCTGGATCCTTTTAATGGGTGTATTATGCAAGTCAATCTTTGTCTCAAAGTCTTAATCTTTCTGCCTCGAGCATGTGAGTGAGATACAATTGCTGGATGAACATTCACTTTTACTGAATGTCATTTTACATACCTTTAAAAGAAGTCATTTTTCCAAGCATTAGATTTATACAAAAGGTATATGTTATAAAGTTCTAAAAATCATGTTTATAAATCTGATCATTTCAATGCTTGAGCTTTTCAAGCAGACTCACAAGTCTGATGTGGGCTACACATTTTTTTGTTGTTGTTTTTGTTTCTTTAAAATCATTTTATGTTGATACTAGCTTTTCTCCCTTTCAGTTAAGAATAAAAGGCCACTCTTGAGTCAGATCTCTGGCATCAGGATGTAGTTACTTATTTCTACTTGAGTTCTTAGTGATATTAACACCAAATTGCCAGCACAATTTTATGCTCTTCTGCCCACTTTAACTGTAAAGTGAAGTCTTGAAAGAAATGACTTAAGACTTCATGGACTAGAGACAACTCAGTGCTTAGTAAGTGTTAAAATAACATTTACTAGAAGGTAATAGTAAGACTATCCATCTTTCCATGGGTTTAGAGCCAGCGTGTTTCCTCATGCAGCTTTCAAAACAGGAGATATTTGAACCTAATTAGATTGCTGAAGTAAGAGGAACCTGCTCTATAAGGCTCTGGGACTTCAGACAAAGCCTTCTGTCTCTAAGCTTAGGTACAAAGCCCCTGTGTGAAGACCACCTTCCCTGAAGAAAGTTCCCAGAATTGATAGATCATTCTCCTAAGTGTTTTCTTGAAAGCTTAGATGGAAAATAAGTGTATAAACTTACTGCATGTTTCTGCCAATAATCTCTTAAAACAGGCCTCTTTTTTTTATGCACAACAACTTCCTGCATATCTTCAAGAGATGGATGCTGGCCAATTTCTTCCTCAAATGGTAACATGTACTCATCTACGGGTCCTGAAATGTAAAAAGGGAAAATCCATTGAAATGCTTCCTGACTAGTACTAGTATCCCATTTTTCCCATTCTGTATTAGAAAATGAAAGGAAAGAAATGGACTCCTAGCTGGACTTGTATCACAGTGGAACCAGAATCCAATTTACGAGAAACCAAAAGGTCTGTTTTTATGAGTTCTTAATGGCTGCTTGTTGAAGACAGGTTTAGACTAAAAAGTTTGGCTGGCTTTGAACTCGTGATCTTCATATTCAGCCTTACCAGGCTGTTTTAGAATACATATGATGAATGCCCATGTCTATATATGACAAAGAGCTCTTGGTATTTAGCAATCAATTCATATCAGAATATTAACATTCGGAGCACATTGACAACTCTGGACACTTAGTGCTCCACCTATTAGACGTATCTACGACATGTTCAAACACCCTACGTGACCACTTGAGTAACTGATGCACTTTTCAATGTTCTGTCCTCTCACAAACATTTATGATACTTATAAATATTTATAAATAGTTTTATATTCAAGAAACAAAGGTGCGTCAACCAGAATTTCCATCAAGTCAAAATGTAACACATGACAAAATTTTTTCAGGAACATAACTTGTTGTTCTTAGATATCAGACATGAATGTTCATTATTTTATCTTCCAATGAAGTTGGAATTTGCTCTATTTTGTAAATATGTAAATATGATAGCTCAGAAAGTTAAGAGATTTTGTACAGAGGTATCTGATTATTAAGAAGTAGAGTTGAGACGGGCGTGGAGGCAGAGGCAGGCGGATTTATGAGTTTGAGGCCAGCCTAGTCTACATAGTTCCAAGACAGCCAGGGCTACACAGAGTAACCGTCTTGAAAAACCCAACAAAACAAAACAACAACAACAAAAAAAACCCTAAGAAGTAGTAGAATTGAAATCTAAATCTTATCTGAAGTCTGTGCTTTGCTCCCTGTGACTCAAACATGTCACTACTGCGCAGTTTCATTGACCAGAGAGAAATAGATGTGCACAGATGAGCTTTGTGCCAAGTATAATGATGCACTGAAGGAGGCACTCACTCAACCCTGGACCCTTGCTTTAGGAGCTCTCTTCTTATTGCTACACTTACTGTGTGTGTGCCTGGATGTGCATGCCACAATATTCATATAGAGATCAGAGGACAACTTGCAAGGAAGGGTATGTCTCACCTTACACTATATGAGACCCAGGACCAAAATGAGGTCCTGAGAATTGTCCACTGAGCTGTTTGACCAGCCCTGTGAAACCTTTTGAATAGCTGAACAACTGCTTAGTGTGTCTAGTGTATTAGTATTATCATACTAGAATTCCAATCTTTGTTTGGTTCATGGGTCAATGGCACAGCCATCAATTGATGGTAACTTGTAAAATACACAGACTACTCAGCCTAGGCTACTGATTTTTTAAATGTGTATAATTGTTTTGCCTACATGTGTGCACCACAGCCATGACCTGGTGCCCATGAAGGAAGAACAACCAATGTTCTTAACAACTAACTTATTTCCCTAGCCTGCAGAGGTTTATTTTTAACAATATTCCTAGGAATTGGTAAAGTTTGAACTGCTGAATTTTAACTAACAACTAGACACAAACTTAAATGCACTCATTTTATCCATATGGTTCACTTTCTCTTTGGCCCTGATTTCTGCCTTGGGACATAGCCTGCTCTTAAGTATTTTACAGCATATAAAAGGCATTTAAGAAAAATTAGCATCTAACCTTGTCTCTTGCTCTACGAATTCCCTCCCTATAACTCCTTTCCCCACAAAGTAACTCTTCTTAATCTGTATACCCCACCTTAAATTTCTCAGCTGTGACTGCACCTCATTATAGTTACTTCAATGCCTTATATACCAGGTCTGGAACAATGGTTCACCCTTACCTCACTCTAGAGTTCACTCTACAGAAGGTAGTATATTATCACCTTAACTATGTATTACTTAACAACAGGGCCTATGTCACCATCACACCGAGTCATAGATTGATATGAAGGACTAACACTGGAGTTCTTAAGCAAGCTATTTTCTTTTAGTATGTGCTATGTAATGTACTTCTATCTCCAAAGTGTCAATACCAGTTTCTTTCATACCCAGCCCCTCCATGTTCACCTTGCTGTCTGCATCTTCTGCCACCTTGTGGAGTTCATACAAGAAAATGTTGTTATTTACCTTTTTGTATAACCACTTTTCATAAATATAGCATATATACTTAAAAAACAAAACAAACAAACAAACAAACAAACAAAAAACAGCTTTTTCCCTTACCATCTGCAGCAGTGCAACGAGAAGCCAGTTCCCATAGGACTAATCCCATGGCATACATATCTATCCTCAGAAATGCGTCCCTTTGGAAGTTTATAGCACCCTCCAACACCTCTGGAGCCATATACCTCCGGGTACCAACCTAAAAAAGATTTTGAAATCAAATAGTACTCACTCCTTGACATTATGAACTAATGTTTTGTCTATGGTTTTAATAAAAGGAAAGCCAAATATGGTCTATTTATCCAAGGAAAATAAATTATGATTACAACACCACAGAATACATAAAAACACTCACCAGACAGGCATTGGTAAAGTTTGAACTGCTGAATTTTAACTAACAACTAGACACAAACTTAAATGCACTCATCTTATCCTGTTCTTGTGAAAAAGTGAATCTATACAAGTGTAGCACCTCTCCTAGCCTCATGTTTTTTTCTGAGGATAAAAAAAGCCTGACTCATCATTTTTAGTGTCCTTAAAATTGGATTACAGGCTTAAGCAAAATAAGAAATTTCCTATATTGTATCTCCTTTGGCCTTCCTAAAGGATGCTAAATCTATCTGTGCAAACCATAACTGGAGTTAGACACTTTGCTCTGGCCTTTTCAGGAGCTCCGAACTCTAGAAAGAATTTAAGAGAAAAGATTAAATTGTAATTGAATTAATAAAAAGCCAGAGCAATAAACTTTTATGTAGAGAAATGAGAACTTAAAAAACTGTAGTAAGAAGTGACCCATTCTCTTCCACTGTTAGGATGATGAATTAACCAATGAAAGAATTCCCTAAAGATAAATTATTTAGAACTGGATTCTTCTCTGACCAATTGTCTAAAAAACACAACAAGACAATACTATCACAGTTGAACGCTGTTCTAATGCTTGCTTAAACCTGAGCTATACAACAGTGTAAAAATGTTGCCTTCAGGAACTAAAATCTATCAGGCTTTATCAGATGATGCTTCAATGGCTACCCCAGCAACATCAGATCAACTTAGTGCTGATCTCAGAAAAGTATTATGTGCTTAATTTTGCTTCCACTTTATAGCTGTTGTTCTTACCTGCCCATGGGTGTCACCTGCAGACTTGCCAGCCTCGAACTTTAAGGCCAACCCAAAGTCAGCAATGCAAGCTGTCAGATTGTTTTTCAACAGCACATTTTTACTTTTGATGTCCCTTCAAACATAAAAATAAAATACCTTAAGCAAGTTATCTTTTAAATTTTTCTACTGAATACATGGAGAATATGATATAAAAATAAAGTTACTTAAAACTAAGAAACTTTAGAGCAAAGAAAGGGTTAAGATACTTATGCAGACGCTCAACCTGTCCTAAAGCACAGGAAGGCAGTAACAAACCTGTCCTAAAGGAGTAAGAGGGAATCCTCTCATAAAGTACTTTTAGTCATTCCAGAAATACATTTTCATCTATGTTACTCCCACATAATGATAAAACTTACTCTTTCTTTAAGGTAATAGGAACCCTTCAGATCTATTAGCTACAAACTCCCTCAGAACCCAAATTTCAGAAAAACAAGAAAATGTTTAAAGTCTTTGATAAAGACTTCCATTTTAGAACGGCCCCTCCATGACCTACATGGCCACTTTTCAAGGAAAGCACTTCAGCAAATACAGAGCAGACAGAAACCTTTCACCATAAAGCAAAGCTGGTACTCTGAAATGTCTATCGGCTTTAAGTAAGGAATATATTCTTCCTACACATCTGCCTCATCTGGTTCAACTTAAAGACAACTCTAGCAAACATGTCTATACTCTCATCAATAGGTACACTTAGAAGTAGTCATTTAGTCCTGCAAAAGGATGAAGGTAGAGAGTCCAATGCCCCAGACACCAACTGGCTTCAGTATCAAACATTTTAAAGGGCCCTATAGCTAATAAGTTAGGGGACTCATAAACATGAAAGAAAGGAGAGGCCTTTCTAAAGAAGTCACAATTTGATGACTTCAACTACACATTTGCTAAATCAGTATGTTAATACCTACTTTTAAAACAGCCATTTAAAAACTGAATAGAATACCAACTCAATCCCATATTCTTCCAAGGAAGTTAAATAATAGCAAACTAAATTTATTTCCCAGAAACAAACATTTTTTTTTTTCCTTTTTAAGACTGTAACAGTCTCTTCACTGATGAGCACTATTTCTTTTTTGGGTTTTTTTGTTTGTTTGTTTGTTTTTTTGTTTTTCGAGACAGGGTTTCTCTGTGTAGCCCTGGCTGACCTGGAACTCACTTTGTAGACCAGGCTGGCCTTGAACTCAGAAATCCGCCTGCCTCTGCCTCCCGAGTGCTGGGATTAAAGGCGTGCGCCACCACGTCCGGCTGATCACTATTTCTTTACTCGACAGTTAGCTGTCTCCTCTTGGTTGGTCCCTTCTACTTTAGCTCAAGGGATGAATGTATACTCATCCAAAAGACAGTGAAAATACTTAATCCATCCTTAATTCTATCACTGTAAATCTACTAAAAATTGTCTTTAAAGTAAACTCAAAATTTTGACTTAAAATCATTTCTCCTTTGAAATAGATAAAATACACTTTTATTCTCAAACATAGTTTCAGAAGTTACACAAATTAAAACATGGACTCATTAGACTTTATTAACAAGATTAACATGTACATTAACATGTACATACCAAAATACATCCTAGCCAATCTCAAACCTAATTTTAAAAACTTGAAAAGTCTTTGCTTCTTCAAATATGATTGGATAATCACAGCAAAAATAAATTTTACCCCAAGAATGAAAAGTTTAAGTAGTAAACATTTGAGTTGGATGGAAAGACAGTACAGATTTGGTTCTACCTGTGAGATATTGCAGGCTTGTGGCCATCTTTTAAGCCAGGTATATCCTCATGTAAATATGCCAATCCTCTAGCCATGGTTTCTGCAATATGACAAAGTTCATTCCAAGAGACCACATTAGCCTTAAGAAAGTCTGACAGTGAGCCCTAAAGAAAGGAGAGGTGGGAGGAAAATACCCATAAGCTCTTGATCAAAATTTTACATAAACAGAAACTTTTCTCTGGATATGAAAGCAACACATTCCTTTCAACAACAATAACAACAAAAAATTCTATAGAGCTGTTCAAATTTCCTTTCAATTCACAGTAATTAACATTCAACCACAAAAGACTTTTTTTTTAAGTCTTATTACCAAGATAAGTTAATAATTGACTTTGGGAGATTAAGAACAAAGGACAGACTAGTTAAAAATGTTAGAAAAAAACCTAGTCTCTAAGGTGAAACATACTGACATAGAACTACCCTGAAAACATAAATAACTACTAATATATAGACCATTCCTGAGGAAAAGTGCCTGTTACACAGCATCAGGACTTGAGTTCAGAGACTCAGACCTACATTAGTCCAACAACCCAGTGCTAGGAGGACACAGATACAGGTAGATCCCTGGAAGCATCAGTGAGCTACAGGTTCAGCAAGAGACCCTACCTCAAGCAAAAAAACAAAAGCAAAAACAAAAACAAAAAACATGAAAACTGAGGAAGACACTGAAAAACAAACCAGTGGCCTCCGCACATGCACCTTACTCATAAACTTACACACACACCCACGCTTGTGCACATGCACGCTCACATTCAACCCTTCTCTAGAGATATTATGATCAAATACTTAGTGAAATATAAAGACATAAAGACATAAAAATCAAACATCTTAGCTGGCCACGGTAATGCAAACCCACAATCACAGCACTTGAGAGGCTGCTAGGAAACAATGAGTTTGGGACCAGCCTGTGCTACACTGAAGACTTGTTTTTTAAAAAATATTTTAATTGAAAAATGATGAAATAGCAAATGTGTTTTGGTAATAAACACTGTCTATTCTAAAGTACCCCTAAGAGAAGTAATTGCAGCACAGGAAATCAAAGACTAAAGCTTCTCTATGATTAAAGGGTAAGGTAAAAAGCTGTTCTTTCCTTAAAGTCACTTTTTCATATTTTTATTCATAAGTGATGTATATTTTGGGTCAAATATTAATCAACTGTGATAATATACTGTTTTCTTGAAATACAATAGTTAACATTAGGTAAGCCAAGTCCAGCTTAACTAAACTTAAGTATTAAGTCGTTATACCTTCTCATGAAATGCTGTGATTAGCCACAGGTCCACATCAACACTGGTGCCTCTTTTCTCTGCACCAATGAACTGTAGTATGTTCTCATGCTTCATTCCAGGTAGACTATAGACTTCATATTCATTCTGCCAGGACTGTTTGTCCTAGTGTAAAGAAATGAAAACACAATAAGAACACAGAGGACCAGAAACACTGAGGTTACTAGAAATGACCACAACAAAACAAGCTAATACAAGTGGTCCAACATCAAAATGAGCTAGGTACAGAGGTCTTTTGTTATATTTTTATAAAAGAAATCTGGACATAACAATAATCCATAATAAATCCTTGATTTTTTCCCATTCCCTCAAAATCTACTTTTCTGTGTGGCTAAGTTAATATACACAGGCATTCATCAAAAACGACTGCATTTCTGTATCGGAAATGGCAACACATTCTGTTACAAGTCACTGCAAGCACTGCACGGTGTCAAGTTATTTACGCTAACAGTCACAATCATCTCCCTGAAAGATAAATTTAGATAGAACCTTAAATAAAAATCTCTCTTCAGCCTGCCCTCCCCAGCTTCCAAACTTAACAGTACATAACAGTTAAAGTTATGTTTTTTTTTTAATTATCAACTACTCGTTCCTACCAGTGATCTTTATCTACTGTATACTTCCTTACAAAAGATTCATTTCTTTTCACTATGAAAAGGCATTGAAAACTGAGTGACACTGTAATATATGGTAAGGAAATCTCTGGATCCAAGATTAGTGACACTGTAATATATGGTAAGAAATCTCTGAATCCAAGATTAGTTTAAATTTTGGCCTTTCCTCTTCCTTTTATAAAATCATTCGTTTTTCCAAAGTAAAAGAATAATTGTGCTATTGGTTGCTAAAGTGCTTATTTCATTCAGGCTGTTTATGAGCTATAATATTCTAACCAGTTACAGCTTTAAAAATACAGAAGAAGATAGACTAGGGAATTTCAATAAACATACCTGTATCGGAAATATCTTGACAGCCACATATTCATTGAGCAACTGGGCTTTCCAGACACAACCAAATCTTCCCCTTGCTTTCACTTCTAACAGCTGCAATGGCTTCAACCCTAGTAATGGGGAAGGTGGGGGTGGTCCTGGGTCCTAGAGATAAATAATAATAATGCTATAAATAAGTAGAAAATAAGATATTGATTCTGAAATGAAAAAAGGGTGGTTATACTGAATAATGCTCTAACAGAAACCATGACACATGAGGAACTGTAACATCAATGTGACCTTATCTGGCCTGCAAGAACTTAGATGCTAGGGCATTAGTGGGAACCATGAAGCAGGCAATGGTTAGCAACATCAGTGCTGCTGCTACTTAGGAAAAGAAGGTGAAAAGAGTAGGCAGCCAGTCTATCCAATGTTCACAAGATGTTCTGTGAATTTCAGAACACTCTTAATACTATATCACTGGCTTTATTCAGCTTATATTCTCTTAAAAGACACAGATTTTAAAAGTATCAAAACAGCAAAGTAGAGCATTTCTCAAAAAAATAAAAATCTCAAAATCTAATACTTTCTCTAGTAGATGTCTAACATTAACTTTTTTCTTCATTAATTTCACAATGCCCAGTCATTTCAAACAAGTATATAATCCCAGTACTCAGGAACAGAGGCAGGTAGATCTCTGTGAATTTTAGGCCAGAGCAATTACCACAACAGAGAGAGCTACCCAGAGAAACCTTGTCTCAAAAATAGATAGATAGATAGATAGATAGATAGATAGATAGATAGATAGATAGATACAACAAAACAAAACAGCCGGGCAGTGGCTCACACCTTCAATCCCAGCACTCGGGAGGCAGAGGGAGGCAGATTTCTGAGTTCAAGGCCAGCCTGGTCTACAGAGTGTGTTCCAGGACAGCCAGGGCTACACAGAGAAACCCTGTCTCAAAAAACAAAAAGAAAAACCACAAACAAACTAAAAAGAGAAAGGTTTCTATAGACAATTTTTGTTCATTCTTACTTTTCAAGATACTAACAGTCCATCCCTTTAGCTATTTCCCCAAACTGACCAGAAATATAAATCATTCTCTAAGAATAACTGAAAAGAAAAATAAAACAAAGTATAAATAAATCTAGAAAAATGGTAGTCATAGTTGGAAAGATAGAATGGTGAACAAAAGACAAGAGTGCTACCATGAAGGATCTTTAAAATAGGGCCAGGAAACTATATAAAGGAGAAAGAAAAGGGAGCAGAATTCCCAATGCCAACAGAATAGCAACCCTCTGTTTAAAGTGTTCTATCAGTTTACTACCTGCAACTAAAGCAAAATGTAAGAAGCTTCTGGAAGCCAACAGAAAAAGCATCAGAAATGTTTCAATGGTTATTTAAGTTTTGTGCGAAGGAATTAAAATTTTTGTGGCAAGGAGAGACTACCGGTGGTACTTCAGATACTTAAAAATGACATTTTATCCAAGATCAGTACATCTTATCCTAATTTTCTTCTTCCCTTTTAGATTTTCATAATGTTCCAAAACTTTTAGTACTCCTTATAGGCATCCTCCAGCCACTAGTCTGTTTAGGAGTCTATGAATTTTAAATTAAGCATCAGAATTGCCCCAGCCAAAAAAAAAAAAAAAGTTCAAAATATTTTATGGAAAAAGAATGTAACTTGTAGGCAGTCCCTTAAAGGCTTGAAAACTCTGATTTTAAAAAGTAAGGCATAAGAAAGACTTCCTGTGATTCATTCTGAAGTCATGTTTGTTTTTAAATGTCTAAAAAGTTGCTGTTCTTCTCAAATTAAAAACATAAAAGGTTAATAAAGCCCAAGTGCTTCTGTTTAGCAGAGTGACAGACCAACGAGGTTGTCTACAAACCCTACAGGAAGGCCAGGCTCACAGTGATTCTGTCTCTCCGCAAAGTTGCTATGGGAAGCAGATCCTCCCTTACCATTCTACAACCATTTCTGCCTGTAATATGATTCTACTGGCAGGAACAGAGTGACTGAGGGGACTGAGAGGAAAAGGTGAACACTAATCTAGCAAAGGCAAAGAAAACTATACAGTCTGCAAGGTCCAAGAATAAACGTATAAGTTTATAAATAAATAACTAAATAGAAATGGCAATAATCAATCCTTCAAAGCAACAATACTACAATTTTCAGATAATAACTGAAAAGAGAAAAGAGGAGGACAGCAAAGCCACTGACCAATAATGTTTCTAGAGAGAACACATCTACTCTGTGTGCAGAATTGCACCAGCTACAGACATGAAACAGGATTGAGGTCATGTCTTCAATATCTCAGATTAATAATATAATAGTAGTTCAAAGTATATTAAATGTTTTCTAGATGGAAAGATAGATTTCAAGGTCCTATAGGATTACAAAGGTTTTCTTAGTTTCGTCTCAGAGAGAAATCTGGGATCAACATTTAATATTACAATTTACTTAAAATTTTTCCATTAATTGCTACAAAACATACAACTGTCAAAATTTCTTAACAGTATAAAAAATTTAACTGGCCAATATTCAAAAAGGAAAAAAGTGATCTACAAAGGTTCATTCTTACCAAAAACTATAATTTCATACTCACAAATACTTAAGATTGGGCTTAAAATTCAACTTCATAATAAAAATAACTACACGATACAAAATACCAATCATTGATAAAGCTTTTTGCTTTCTTAACAAGAAATTACTAGGATGAAGTTTAAAGTGCATCTCTAAAATCTAAGTTTTAATTATTGATAAGATATATTAAAAATTACTCTCAGTTTATTAGTGTCAGTATAGTAATTTATTCAGAACACCTCAGTATTTGGCCCTAGGAATGAAGACTTCTATCATTAAACATGTGAACCCCTAAGGCAACAAATGGGAACTTACACTCCTTAACTGATGGCATCCGAGAAGCATAGCTTTGCCATGCTGCACAGAAACACTAGGAAGACAGCAATTCTAAGGCCTACAGAATTTCTGAAAATCTCCCCTCGAGTTCCCAGTGTTCTTCAACAACCATTCAATACATAAAACTTAGAAGATGCACATCAGAAGTGGCTCTGACTGCATTCCTTCTCGGGACATAAGAATGTATGCTGAAATTGCAGTTACTGGTAAAGTCTGACTGTCCACAGCCCCTGCACTGTGGCATTAGTAGACCCATTCTGGGCTGCTCTTTAAGGGGTAGCAAAGCCCTCTGTCATCAGTTCTGCTTACTTCTGAGACACTTGTACATACTAATACAAACAGCCCTAGCCTTCAAGGCGGCAACAGATTTGTCAAAGGTGTTATTTATGCACCTAGTTCATTAGCTAGAGATGACATTGGAAAATATAGATTTTAAGTTAAAAGATAATGACCTAGACCAGAAAGTTATCTCTTATTTAAATGAGTAAGGCTGACATTTAAAGAACTACTGGGTTCCTAGGGCTAATGCCCTCATTAGGTTTTATCTTCCAATCAGATGAAACATTTCTTTCTACAGCCTACCTTAGATAAGCATAAATACTGCTAACAATCCTTCAAAACCAAATGTTTTTACTATGTCAAATGAATAATATTTGGACACAAAAGAGAGGACTTTTATAACAAAAATGTAGATAAACTCTAAGGGATGCAAAGTAAAGCAACAATAATAAAACCGTAAGGACTAATGTTTAGTGTGCATCCATAGAAGCTCTCACAACCATGAAACAAACAGCAATGCATCTTACCTCTATCATTATATGAAAGGCGTGCTTGTGAAGAAAAAACACAGGCAAAAGAAATTACGATTCATATTCAGAATGAAATGAAAAATGACACATCAGTTACAAAGGTGAAAGAATGATTTAGCTTTTTAAGAGTTGACAGTGATTCCACAGACTATATTTTTAAGATAAGAATGAAAAACACATTCCTTATAACCAGAGGAAAGTGTTATTTTTAAAAATATAAAGAAAAATCCTTAAATTATATCTATTAGGGTGGCAGTAAATAAATTTGGATGTAAAAATAACCCAAAATTACCTGATACAATGGGCTCAAGCCAGCAAGTAAAATAAATTTTAAATATTATGTATTACTTGAAAAGATTTGAAAGTCTAAAGTGTAAGTGTAAACAGGCAAATCTGGGGAATACAGGAGCTGCAATTAGATTCTGAACAGCAGAGGGCAGTATTGCCTTTAACAAATACCAGGAAACAAAGCCTGAGGAAATCCAGTTCTCTCAGACCAGGGATTCTAAGAGCTTTTATGAGTGTATGCATGAAGGTTAGGGGGCCACCTCAGGTGTCATTCCAGAAGTGCCATTTCCAAGAGTCCTGGAACTCCCCAAGCAGGCTAGGCTGGCCAGCAAGCCCCAGGAATGCACCTGTCGCAACTCTTTTAGTGCTGGGGCTGCAAACATGCAGCATCAACCCAGCCTGCCTGCCTGCCTGTGTGGTTGGCTGTTTTCTTCTCTCTTCCTTCCATGTGTGTTCTAAGGATCAAACTTAGGCTTTTGTGAGTTGTGATGTCTTTCCAGTTCTAGGGTTTGTCTGGTTTGTTTTGTTTTGTTTTGCGTTGTGTTGTGTTATTTTGGAGGGTTTTTGGTGGTTGTTTTGGGGTTTTGTTTTGTTTGGTTTGATTTGTTTGGTTTGGTTTTAACAGTTTTCATAAGAAACTCTGAAATTTCCTACTTCCAGTGAGTAAATTATTTCACTCACCTTTTTGGAATTTACTAGGTGAAACACAGAATAATGCTATGTGTGTGCTCAGGAAAGACAAACCAGGAAGAAAACACAAAGAACGATGGCCAGAATTAAATAAAGCCTGGTGATAAACTAGCTCTGTTACAAACCTCCCTGTCCAGCTGCAGCAACATGAATAAATCAAAATATATCCTAACAGAACAGGATTGAAATGACTTAGTCTACAGTCTGAATTAAGCATTTGTTAGCAGTTCAAGATATAATTCCAGTATTATATCAACTTTAAATTTAGGAAGTATGTAACAACTGAATAAGTAGTAGTCCCTTGGAAATAAGTATATAGGCACATTTCTCAGTCTGAAGATAGTCAGGTAGTAATAGAGAACAAGTCACCACAAGAGATAACTGCCTGAATTTTAAATAAAGTAAAATACATGTTAGCCACTGTTAGGGAGCTTGAAAACTCCAAACAAATGACATACTCCTCAGCTGCCACTATTTCTACTAAGAGCACTACCTGACAAAAATAAATGACAATTCACTTTTGTATACCAGTTGTTTGCTTGATGTCATCCAAGGCTATTCATTATCCATCAAAAAGCCAGCTTAATACTTCCATACCATGAGAGAACCTCTCTTTCACAGGGAATGCAAAGGCACAAGAATTACTGGGATCTGGTTTACACACAAGAATTTTCAGAGCTCAAGATGTCAGTACAAGCAAATGTTACTCTTAATCTTAGAAAGTATTCTGCCTATTCAGGAAACTTCCTAACTAATGGAGAGAGTAAGCTATAAAACACCCAACACAAAAAAGAATGAAGACAAAACCAAGCCTTAATGTGATAAAAATGGGCAACACAAAAACAAAAGAATTAAAATAACTAAAACAGGTTTTAAGTACAGTTTTGTTAGATATACTTTTCAATAAATGAACATTAGAACAAAAAGACACAAAGTAATAAATAAGAGGCACCAAGGGCATGCTTCTTCAAAGTAGAAATTGTTACAGTATATAGTCAACATAGGCAAGAGAGATCACGGACTATACAAATAGATACAAGTTTGCCAAACAGACTGTATTCCCAAAATGGAGATGGTGGCTTTGAGTACTCAGCACTGAAACTGTATGTAACTAAAACTCAAATCAGTACCTTAATGCCAAGTAATTAGGTTTCCAGATTAGAAAGAGACCTGCTGCTTATCAAGAAGGAATGAAATTACTGCCAAACATCAGAAAATATAGAACTTCATTCACCCACTCATTCAAACAAAGTTTACTGACTATACTGTTCGTGTCAAATACTAACTACTCAGGCTCTTATGAACTTCACAGCAGATAGACTACTGATGGTTTGCACTAACAAATGTATAATTAAAGAGTAAAAGCCGTAGAAAGAAGTCACTATCTTGTTGATTATCTGTAAAGCAACCTCACTTAAATAAACTGGCTAGTTTTTCCCTGAAGAGAGCACCTGAAGAAAATACATAAATAATGCAGTAGAGGGACTGAAAATCAATATTGGGACACATCCTAGATTTTCGATTACACACTCACGCATACAAGTGCTACATTTATTAAAAACCAGGTTTGGAAACAGCCATCATTATCCTTGAATGGGAAGTACTAAGACGTGCCCAGGTGGAATGACTTAGTAGGAAGTTAGACATAAACATCTAAAATGCAAGTAAATAGTTCTAACATACAGACTTGTAGGTACTACTAATAAATACACACATAACATGGCCTACAAACTTATTTAATCCCAACCCACACACATACCGAGAGAGAGAGAGAGAGAGAGAGAGAGAGAGAGAGAGAGAGAGAGAGAATATCTTTAGTGTATCTAGCTAGCTAGATAACTAGTTTCCAATTGTATTTATTTTGACACCACAATAACAATGTTTTCTTATGACTATCAAGTGTGCATTAGAAATGTCACAAGTCTTCATTTCTTAGACTATAAAAAACAAACAAGAACAGAAATAAAATCCATAGAGGATAAGACAGTAACTTCAGAAAAAAAGTTTCTGAACTAGAAAAAGACAGGCATAGATTAATAGATGAATAAATCTGATGCTGTCATATGGGTAAGCCATGACTCTGTTAATTAGATCCTAAGTTTCTTCATAGTTTCTCTCCTTACTTTTCACCAAAACAAACAAATAAAAAATGCACTGTGGATAAAATAAGGTCTCTGAAAAGATTCCCTAATCAGTTAGCAGCACAGAGTTGCCAGCACTGGGGTGGAAAGTCTCCAGGAGATACAGGGAAAGCCCAGTCTCCTCTTAGTTGCTGTTCAAAAGCTGAGGGTTATGACTAGCTATAAAGAAAGCTTACCTTTATTTAATTTAATGTTTATAACCTCTAAGTGAAGATGAAAAATGAAAATGAGAATGTGTACATAGAAATAAATTCTGGTATGTGAAAATTATTTCACCACCAGGCTGTATAAGCACAAATAAAACCTCTAATCAGGATGAAACAGTAAACTCTAATTAATTTTTCTTAATTTAGTTTTCTATGGACTCCATCAAATTACTTATTTGAAAATAAGCTGTTCAACCCGTGGACAGTAACTCCTGAGTAAATGGCAGACACTGCCACTCGGGTCGGGATTGTAAGTCAGGTCATTTTACCTTTCCTCAACAATAAAATGACAGAACAGATATTTTAGAGTAGTACAGCAGAAGCACTTTCTATGAAAGTCACTGCTTTTGGTCAGTTCTGAAGCTGTGACAGAAAGGACAATGACAGCTGACATTTACTGAGCATTTTAACACTGGTCAACACCTCAAATGCCTTTCTCTAGGCAGTGCAGGATGCCAATCAGATCTGTCCTCCCTGGCACTCCCTGCAGAATCTCTTCACCTTCATTTCCAAGTAGCAAAGCTCAATAAGCAGCGTGTTTGTTTTCAACTTTGCTTCTAACTGTGCGCTCCAAGAGGGCAAGCCAGAGCATCCTGCACCTGTACTAAACTAAACAGAGGCTTGGTGCAGGCCTGAGAGCAGGTATGCGAGCGAGCGAGCGAGCTCCAAAACCAGAAAGACAGCCCACAGAACTATTTCATTAACAAATGAGCTTTCCTACTTCTACTATTTCAAATTAGTAGAAAGGGTTTTAAAGCAGGGCACAGCAAGGAATAAAGGAAAAGGTCTAAGATAAGATCCAGGAAATGAGACCGATGCAAAGAAGCAAAGGTGTGCCTCCTCCTGCTAATAGTTGCTCTCCAGAAAAAGAGTGTGCCCTCTGGTCTACACTTGGGAGTCTACTTCTAGGCTGGCAACAGAAAAGCTGCATTCCAGACGTAAGAACTGAATGGGTCACCTGTAGTGTGTTTGTCACCAAAGCACTCATAAAACTCACTTTCACAAATTAAGTATCATATACAGATTCACTCTAACTGGGTAAAGCTCCATGGTTTTTGTCTTCCTCCCAACCATTTTTGCTTCTGGATACAGAATTCTCAATCTCCAAATAACTATACTTAAGCACCTGTAAGTAGGAAAAAATATATGTTCTTGGTGAAGGTAACTTCAAGCTTTGTGTCTATCAATAATTTCTAAAAATTTGTTTAAAAGTATACTCTAAATGAAGGTGAAAATTTAGCTATTGAATCAAAAAGCAATTATATATCACAATGGGACACAAAGGGAAAAACATCTATAACAACCTTGTACCATTCTTAAGAATATACATATACAAAGATGTGCAAGTTTAAAACAGCATTATATCATATTTTAAACATGGTTGGAAATACTTATGAAATATAGATTATCCTATCAGAAATCTCATACAAACTACTAAACTGGAAAAGTGTGTGTGTGTGTGTGTGTGTGTGTGTGTGTGTGTGTGATATATGTGTATGTAATTATATAGTAATATATATATATATAATTATATTACACACATATATCACATACACATTTTACCAGTTTTATATATTATATAAATATATATTTTTATATAATTATATCACACATACACATATATCACAGTATACCTTAAATGTACAAAATTTGTACCAAAACACACTAAATTTTGGTATTTCCTAAGCATGTATTAGCACTTTACTAAGTTTCACTTAAAGATACATCTTTTAATGGATTGAGATAAATAGCACATCAAGTTAAAAAAGCTATTTTCCTACACTACTACAGTCGTGTGTGTGTGTGTGTGTGTGTGTGTGTGTGTGTGTGTGTGTGTGTGTGTAAGTACAGAATGCCCAAGATACAGTCGATACAGTCCACAGAACTCAAAAAGGTCAACAAACTGAAGTGCCCAAGTGAGGATGTCTTAGTCCCACTTGGGAGAGAGAAGAAAGCAATCACAAGCCCGGAGGGAGGGAGGGAGGGAGGGAGGGAGGGAAGGAGGGAGGGAGGGAAGGAGGGAAAGTGGATGGGGTGGGGAGAGTGAAGAGGAGAGGGGAACCTGATTTGGTACTGGTTGAGGGAAAAGGACTGAGCCCTGAGGGCCAGCAGAAAGAATGGAAACAAGCAACCTTGGGAGATAGGAGGTTAGGGGGACCCTCCAAGAATGCACCAGAGACCTGGGAGGTAAGAGACTCCCAGGACTCAAAGGGAGGAAGGGACCTTAGATGAAATGCCTGACTGTAGGGGGAGGAAACTTCAGCAGGAAGACAGGACATCAAGTGAGGGGTGGGGTTGCTATCCTACAGTCACATCTCTGACCCGTAACTGTTCCTGTCTCAAAGAATTACAGGGATGGAAATGGCCAGCAGCTTGAGGAAAAGCAGGTCCAGCGACAGGCCCAAAGTGGGATCCAGCTCAGGAGGTCGCAAGGCCTGGCACTATTACTGAGGATATGGAGTGCTCACAAAAATGGACTTAGCATGACTGTCCCCCGAAAGACCCAACAAGAAGCTGAAAGAGTCAGATGCAGGTATTTGTACCCAACCAATGGACAGAAGCAGATGACCCCTGTTGTTGAATTAGGGAAAGGCTGAAAGAAGCTGAGGAGAAGGGCAATCCTGTAGGAGGACCAGCAGTCTTAATCTGGACCCTGGAGATCTCTCAAACACTGGACCAGCAAACAGATAGCAATTACCCACTAATATGAGCCCCTAACAGACATACAGTAGAGGACTGCTGGGTCTGTGTTCATTCAGAGATGATGCACCTAACCCTCAAGAGACTGGAGGCCCCAGGGACTTTAGAGGTCAGGTAGGGTTGGGGGTTGGGGGTATCCACGTGGAGATGGGGTGGGGTGGAGAGGAGGTGTGGGATGTGGAGCAGTCGGAGGGTGGATGGGGGGTAATGGAATATGTTAATTTAAAAAAAGAAAAATAGTATATTTAATCGTTCGTAAGAAAAAATGCATAGACTAAAACAGATGAGGCTAGAGAAAGGTATCCCAGGATGTACACCAATCTTAAAATTATTTATAGGAAGTGATAAAAGAAATGCAAATGATTTCGTTCCCTTTTTGCTACAATTCATTCTAAATAATTTGTGTCCATAAATCAAACAGTCTTGTTTCAAGCAGAAGAGAAACAACATGTACTAATAAGCTGCCAACTTACTTCTATAACAGCTTCTTCCCAGATTTAAACATTTCATCCTTCAGAATAATGCCTTAAAACAAGAAAGAAAACAACTCAAAACGGTTCCAGGAAATACCTGAAACTGACCAGATTCACTAGGCCCCTCTCTCTGCCACCAAAGCTGAGAGTCCATCTCAGACCTAATAGGCTAAACTGTAAAGAAGACTCAGAAGAGCAAAAGCTGAAAGGAACACTCTGAGCCCAGACCAGCTGCCTAGAAGAAGTGGTGATCAGTGGAGCTGTCTAAAAGAGGTTTAGACCAGTCACTTATAAAGGACACTCCAACCTGCTGGGCTACCTGCTGCAGGTTGTGCAAAGCACTCCAGGTTCTCAGCTTTTATGAGTGGTCACCCATACTCAGGTGGGCTTTGGTAATGTAGCTGTCTTTGAATCATATTTGTTCCTGAAAGTGACACATTGATTGTAACCCCAATCAAACTCATGGTTCACTAAGTTCGACTTTGATGATATTTGTTACTTTGGTCTGTTGTGGGATTCCTATCTAGAGTGAACAGATATGTGTATTGCATCTGCACAGGAAAAAGTATGTCACACCATAGTAATTCAAAATAGATCCGATCTGAAAACCTTCTTCTTGTGGTCCGGCTTCCATGGTTCTAGAAAATCCTGTGCATGCTGCCAAGGGAGGGAAGTAATTTAGATCCCTACCCAGTTGTGACACCTCTGAACCATAATACTAACCAGAATGATGAAATGTCTATCAAGATGCAGTAAATGTAACCAAGAGCATCTGACTGCACTAAAGGTCCATTCAACAGGAGAGAAAGAACGTCTGGTACCGGAAACATAGCCAGTTTCCCAGAGCTAATGAAGTCATGGACCTTAGAAAAGAATCTACTACCACGATTTTGCTAGGTCTGCATAGTTCTTTACTATCAAGAGGAGACAATGACAGAAAAACCACAACTGGACACAACACAAGCAGAGATTAACAGTGTGTAGAAGCCAAGCCTCATGTGCACATTTACACCGCTGCTTCTGTATCTACGGCTCAGAGAATATTACACAAGACAGGCTGGGAAGATTTTAAGAGGTAGAGGACCAGAAAGTCTGTGGTAAAAGTCTTCCCTAAAAATGACTGCATAGAGGATGGTCTAGTAGGCCATCAATGGGAGGAGAGGTCCTTAGTCTTGCGAAGATCATATGCCCCAGTACAGGGGAATGCCAGGGCCAGGAAGCAGGAGTGGGTGGGCTGGGGAGCAGGGTGGGAGGAGGGTATAGGGGACTTCCGGGATAGCATTTGAAATATAAACAAAGAAAATATCTAATAAAAAAATTTAACCCCCCCCCCAAAAAAGAAAGAAGTGATGGCATAAACAGGTATTATCACCAAAAAAGAAATATCTCATAGGATTTTACCAGGAAATTAATAGGCAGAGAAAGGTGAAAACTAGTCTTTCCCAGGGATAAATTTTCTAACAAAGGAATCTGAAACCATACACACATTAACAACAAAATCCGACTCAGCAGGATTACATTTATGCATACATGTAGGTA